>VZTN01020767.1:18889-176068 GCA_013400515.1 Erpornis zantholeuca
CGGGTGACCGGAACGCTGGCGGGGCGCGGGGAGGGAGCGCGGCGGCTCCGCGGAGCTCCGCGGGCGCTGCTTCCTTCGCACGGCCGCGGGGATGCCGCGGAACGCAGGGGCTGCAAGTTTTCCCGCTGCGCGAAATTAAAAAACTCAGCAAGAATATGTGCAGAATTCCCAGCCCAGCTCCCGCAGTTCTGAGTGCTACCGTAGCTTCGTGGAGTTACTCTTAGGTTGCTAAAACCGCCCTGCAAATAAACGATCTCTTGAAGACTTTAGGTGTTTTGGGTTATTTTTTATTTTTTTTTTCATTCAGTGTTCTTAAAGAACAAAGGACTTGGAGTGTTATTTGCAGAAATAATTTTTTCATGGGCGTGCAGCCGTATTTGTACTTCTAGTGCGTGTCAAAATCGCCTCAGTCACTACAGTAGGAGATAGTCTGTTACAGGAATCTGTTTTTCACTGGCATGGGACGGATTAAAAGATTTACGGAATCCTGTCCAGTGCTAATTTTTGCAGTTCTGCTCGCTACCTTACGTGTAATCCTTTGACGTAGAAAAGAAAAACGAAAATGTTCTGTGCCGCGAATTCTGTGCGGTTCAGAAAAACAGAATCAGCTTTGTCAAGTCCGTGCTTTAAAAGCTACTTTAAAAGCTACTTTACTTGGATTTTGTGAGTGGTGTGTTTGTGCGGGGGTATATTTTTTGGTGGTGCTTTTTTGTTTGTTTTTAAGACATCTCAACAGCGAGAATACCTGTTTTGTAATACCTGGGGTTGTTTTGTTATTATTTAAATTTGCAGGTTGCAATAAAAATAATAGACAAAACAAGGTTAGACCCAAGCAATCTGGAGAAGATTTATAGAGAAGTTCAGATAATGAAGCTTTTGAATCATCCCCACATTATCAAGCTATATCAGGTAAGAGTTCAGCTTTGAAGCGCAGCACATAGATAAAATACACTTGTGGTCTTCTCTTGCACGTGATTTTTACATCCAATATTTGCTGAGAGAATGCATATTGAAATACTTCTTGAAAAACGTTCGAAATAAACTGAGTGTCTTGAAAGTAATTCTTCATTCTTTGAACAAGATTCTGGTACATTAGCTTTTTGACAAAAGTTTAGAGTTGAAACCAGGCTGGTGTTTGTTTCAGACTGAGGAACAGGTTATCTGAACTTTTATAATTAACTTGCCTTTCCTATCTCCTCTGCTTTTCCCAGTTTAGAGGACTGGAACTTCTTATGTGCTTTAGATAAGAGCAAGACTTAAACTCACGCTGGGTGGTAGAGAAGGAAGCACTAAAGTTGAGTTTGCCTTAAGCGGAACGGATTTAAAATCACCAACAATTAAACCAAATTAATCTAAGTAGAAAGTCTAAGTGGAAATTTAATCAAAGAATTTGATTAGTGAAAAAAGAAAAGGTGGTAAATGTTGGTATCTTAGAATATGCCAAAAACTACCCTGTACGGTTGTTGTGTTCCAGTTTGTGTAGTTTTCAAAGTGAATTTCAAGTGTCTTTGCCCTCCAGAGTTTCACAACATGAATTTTGGTTTAGATTTGTTCAGTTTCTGCACTGATGGATATTTTTAACCACAGGAACAAATTAATGTGTTGTGCAGAAAACAGGATCACATTTGTCTTGTGAGCAAGAACTGCTTTGCAAATTCTAGATGTTGGATCTAAGTAGCCTTTGGTGTAAGTTCCTCTTAATCACCTTAAATTATGCTGTGTGGATTTGACAGAACAGTTTGGGTTGGAAGGGACCTTTAGAGGTCATCTGGTGGAAGCCCCTGCCATGAGCAGGGCAGAGGTGTCAGCCTCTCTGGATCTGACTAAAAGGGCAGAGGGGAGAAAGGTGGAGATGGATGAAGCAGCAGGTCTGAAAGTCTGCGTGCAGTAGTAAACACTATTATCAGCCATGATCTTACTGCTGGGTTTGTTGGCTTAAAATAAAAAAAATAAACAACTTAAAAAAAAAAAAGGAAGAAAAAAAAAGTTTAATTAACGTGTAAGGCTGAAGAGCCAGTAAGGCAGGTGCTCAGGCAAGGAGTTATTTTACAAGACCTTGACACACACGAAGTGTTTGTATTTATAGTGTTACCCATCATAACAAAAATGATTCTGTGTTAACAGCTGACGTCAGGCTTGCCCATGGGGCAGTATAGGACATACAGAAACATTCTAACAGTTCGGTTGAGTTCATTTCAGTGGAATGATGTGGGTGAAAACACTGTTTCGAAGCGTTTAGAAAAGCAGGTTAAATTCCGTCTCGTTGAACCACTTCACTTGATGCAGCAGATGACGTTGATAGTGGACCATAATTTCTTTTCAGTGAAGTTTTCTTTTCTTTGTTGTTGTAACTGATGCTTTACCTGTTTGGTGGAGGCTGAGAAGCAGGGATGGAATTAAATGACATACCAATGTAGGGTGTGTGTTCTTGTGTTATTTCATCATTGTTTTAGTTTCAGCACCGTCTTAATTTCATCCAGCTGGCAACTTTCCCAGAACACTTTCCTTCAGTTTTTTAAACTGGGAACCTCTCTTCCTTTGCTCCTTGTTTATTTATTTTCGTTTCGTGTCTGTGTGTACTTGTAGTGAGGGGAGGAAAGAGTCTTTGAAAAAGGTTACGTGTTGGGAGCCTGGAAGTTGCAGCCTTTGAAGTAGAATTGAGGCTTTTTGGATTGTTAACCTGTTGTGAGCCTCCTCCATCCAAAACAAAGTATCTGCTCCTTGAAAGGGACATGTGTCCAGGAAAATGTTGTATTCTGAAATCTGAAATGCACCATTTGAAAGGTGTGCTGTGGTAGCTGAAGATGAACTTGGGAACTCTCAGGATTTCTCATTCATTGTTTGGATTTTAGTTGGTTTTTTTTTCCCTCCAAAGGCAAAAATTGTGAAATATCAAAGCAAGTTGACACTAGATTGATAGGCAATATATTGACAGTTGTTGATGGGCATCAAGCACTGCTGTTACACAAGCAGCAGCCTGTTATCACTTGCACAGGAGGCTCCCCATGTCCCAGCCAACTCTGAATGGGAGCAGGGGATCTGATACCACTTCTTGCTTTGTCCAGGTTGCAGCTCTCTGCTGATCTGATCCCCCACCAGCCTTGAAACAAAGATGACTTTAGATAAACTTTTAAGTGTCTTTGCATGTTCAAAATATATCACATCAATCATAAAACTATAGATGCATATTTTAACAAAAGGGGAGTGCATGAAATTATCTAAACACTCATCTGCTATCTTACAGAGATTAGGTAGTGAGTGGTAATGGTGAGAAGAACAATGGCCTGGGAAGCCTCTGTATAATGTAGGCACATAAGCCTTGATTTGTTATCTTTTTCATTACCAGTTTGCTTGGAAAGAACACTGTGGTGCAAAATTAGATGCCTTTACTGCCAGCTGCTGCAGCAAATATAAATTTGAACAGATATGTTTAGGAATTCACATAGGAAAATAAATGAAACTATAGAGCTCTGCATTTTTTTTTAAATTGTGTCATCTCTTGTCTTCACAGGTTATGGAGACAAAGGATATGCTGTACATTGTTACTGAGTTTGCAAAGAATGGAGAAATGTTTGGTAAGTCCTCACTGATGGAGCTCACAGTTCCCTAGGTTTAGAAACCATTGCTTTGTCATTCCTGAGTAACAGATATATTCTGATTAAAAACCCAGGGCTTGCGCTGTCAGCTGTCAAACAGCAAGTGCAGCACCTGCAGGATTATGAAAAATTTCCTTGGGGTGTTTCTAAATCCTCTCTGATTTTGTCTTGCAGATCACCTGACCTCCAATGGGCACTTGAGCGAGAGCGAAGCACGGAAGAAGTTCTGGCAGATTCTCTCAGCAGTGGAATATTGTCACAGCCACCACATCGTGCACAGGGATCTCAAAACAGAGAACCTCCTGCTAGATGCTAACATGAATATCAAATTAGCAGGTAATAGGAAACAGGAGGTCTCTTTATAAAGAGCATCAGGCATGCAGTCACGTTGGGTCTCCCTAGGACGATCCTATAAATGTATGTGGGTAACTGAAAATAAAACACTAGTTACAGATATTTCTCAGAACAGATTTTGTGAACAGAAGGGAATAGTTTAAATGAATGGGCAGAAAACAAAGCAACACATCTGTTCCTTTCTCTCTGTTTTCTGCTACTTCTGAAATATTGGTGTTCAAGTGTTGTTCTCTTACCCCAGATTTTCACCTTTATTCCAGACTTTGGCTTTGGAAACTTCTACAAGTCGGGAGAGCCCCTCTCCACTTGGTGTGGAAGCCCACCCTACGCAGCTCCAGAAGTTTTCGAAGGCAAAGAATATGAAGGACCTCACCTTGATATATGGGTGAGCTCGCTCTTCCTCAGAAACTGCATTTCACACTTCGTGAGGGTCTGTGGGCCTTCAAAATCGCTCTTTTTCCCTGAGTCACTGACGTGCTGTGCTGTTTTCTGTTGGCAGAGCCTTGGGGTGGTTCTGTACGTCCTTGTCTGCGGTTCTCTGCCTTTCGATGGACCCAATTTGCCTACCCTGAGGCAGAGAGTGCTGGAGGGGCGGTTCCGCATCCCATACTTCATGTCCGAAGGTGCTTTTTTTTTTCAGATCCTTAATGTTAGAACAGGTGCTACAAAGGAGCAGCTGTCCTGTTTGCAGCTGGCAATTATTTTGTCTTTATGTATCCAGTAGTTTCTGTAGGGCAGAGCATGTATTCTTTTCTGGGATCTGCTTTATGGTGCATCTAAAAGGCTGTAGTTTCCTTTCTTAGGGTATCCCTGTGGATTTACAGAAATACTTGACACCTTAGCTGGAGAAATAATCGCTCAGAAAAGAGAGAAAACAGGATTTTAATGAGACTAGCCTGCGATGCTGAGATGGGTGTAGTTCTCCTAAGGTATTTTAGCTATGCAGAAAGGGTGTATTCCAGTGTGGCTGTGCTGTCAAGGAGAGTAGAAATAGTGGGACTTAGCACTGTTCTTAGTGTTTCCTGAGAACTCCAACAGCCTGATGAGAAACATGAAACTTTGAAGAGTGTTATCACCTCTCTCTGATTTGGTTTCTAAACCAAGTGAATGTGCATCTGTTGTCACGTGGAGGTAATCTGCTGAAGTCTGAAGTTTATCAGTTGTAGCCATGAATAGCTTTATTTCCTGGTTATAAGTAAATAAGCAGTATATATGGACCAGGAAGTTGTATGTGATAGGGTTCTGTACTATATTCTGACCTATTTTATGCAGATGTAATGCCATTAAACCTGCATCCTCTCCAAAGCAGCTCTTGTACAAGGTGCAAGGCTACCTGATACTGAGTACAGCTTCATTTCCTGTAGTGAGATGTTTTTGTGATATGTGCGTGGACATCTCTTGTGCTGTCTGGAACATTTGAGAGTCAGATCAGGCATCAGCTGCTCCCAAACATTTAATTCCTGTTTTCATAGGCATCTTAGACTTGCTGGGAAGTATTCTTAGCAGTGACCTGGGGCTGGGCTGTTGTTTTTACCCCTTGCTCATGAGTTTGTCTTTGTCACCCAGACTGTGAAACACTAATCCGACGGATGCTGGTTGTGGACCCAACCAAGCGGATAACCATCTCCCAAATAAAGCAGCACAAGTGGATGCAGGCTGACCCCTCCCTTCAGCAGCAGCAGTCCTTGTCCTTCTCCATGCAAAACTACAACTCCAACCTGGGTGACTACAATGAGCAGGTCCTCGGGATCATGCAAACCCTTGGCATCGACAGGCAGAGGACTGTAGAGGTGAGTTCCTGCCCTTTAGATCCATCTTCAGTGACTGCCAGAATGCCAGTGGTGCAGTCATGTGTCATTCAGTGACTGGCCTTGACCTGGTGTCACAGCATAAAATCTTCACCGCCCTTCTGGATTTTGCTTTTTTATTTTTTTTTGAGCGTGCTACCCTGAGCCCTTAGTGATGAGTTTTGGCCGCTTATCTCCTGCGTTACCTGTAACTCAAAAGGCCCTTCCAATGTCTTCCAGTCTCTGCAGAACAGCAGCTACAACCACTTTGCTGCCATTTATTACCTGCTCCTGGAGCGCCTCAAGGAGTACCGGAGCAGCCAGGTGTCCACTCGGCCGTCAGCCGGCCGGCAGCCGCGGCCCAGGAGCTCCGAGATCACCAACGCTGAGGTGAGGAGAGGCACCGGGGCCTCTGCATCTCCTTTCTCTGTAACTGCCAGGCTTCTGAAAACCAGTTCTGGCAGTGGTGCCCTCTGACAGGACACAGCCTGCTGTTCTTCAGCAGGAGGCTGAGTGAATATTAATGCCCTGTTTCCTAGGAAGTGACCGCGGGTCATGGTCCAAAGAATAGTCTGCCTCCAGTGCAGGTCAATAATGAGCCACAAGATTAGACTTCTCATGGAAATCTGCCCTCTTAGGCATGGCTTGGTTATGCTTCTTTGTTGCATATCCTGTAGGTGCCTCAGAAGAACTCCATGAGTCACTCACTGTGTTTTTCTGACATTCTTTTTATTTTCGTCTCCCCCACCCCCTTTAAAGTGTGGTTTGGGTGCCTTTGCAAATTGGACTTCTAGTTAAATTGCCTAACTGAGGAGGAGGAGTTCTGTGTTTGTGTTGGCATTGATGAATTAGCTTTGTTCATTTTCATAGAAAGCATGAGGAGAGAGCTTGCAGGGGAGGTGGCTCTGAAATTCTGTGACTCTCCAATATCTGAAAAGTCACGTGGAACTGCAGTGTGTGTGATGGCTTCTGTGCATTGCTCTCTCTCCAGATGCCTCAGGACAGTCTCACTAGTGAAACCCTGCGATCATCTCTGCTTTACCAGCAACCTCAGAGCCTGATTCAGCCATCCTTGCAGGCAGAAATGGACTGTGACATAAGCAACCCATTGCAGGTTGGTGTTCCCAGCTCAGCTGTGTGTTGCTCCTTTTTTTCATTGTTCTGCTAATCCAAAACAGTGGGGCTTGTGACTGTTGTTCTCTTCCTCCTGTGTTTTGTGTGGCATTTGGGCATGGTGTCACCATAGGCTCTCAAACAATATTCCTACTGAAGACATGCCACAGAGTTGTGGAGAGTATTAAAAGGCAGTGCAGATAGAAATAAGAAAAAGACCCTGAAGTCTGTGATCTGGCATGTTTTCCAGCCTGTGTTCTTCCCTGTGGATACCAACTTCAATGGGCTCTTCCGGAACCGCTCCATCTCCCCGAACAGCCTGCTGGAGACCACCATCAGTGAGGAAGTGAGGCAAGAGAAGGAGCTGGAAGATGAAATTAAGGCGTATGACCACCCCATCTGCATCCCCAGCAACACCAGCAGGAGGCACACCCTGGCCGAAGTGACCACCCATTTCTATCAGCACGTCCCTCCATGTAAGTAAGTCTGGGAGAGATGAAGGGTGTCCGTAGGCAAAGAGCAGAGAGGGAATGCCATAGAGCCCAAATGCCCAGGGAGGATGTGCTGATTTTACCTTGGCTGGGGTAGGAGAGCCTAGAAGAGAGGTCTGTGCTCTGCCCTCCTCAGTTCTGTCTTCCTGCAGATAAGCAGGGCCCTTAGGGAAGAGAAGTTGTTTTGTTGTATTTCATCTAGATCTCTTCAGAGGGGAGTGTGCTCACAAGCAGGACACAAACCTGGTCTGCTTGCTCCTGCTGTTGTACTGGGGAAGGAGAGGGTGCCTGAATTTAACAGAGAACTCCTCACTAACTGTGTTTGGTACATACCCAGACCCTGTGAACCAACCAAATAAGCAGGACTGTTCACAAGACAATAATCCTGGTAGTGCTAAAGAAACGCTGTGTGCCTGATCCAGCACAGCCTGGTGATGCTGGCATTGCTGGTGGAGCCCTGCCAGCTGGGCAGGAGCCCAAACTGAGGTTGTTTGTTGATGACCCCTTGCAGGCTCTGGGACAGCACAAGTTGCTGGACACTTCTCCAGCTCGAGGGCGTTTCTAAGTGCCAGCGTAGGTGGGCAGAAGGCTCTGATGTCATGTTTGTTCCTTCCTGTACTCATCTTGGGAATGTTCTTTCTCTCCTTCCTTCCCCTCCATAGGTATAGTCATTTCCTCCTCTGCCAGCCCCACAGAGGGAACTAGTTCAGACAGCTGCCTTACTTCATCTTCAAATGACAGCTCAGTGGCCCTGAGCAGCTGTTTGACAGGTCAAGTAATGACGGGGAGCCCGGCCACAGCGAGGATGACGTCGCCTTTCCTCGCTTCCCAGTCTGACGCTCCCGTGTTACAAGCCCAGGGCTGCATGGGAGGTGCTTCCCTCCTGCCTGTCAGCTTCCAAGAAGGAAGGCGAGCATCTGATACCTCATTAACTCAAGGTAATGTCTTCCCGGCTTTGTTGCTGAGGAATTGCACCCTCCCAACAGCCACTGAGAAAGGGTAGGGTGCAGGGAGACCTTGCTGCCCCTGTTAGGGTTACACTGAGGCCGGACACCTGGGTATTCTGCCTTTTGTGTTCCTGGCCCTGAGGGAGGGTGGGATGCCCTGAGGACAGTGCCTGGATGAAAGGTTCCCAGACACTGATTCAGCCTGCCCATGGAGATATTTCTGCTGCCGTGAGTGGGATGGCAGGCTCCACCTTCCTCCTAAAATATGGAGTGCACAACGTCATGATTTCTCTCAGACTTTTCCTTTGCCGTGTGTGTCCATCTGCACAGGGGTGCAGCTGCCCCAGTCCCTGTTCTGTTCCCTAAATCCCACTCTGACAACCAGGCACAGGGTGAAGGTGAACTAGAGTCTCTTGTAGCCCAGTTCTGACACCCGGGAGGGCAGTGCCCAGAAAGTCTGATCTGTACTGTAGGCAAACGCCGAGGAGGATTAAAGTGCATTTCTTTTCCTCGTGTCCCACAGGCTTGAAGGCTTTTAGGCAGCAGCTGCGGAAGAACGCTCGAGCCAAGGGCTTTCTCGGCTTGAATAAAATCAAAGGCTTTGCTCGGCAGGTGTGTCAGTCCTCCTCCTCTCGAGCAGCAAGGAGTGCCATGAGCCCTTTCCAGCACACGCAGCCCAACACCTGCATGTACAGCAGCAGCGGGAGCAGCAGAGAGGGGAGAAGCCTCCTGGAGGAGGTGCTGCAGCAGCAGAGGTGAGGGAGGAGCTTTGCTGTCTTGTCGTTGGGTTTACTTTGGGTTAGGGGTAAGCAAGGAGGGGTAAACACAGCAAAAGAGGCTGGGGAATTGGTCGCTGGGGGTTCCTGTGCTCCATCTTTGCTGTGTGGCAGTGGGCAAACTGCTTGGCTTCCTTTGTGGTTTCCTGCTCTGGCACATGTAACACAGGACGTGCAATTCCACTCAAAAATCTCGATGTCCAAATATTTGGAGGTTGCTGAATTGAGAAGCAGTTTGGTAGTGTGGGGGAAAACATTGCTTCTCCCTTCTGCAAGCTGTGTTTTTCTTTGTTAGTTTTGGGAATGATTTTTTTCCTCCTCTGCCTCCTCCTGTAATTTTCCCATGGCAAGGAAGTGAGACCTTGTAATTTGGAAAAGTTACAGCCCACAAAGAAGGCACAGTTCCAGTGGCCTCAAATGTCATGTGTGATGGCACCTCTTCATTCCCATAGAAGCAAGATGGAAAATTGAGCTTCCGGTTTATCTGCACACATTGTCTCTAGAACATCTATTATTAGGTGGCCAAATCGTGACCAGATAAACTTGGTTGTGATAGTTGCCCTCTACAGAATGAGGAAAAGCCTGGCATGGGCAGCTTGCTTTGATTGGGTGCATAAGGAGAGGTTTGATAGAGAGAAGGAAACAAAAGGGAAAGTTATGATCAAGGTTAGGGGCAAGAAAGGAAGGAATAAAACATGGAATTTTCCTAGCAATGCAAATTAACCCCTTCCCCCTTGGATTTTGTCCAGAATGCTCCAGTTCCAGCACCACCAACTACTCCAAACAGCTTGTCCCCAGGCTTCCCAGACATCTGCAGCAAGCAGCATCCCCTCCTGTGACGGGCCGGGTACCTGCAAAGCCTCCAACTCCATTCTGCTGTCGGAGCTGCAGAGAGAGAACTCCTTTGAGCTGGCCTTTGCTGGCAGCAGCCAACTGCTCCAACCTCATTTCTTCGGCGTGAGTGTGTCTCCGGTGTCGTCGGCCGCTCACCTGCTGGACACTCACCTGTACATCAGCAGCAGCAGCAGCGTGCCCCCGCTCGCCGCCACCTTCTCCCAGCCCCAGGGCTTCCCCGCGCCCTCCCCCAGCTTCGACGCCGTGGCTCTGCAGCACGGGGACTGCGAGATGGAGGACCTGACTTCCAGCCAGCTGGGGAAGTTTGTGCTGGTCAAGTGAGAGCTTCGGGGCTGCTCTCGTTGAGGGGAACTTTCAGCACTGTTCCGTGGCTGGCTGGCGGCGTGGGGACGAGTGACTCTCAGAAGCAATAAATTTTGAAGTATGTGAAGAGTCTGTCTGGCTCAGAAAGCTGGCAACTTTATAGGACTGAAACAAGCAATATGTATGTCTTTTTGCTTCTACTATTCTTGCACTGAACAAATACGAATAGAAACTGAACTTTTTTTTTTTTTTTTTTTTTTTTTTTTTTTTTTTTAAGAAAANAAAAAAAATAATGATGGGGCAGATGGGTGGGGCATTTGTGGGGGCAGGGAGGGATGTGGTTGGGGAAGAACTCTTCGGTACTGTACTCAAGTCAGACCAATACAGCTCTGCTGTTATGCAAGATTAGCAGCTGTCAGTAGTGGTGACACAGCAGGGAGAGGCTTTTCAAAGAAGGGACCAGAGCCTCCCTTTTTCACAATATTCATTTATGGGTTTGTGAAGATGATTACCTCTTTTAAAGAAAATAAACAGAAAACCAGTGGCATGCAGCATTATGCATTCATAGGAGACAAAAATGGAAGCATTGCCATTTGTTGTTTTTCCTTTTCCCTCCTGTTAACGCTCATTTTATTTAAAGGAACCAACATCCCCATTCCACACCTCCCAGATACACATGCTTTAAATGAAAACTGTGAACTTCTTGCTTGATACATCAGCTGGAAAAGCTTAGCATGCCCTTCTAATTAGTACAGAAACAGTAACTATTGGAAATGTATCCCTTGATAATCAGGATCCAAATTGCACAATGCCTGGTCTTTTGCAGGGATGTTTGGGAGTGGTGTGTACACACACACAGGTGCACACATGCCTATATTTTGTTGGTCTGGGTAATCTCTAGGAATCTTTTTATAAACTCCAAGTTTGTTCATATTCTTGCCGAGGCACTGAGGAGGGAAGCAGCACACACCTGTGGGGTAATGGGAAGGGTTTTCTTTTTAAAAATCCCTCCTGGAGGTTGCCTACAAAGTTGCCTGAGGGGTATTTCTTAGTGCTGCACATTGTTATTTCCGCTGCTAATTATGTTTTTATGCATTTCATTATCAGGGTCCAAACAGAACTGACTCTTGGGGAAGTGTGCAATATTGAGGTTATAATTATATACTGACAAAGACAAAAGGAATAGGCTAGAACAGAATTCTACTCTAACAGAGTACAGCTTTTTCTGAACAAAACTGTATTAAAAGTGAGTAAAACAGCACAATCTTTGGGTGTTTGTTTTTGGTTGGTTTGTTTTTTGACATATTAGAAAAACGAGGTTTTGGATTAGGTAGGTGTTTTTTCGTATGGTTTTTAATGCTGTATATGTATATAAATAGGAAGCAGAAAACTATATAACACTAGTTATTTTTTATATTTTGTAATATGCTTCTGTTGTGTTTCTGGTATAAACCCCAACTCCCCTGCTGAGGCAGAGCGTGACTTCTGTTGGTGTCAATAGAGGTTGTGCTGAGGTGTAGAGGGGAGGGCAGGCTGTGCTCCTACAGACACGAGCTGGGCAGTGCATGCAAACCTTGGAAGCAGGTGAGCAGACAGTGAGACAGCTTGGCTGGGAGCTGCCATCTGAGTGTCAGAGCATAGCTGCATTCTGTCTAAATGCTTAAAGGACCCATCTCCCTAGTGTGACACAGGGTGCCTTCAAGTTACCTTGGCTTCATGCAACCTGCAGTATTACACATTTGCAAATAATATAGAGACCTGTTTTGGTGTTTGTTGTTTTTTTCTTTTTGGGTTTTTCTTTTTTGTTTGGTTTGTTGTTTTTTGTTTTTTTTTTAAGAAAAAAAAAAAAAAATAAAAAAGCCAAAGATTGACCAGGTTAATATGGGTGGGAGTAGGAAGGGTTGAAGATGTCATGTGGCTCTGTCTGTGGCTCTCCATAAACGACCTGTTTATCTGTGTGTTGTATCTGTGTGTCTGTCTTGGTGCATCTCCAGCTTGCCACTGCTGCTCCATGGTCTGGAAGCTTCAAAGTGACAAAAAATTGCTCGAGTTGAGCTCCTGTTAATGAGTGGTGCCTTGCAGCAGAGAAAACACCAAAGTCTCATGCTCATTTGTAGCGTGGGTTTAAAAGAAAAAACAAAAACAAACGGCCCCCCAAAAAACCCATCCCAAAAAAGAGATTGTGTGGAGATGTCTGGAGAGGAGGGCAAGAAGAAAAGAACCCAGCTTGTTACAAAGCAGCAAGTTGGCCTTCAGTTTTGTAAGGGGTAGCACATGTACTCAAACCACAGAACTTCCTCCTCAGTTTGTGTTTTGTTTAATGCCATGGATCTAAAGGCCACTGATTCTTTTGTTTCCTGTCCTGAGCAATGACAAGCACTTTACTTTCATAGTATTTTTTTTTTTCTTTTCCAATTGCTGTAGAACCTCTTTGGAATTATTGCTGGAGCAGAAGAGGTCATTTTAAAAGTCTGGGGTTTTTTTGTAGATATCTTGACAGTGCTGTTCTGCAGACTGCAATGCAATAGGGTATTTAAAGACACTACGTGATTGGTTTAATTGAGATGTATAGTTTATTTTTTATCATGACTGAACAATCATTTTATTTCTTATGTTAAAATGAGAGGTGTACACCAAAATGATTAGTTGATGTGTTTTATTTAATATTTAAATAAAAAATGTTTTAAAATTGTTGTCCTGCGTGTGATTCTGTGGAGTATCTTCACCCAATGCACTTATGACTTGCATAATCAAGACTCATTTTCGAGCCAAAGTCCGTAGGACATTACTGACACTTTCTATTACATCCTAAATGAAGAGGGATGGCGGGCTCACAAATCTGATAATGGGATATTGAGCCTTTTGCTGCTAGGCAATCTGTCTGAATTTAACCCAAGTCTGTGGTAATCGGGTTATAAAATGCAGCGGGAGCAGAGGTCTGGGCAGCGAGGGTGGCCTGGCGTGGTCAAGTGTTAGCAGATGGGCACTGCCTCTGTGTCATCCTCAGCTGAGACAGCCCCAGCCAGATTAGGGCAGCTCCTGAAAGAGAGCAAAGGGGAGGAGGGAGGGATTCAAGGGGGAGAGGGGATTGTCTCTTGCAAAATATAACTTGAGAGTTAAAAAAAAATACTGAAAAGGCTTTGTATACTGAAAAGGCTTTGTGCAGTCACAATGAGAGCAAGGAGGGGTTTCGTCTGCCAAAGGGGCCCCTAAATATTGACAAGTTTTGGTTGGACCTGACAAACACTCAGCAAAAAAAAACCAAAACAAAACAAAACAGAAAACCAACAAACCAAAGAACCCCCAAACCAAACAACAAACAGCAGTGTTTTATTTAAAAAAAAATATGGATCAAAATTTTTTTCTTTTGTTTTTTTACTCTGAAGTTTTTATTTTAAAATCTACCTATCACATTTGGGAGGAGAGTGATGGAAAGGTAAATCCAAAAAGTTAAACAGAAGCTTGGGGGGAAACAGAGATAATATTTACTTATTTTGCTTTCTAAAGCAGTTTGCTGAGCTGGAATTTGTAGAGTTCTTTGTGCATTTTTTGTGACTCCTGAACTGGTAGAAAAGTGTCATGCACATGTTTTTCCAGGGCTGTGTTTGCAATGTGACCCTCCAAAGTTAGGAATTTTGCAACTCTTAAAAAATAATGGACACATTCTAAATTATCTTTAATTAGTTTTTAGTATGACCTGGCTTAAGGATAATCCCAACTGTTGTTTTCAGCTGGTTCTCAGGGCATTATTTTAAACTCCAGTGATTCCAGGAAATTTGAGAAAGTTGATTCTTAATGGATACAAATCAGTGCAGCTCCACCAGCTTTCATTGACATCACTGACCCTTGGGTATAGAGGGATCCCGCCAGCATCATGATTTCTGTGAAATGGTAGGGAAAACAAGTACAAAGAAACCCTGGGAGCCTGGACTCAGTTTCCATGTGTACACTGTTTTCACTCTTGGTGCTTTAGTCACTGTCTTCCTTCCTTTCCTCTGAAATCTGTCTCTGCTCCTGTTCACAGCATTTGTTTTTGTCTTTAACGTCTCTCAAGATGCTGTTTTTCTTGCTTTCATTTCTCACATTACAGCTTGGTATCTTCCCTTTCTCTCCCGGTCCAGGACTGGTGTTTTTCCCCTGCCGTTGAGATGGAACAGATGCTGGCAAGTTTAGCACAACCCCAGAAAGTGAATGATCAAACCTTGGTTGTTTTTTTCTTCAGAAAGGAAATGCCTGGAGCTGGCAGGAGATGCCAGACCAGTGGCAGTGAAAAACACAGGCTGTTTTTGCACTGAGCAGGCTGAGCACAGGCACCCGGCTGAGCACTCTGGTGCCAGGGTGGTCCAGCCACGGCAGTGAGGGATTCTCACCTGCCCCTCTCCTCCTGCAGGTGATCCATAACTCATCCCCATGACCTTCTCCTTCACTGTGCCCAGCACAGCAGCCACAGCTCAGCGAGGAAAGGAATCCCTCATGGCAAAAGCCATGGTTGTGGAATCCTGGCCTGTGTCAGCTGGAAGGGGGAAGCAGCAGAAGGGAGAGCAGTTGAGCAAGTGAAATTATGGTGCAGGAGATGGAAAGTGATTGGTGCTTCCTTTTTACTCATCCTGCAAAGTGAGAATAAGGCACACGCCACGTAGTGAAGGAGAATTAATTTAAGACTGATAAAAGGAAATATGTGCCTCGGGAGGACATTGCTTCAAATGCGCTTGCTGGCTTATTTCATGACTGCTAACTACTTTTAGTGGTGACAGT
This sequence comes from Erpornis zantholeuca, assembly GCA_013400515.1. Taxonomy (NCBI): domain Eukaryota; kingdom Metazoa; phylum Chordata; class Aves; order Passeriformes; family Timaliidae; genus Erpornis; species Erpornis zantholeuca. The sequence continues at coordinate 33,867 of VZTN01020767.1, forward strand.
TAAATCAATGATAAAGGTAATCCACTGTCATGGTTTATGGATTTAGCAGAGCAGCTGTGGGAGATCAGGAAGGAGCTGGTCTTTGGTACACACTGCAAGGGGCATGATAGATTTTTAGGACAGAAATGCCTTTCTCCCAAGGCATCAGATATTCGCACCTGCCAGAGACAAAACTTTCATGTGAGGTGAACAAACCTGACCATCCTGCAATAAATTCCAGTTTCTTAATAAACATCTTACGTCATGTGTAATGTGTCTTATGCAGTGATAGTGGCTCAGAGCAAAGGTCCAGCTAATTGGGCAGCTCATCCTGGCAGCAGACTCCAAGGTAAAGGGCGTAAGGACAGGGTAAGCATAGCACAATCCCTCTGTGATATTACCAGCTCAGTAGAGAGCAGACTGTGGTTAAGGGAATTTTTGACTGGCATTTGAGTCATTGTATTTAACAGCTGCAGATGGGTCAAGCCTCCAAGAATTTGGCTAACCCCTTTTGGAATTCTTTTATAATTCTGGTCTTCACAGCATCCTGTGACAAGTGTCATAATTCAATTTTGCATTGTGTGAAAGAAGTACTTCCTTTTCTTCGTATTATACCTCCAGCCCAATAGATTGGGCTGTGCTGCCTTTCCTTTGTGACAGCAGACACAAATAATGTTCTCCTGGTCACACTTCCATGTTGAGTTGTCAGGATCTCTCTCACATTCCTTCTCAGATGAGGTGGCCAAGAAGAAGGACTCTGCTGTAGTTTCCACATCATCTCTTCTGCGTCTTCATGAATTCTTCTACATCCTCCTTGGTGGACACCCTGTGTTTGAGGCAGGGTACCCTAGAAGGAGACATTCTCATCCTCTTTTAATTCTGTAGTCATTCCTAAAGCTCTTTTTTTTTGCACTGTTGACACCTGTTGAGCAGTGAGCTGGAGTTTTCGGCAAACTCACTGACTGAGGTTTCCTTCCTGCCTGATGTTAGTTTAGTGCCCCTGATGGTCTTTGTATGGCTCAGGCTGATGTTTCTCACAGTCCCCACTTTTTATTTGCTGCTGGCAAGTTTCACAGGTTATTTCATCAACCTGCCATTCAGTTTTCTGAGATTATTCTCCACCTGGTTGCAGCTGGATCTTTTATGAATACGTCAAATTGACCAGGTCTTGACATGAATGGATTTGCAATGCCTGAGCTCTCACTCAACAAACTTTGTTCTTTCTCATTCTATTACACTTTTAGCTATTCTGCTTTTTGTTATGCTTTCTGTCAATTCGCCTTGCCCGGCTTCCCAGCCCACAGGCTTCTGGATGACCTCTAAAGGCCCTTTTTAAGAATGGATGTAATATTTGCCACCTTCCATTCCTGTGGTGCCTCGCCATTTCAACAGCTGCTGTGGTATTGTACTGAATAGGTCAGCAATTTCAAGTCTGAGTTCCCTCAGAGTTCTTGAGTGAAACCGTCTGGTCCCAGCAATCTGCTAATATCACTTTTATAGTTTTATCCTAAAATCTCTTCTACTGACACTTGGAGGTTTGGAGAGCTTCTGAGGCTCATTCCCTGTGCAGCTGGAGTGGGGCACAGCTGGCGTGAAGTCGAGCAGAACTGCCAGGACTGGATGGATGGGTCTGCATAGCCAGAGGCTGAGCTGTGCAGACTACATGTCCCTTTTGCACCTCAGACAGGTGACAAAGCAGTGACAGCAGGGCATGGGGGAGTGCCCAGGTCAGCCCAGCAGCCCCCTTCTTATGTGCTCCAGGGATGACCAAGCCTTTCTTCCTTCACTGTATTTACATTTGAGGAGCTGAATTTACAGATGGCTTCCTCAGCTGATGTAAACTGGTGTTGGTAAATCAAAGCTAATGCAGCAACGCTGCTTTATGATATAAACATTATTAGCAGCACATTAAGGCTCCGACGTCCAGAGCCAGATAATCTCATCCTTTGTTTCTTCAGCCATGGAGGCAGTGAATTTAGATTCATTATTTTTGATGGAGCTTTTCCTGTATCATGCTGGGGTGCTTTTTTAGTTCTTCTGCCTTACATCCCTTTCCGCTACCCTGGGCAACTGTGTTTTTGTAACAGTCCTTGGTTTATTCTGTGACAAGAAAAATGTCTTAGTCAAAAACTGGAAGGGATTTCAGAAATTCTAACTAAGTACCCTTTCTTTGCCTAATATTCCTGATCATTTCTTCCCCATTTCCTGGTAAGGTAACATGATGTTATTATTTGATGAGCTTGTCCACACACTTGATAGGTAGATGAGTATTTAGGGCTTCTCACAGCCATTATCTCCAGGCATCTGCTGGGTTTCCAAACAGATCTTCTCCTGCAAGAAACATCTTGCAAAAACTGAGCTTTAAACCTTCCTGTTCATACCACATTAAAAAAAAAAAANAGGAGTCATTAATCATTTGATTTTAGCTGCTTTTTTCTGGTTGCCTAACAATATTACTGCTACATTTGCTGGGATCCATTCACACTTTCTGCTCTTTGGACCCAGTAAAGGTAATTGTGCAGTGGTCAGCTAAGTGTCTTCGTGGGTTTTTCCTGTTCAACTCTCATATGGTAGCAGATGATTTTATTGAACATGTAAAATTAGATTTCCAGGAATAGTTATGCACACGCCTTTGAAATCCATTTTCCATGAACATTTCTGATCTCTGCTCATGAAAATTGAGTACAACAAGAACGAGGACACAGAGCCACCAAACTGACTGCAATGCTGGACAGATCAGACAGTCATTTGTATGACCATTGCTGTTTTCCCTTTATGGGTACTTCTGAGAAAAAACAGGGTATTTGTCTTAATTTTGGGCTAGGGAGGTTATAAACTCTCTGTGCATTTTGAATTTTGGGAGTGAAAGGGTGTCTCTCTGTCCCAGAGGGAGGAAAGGCTTCCCTGTGGATTAGTTGAGGTAAGACGGTTTTAAAAGGTGACGGCTATGTCTTCATGATGACTTTGACATAGAAATGTAGCTTCGGTTCTTAATTATTCAGATCTCTGTTGTGAATCTCCAAAGTCAGACAGGATGAGCCACAGGCACTCAGAGGATGTGGCCCTGTGGGTCGTGTTCCCACAGGAGGGGTGAGGAGCAGAGAGGAACAGGAGCTCTGACAGGACAGACGACTCCAGGCCACTCTGCCCACCTTGCACGCTGACTGCTGCTGGGAAGGACATCCTGCTCAGTGGAGTCCAGCGTGTGGTGGGAGGTGTGCTCTCCAGAGAAAAAAGGGAAGATGCTGTGTTTCAGCCTGGGAAAGTGAACGTCAGAGCAGCAGGAGAGAAATAGGAAGGCTGGCTCTCCCCTCGTGCCTCTTTGTGGGGAGAGGCTCTCTGGGCAGCTGTGGTGTGTTCAGTGTGGTGTCTCTTCTATCCCCAGCCAGCCAGTGGCACGAGAGGTGGGAGATGCTGGGATGTCCCAGGCAGCAGGAGGGGTGTCCTGTGATGGAGGTGTTGGTGCAAGTTTGGGTTACAAGTTTGTTCATGCTGCTGCACCTGTGGGAATGAGGGGGAATTGTTTGTCCTGAAAAGGAAGTGAGTCATGTTGCTGCCCAGAGGCCCACCTTGACACATTTTGGGGTTGGTCACACGCTGTGAAATCCACTTTCTCCCAGCTCCAGATAGCAGCCACATGGGTTGTGGGGTGCAGCAATGCCTGGTTGTTCTTCAGCACAAGGCTGTTTCACAAGACCATAACCACCCTCCTGGTCTGCAGGTGGATCCACTTCTCTGCATGCAGGACCCCACTAATTGGATTCAGTAACTGGCTTAACACTGTAAATGAAATCAAGTCACTGGCTGCACTCAGCCCTCGAGCCAGCAGGATTAACCAGTTCCTCAGGGCAGGATGTGCCCTTACACCTCGATTCTCCACACAGCAGAGCAAGAGCCAGGCACCCCAGCAGCACCTCTCCCACTGGTTTAGCTGGCTGCTGGATTCCAGCTGCCATGGATGCCTGCTCTGCATGTCACAGCCACATGGGCACACCACAGGTTGGGGGTTTTTTTTGCCTGTTGTGTGTCAGTATTTGGTTTTATCCCCGTGTACAGCACATTTGTCCAGGACTTATGCTGCTTTGGAGCAGATTGCAGCAAGGCTGATGAGCCAGCACATGGCTTCTAACACCACCACTGAGCTTGCCTTCACCTGAGTTTGTGATCTCTGAGATCATACTTTCAGGTGTATGTTGTTTGCTGGAGGAATGAAATCTCACTAAAAGGATAAAAGATTCCAGTGTTACCAGTTTTTTCCCCTGTCACACCAGCCCTTACCAAAGCTGATGAGGAAATCACAGCAGCTCCTAATTGCACTCTGCAGAAGACCTTGCGTGCCCAGACCGTCCCAGTCACTCCCTTGCCTGCTCAAACCCAGTTGCATCATCGAAATAGGACTTGGCTGCAGTGTCAAAGAGGAGCCTTCTCTCGCTTTGCAGAGATGAGCTGTGCTCCTCCTGACATCCTCATGTGCCAGCACCAGGGGCTGTGCTGGAGCAGGAGCCAGGGAGAGTTCCCCAAACTCGTCTTCCTACATCTCACCTCTGGGGCCAAGCAGATGCCAGGTCTAGAAGGCACTGCCTTCTGAAAGGATTGGAGCTCTTAAAATTGCAGACAGATGGGAATTTTGGGTTAACCCAGGCAGATGAGGGGTGCAATTCCAGAGGGCTCCTGGACTTGCTACAAGTCCTCCTCTGTGTTTTAAACACTTGCAGGGAATTTTGCTGGCCTGGTGAATGGAAGGGCTGAGTTTTTGATGCCCAGGCAAAGGGGTGTTTGTGTCCTGGTGGCAGGAGGGGGCTGTGGCAGGGGAATAGGACAGCTGCCACTGCAGGATGCTGCTCAGAGCTTGTGCCCAGCGGGGCAGGGTGAGGGATCAGGTGTGACTCTGGCTGTAGACGTGCTCAGTCCAACCAGAGCAGTACAGACTAACTCACCTCCTTTCCCCTGGCTGATAGGCATCACCAGGAGTGGGAATGTGCGTGTACATCCATGCCTGTGTGCCCAAATACACAGGTACATGGAGTGCTTTCAGCTCCCTGGGTTGTGTTCAGGGCCTGAATCAGTGCCATTTCTTGCTACCACACAAAATTATATTTCCAGAATTAATAATGGCACTCTCAGGAGCTCTTTCAGGACTTGTTGATTATTGCTTATTGTCAGTTCTGCCGGGTATTGAGGGGCTGATAAGGCTGATAAGACTCATTAACAATGAGGGAAACAGCTCTTAGGGTGAGTGATGCCAGGGGGAACCACAGGCAGGCAGGTAGGGTGGATGGATGGATGGATGGATGGATGGATGGATGGATGGGTGGGTGGATGGATGGATGGGTGGAGGGATGGATGGATGGATGGACGGACGGATGGACGGACGGACAGACGGATGGATGGACGGATGGATGGATGGACGGATGGATGGATGGATGCCGTTCGCTGGAGTGAGATGGGCAGCTGTTGGTACCCAGGGGTTCCTGATGCTCTCAATGGATGGCAGGGCAGGAGTGGTGCTGAACTGTGGTGACACAGAGCACAGAAAGGCTTGTAGTGGGGTGCTCTTTCTCTCTTCCCTGGAGAGCTGAAGGAGAGTGGGAATGGGAGCTTAGAGGAGTTGTTGGTAGGTTTGAACCCTGACTTTTGGCTGAGCCACCAGAAGTGTGCAGACATGTACGTGCGTGGGTATGAATGAGAGCTTCATTTTCCAGGCAATAAGGAAGAGAATGTCTCATGCTTACTCTCCCATGTTTTGGGAAACAGGTCTCTGCTTTCTCATGCTGATATTTTACTCATGTGAGAAGAGGAAGGTTTCTTTGAGAATTGAAATACTTGAAGGGATAAAGTTGATTCTAAGATATTAAAATCTAGCAAGTGGATTGTATGCATTATTATAAACCAAGATGATCCCTGTTTTTTAAACTATTTAATCTTCATTGCTTGTTACTTTACTTCTGCACTCTGATTTTTAAAATTTGTGGTGGGAAGAGAAAGGCCTTCATTTTGTTGGTCCTGGATTAAGACCAGTACACTTGTGGGCCCTTCCTTCCCACAAAAATTCCCAGATGGAGGTCCCCAAAAGACAAACATTGGAAGAAGAACAAAGGGAATCTGGAAGGCCCCAGAAACCACTGAACCTCGTCTAGGTAAAGTATTCTAGCTGTGAAGAACAACTAAGTGACACAGATGTCCCAGGTTTCTTCCCTCACCCTGTAAATAGGACGTGGTGGTGGTGGTGAGGTGCACAGGCAGGTCAGATCCCAAATCCATGGGTGATGGAAAGCAGTTTCCATGCTAAGATGCTCCAAGAATATGAGTTTTCATTCATGTAAAACATAGGTCGGTGTGGTCACCCAAAGCTCCTGTGTACATGATATAGGCGTTTCCATTTGTGATGTTGCCCCAGCCCTCTTCTGGCTCAGGTCTTGTTGCAGAATCCCAGATTTATGGGTGGAAACAACCTATGAGATCATCCGAGACGTCCCTCTGCTAATGCAGATTTATTCCCTCCTGCCTATTTTCCAGCACTTGGTCCAGTCCATTGTTCAAATGACTCAAGCGTCCGCTGCTTCCCTTGAGGGACATTTGGGAGCCTAACAGACCTTGCTGTCAGGATTTCGCTTCCTGTCATATTCCTCCTGAAGCTTCTTCTGCCTAATTTAGTTACTTACTCTTTCTGTGGAGCAGTGATGAGGAACAGGGCTGTAGGAAGAGGACATTTATGTCATACTTATTCAGCTAATTCCCGTTATCCTATTTTTGTTGGCCCTGCCAGTCCTGTTCTCTCTGGTGTTTATCACCTCACACTCCTCTCCTGGGAGTGCTCCAGCTGGGATGGGTGGTAAGGTGCCTATGGACTTTGGAGGGGCAGAATGGAGCCACTACCTGCACAGATGCAGTTTTCCCCACCTCATTTTCATTCTGAACAAATCTCTGAAGCCTTGGCATGTACATGGTACGTCTGCAATGATATTTGAGACTGTTAAATTTGACTGGAAGTTGGAAAATAACAATCATTGGTAAGGAATTTTGATGCTCTATTGAAATTAAGTTTAACATTTACCTCCTCTCCCTTTCATTAGTGACAGCTAAGCGATGGGAAAGAGAGAAAGGGATACAAAGTTCAGGCTGGAAGAGGAGCCATGAGGAAGTCAGGAAGTCAGGAAATTAAAAAGGAGTGTAATAATAATAACGGGGTTTCCCAAACAACATGAACTTGGAGTTATTCCACAGTCCAAGTACTTCATGTTACAACAAGGGCTGCTATCTGATCCTTGTTTTTGCAGGATGAGATCCCTCTGCAGCCAAGGCACTCAATGTAAAGGGAATGGCAATGTTACTTTTTCCCTGGAGGACATTTTACATTGTCAAGGTGGTGGAAAAGGCCTTCATGTAGAGGACAGCCATGTCCCTTGTGTGCAGAGGTTTAACTTTGCTAAGTGACAAATGGGAATTCACACTCTGATCCCTCCTGCTCAGTCCATGCCCTCTCTTTGCTAGCACTTCTCCACCACTCCTGTTTCCAAAGGTAATTCCCAGAGCCTTCTGGGGCACCAGCCCAATGCTTTTGGTGAGCGTGGAGGAAAAGAGAGCTCTAAATTGTCTTAGCTTACTAAAACCCTCCCCCCAAAACACCCAAGACACAGATTTTTGTTTTTGTTTGTTTTAAACCAGGTCATTTTTCAGAGCTAGCTTAAGACAGAGGGAGGCAAGCACAGAGATAGTCTCAGCTGGATGGAAAGAGCTGCATGTACAGCAGAGAGGAGTAGGAGGGCACTTTTTAAGTGAAATCTGCTTCCCAAGGAATTGTAATACAGAAATGCAGCCAGAGTTGATGTTACCAGGTCGGTTTTAGCTTTGGGTGATTTTTGTGGCTTGTAGGTATTTGATATAAGGTGGCATATTGACAGTACTCAGTTCAGCATACAGAGCATCCTGGTACAGCTCAGTATCCATCCTTGACTTATTTTCTAGGCTGCAGGGTTGGAGAATGAAGGATGCTCTTGGAAAGGCTTCAGGGAAGGCAGTGAGGAGAGGGGATGAGGTTGCACTGCACTGGGTCTGTCACGAGTGACTGAACAGTCACAGCTCTGCGTCCTTGATTACGCCAGTGGCGCTAAATACAGTAATTAAGGAAGAAGCCTGTGTGAAAGGCTTTAGTTATTGGCTTCATACATCACCAGCCTCTTTTTTTGTGTGTTTTCTTTTGTTCCTTTTGTCTGCATGCACCACAAGCTTTCTGTGTTCCTCCACCTGTGCTCTGTAGGTCTCTGCCATCTTGTAGCCAAAGGAAGAGAGAAGAGTGAATGGAAAAGGAAAGCTTTTAAGGGGAGGGAGGGCTTGGGGGAGTTTTCAGCACAGATTTGGGCTGTTTCAGACCTGCAATAAAGCAGGTTTCTGTCCATCTGCTCCTGCTTTATGGGACCATGTGACCTAACTATCTCTATTCCAGCCTCACTTTTATGTGACCCTGCAGTCCTGGGTTTGCATGTTGTCCTCCCTACAAATCCTAGTAAATGTTTGTTCTCTCTCTCTTTTTTTTATAATGTTATTTTCTCACCTTGTCTTTCTTTCCTTTTCATCTAAGAAAAAAAAAAAAAGGTTTAGTAAAGGGAAAACAAAATGTTGCTTGCTCCCTGGAGGATGTTTTACATTGTCAAAGTGGTGGAAAAGACCTCCATGTAGAGGACAGTCATGTCCCTGATGCTTAGAGGTTTAAGAGTAACATTCTGAAAAAATGTCCCTTTGGGGCTTTTTGCTAAATATATCCTAGCCTAGTTTTTCCCCAGAAGTTTTCAACAAGAAAAAATTTCATTTTCTATGTACCTGTGCACATGCCCACAAAGAAACTTATCCTTCCTAACACTCCACACCAAAGTCATCAGTTAAACAACCTTCGCAGCACAGCCTGGTAAACAGAACTGGAACCACTGTTTTCCAGCACAGACTTGAATGAAGAGAAAAAAGATTATGCATGGCCTGTCTTGGATCAGACTGTGAAGAATGAAGTGGATCTGATTGATGCAGCCTCCACGTGAGAGGTGGTGAATATGTATTAGTTCAGTGCAGTACCCTGTTCGTGGTTCTGAGCTCCCCTTTGTCATTACTGCACGCTTGAAGGTGGTTTGTGATTAGAGCTTTCGTTAGGCTCCTTGGAGAGATTTCCTGAAGTACACATGCAAATGCCTTTCTCTCCAGCTTTTCAAGGTCACCTGCACAAACCTTCACCTCACCTTTCCCAGTCTGGTGGTGTCAGCTTGGTGTGGCAGCACTTTGGGAGACAGGGAAGATGTGACACTGCCTGTCTGGAGCCTCACGAGTGGCTGGACACACCTTAGCAGCTCTGCCCCAAACCCATGGACACCTGCTGGGGCGGTGGCACCTTGTGACCTCTGCTGAACACACCAGCACTGGGACTTTCCTGCCAATCCCAGCAAACACAATGAAATCGTGAGTGGTGCTGCAGGCATCAACCCACCACACTCCACCCCTCCCACTCCACACCAAAATAGTCTTTTTCTTTCGGCCACTTTGCTTGGGGCGGCCAGCACATGGCTATGGTAGAGCAGTGTACCTGTGACTCCTCCCCACGGGCTTGGCTCATGGGTGGGCACAGAACAGGGGGATGGAGCTTCCTGGGTAGCACAGAGCCAGATGCCAGCATGTCCCCCAGCTCCTCAGGGCTCTGAGGGAATGCAGCAGGGTACAGGTGCTCCATGCCAGGCAGAGGGGCCCTTCTCCAGGAAAAACAGGCTGCTGGGGGAGACAGCCTTGCTGCCCTCTCTGGGCATGCCATTGCCAGGGACAGCCCCAGAAGGAAATCCTCACAACAAATCAGTTCTACTCAAGAAAAGTCCAAAAAAATCAAGCCACCTCCATAGCCCTGAACCAGAACACAGATCTGGTGTGTGGATGTTTTGTGCCCTTCAGAAAGTATTGATTCATGAGATGACACACACAGGCTTGTGCAGGAGCTGGTCTCTTTGGGAGTGGGTAGCAGGCTTGAAGAGCTTGGCATGGTCCCTGGGAGCAGGCAGAGCACGGCTCCCTGAGGGCTTCCTGAGCAGAGGATCTGGGCTCTGCCATTCCCACCTCGGAGCTCCTTCCCCAGCAGATTCCTGCTGCCGTCAGGGGGTGATTAGTCAGGCTTAGCAGTAACAGTACCCTGTTGAAGGAATGAGCTTGTGTTCCATTTCGTTTGCCGCTGCACCTGCGATGACAAAAAAATCACTGCGTTGAGCACCTCAAATAATGCTCATTTCTCCAGAACACACCGTCACTTCTGGGAAAACAATTACACAAATTACAGGGGCCTTTCAGGACAGCAAGGGCAGCACAAAGAACCCTCCGTGCTGGTCTGCTGGTGGGTGTTGATGCCTAGCATTGCAAGGGGGGCACAAATGACTGTGGAGACCCAGGTGTGGCAGACCCTGCAGAGCCACATCTGCAGCAAAGGGGCAACCATTGCGAAACAGGAGGTTCTGTCCCTGTTTGGCTCTGGATCCTGGTAGCGTTACCCTTACCAGGTCAGAGAGTAGCACAGCTCACTGCTGACTCACAGATTTCCACTGCTCTCCCCTCTTTCCCATCCTTCTCTTCCAGGCAAGCCTCTCTACCCAGTGTTTTTCCCCAGGACTGATCACTCACATCATTAGCCCTGTTTTCAGCTGCCTCCAATCCTCCTGCCGTACTTTGAGGGAGTTGTACTGCTCCATACCCTCCTGGCAGATTTTGCCTCATGGGCTCACACTACCCCTTTTTCCCTGCAGTATCCTCAATGTTGTTTCTTACGACTCCAGATATTTGAGTTGCTTGATCTGACTGAGGCACTGGAGAGAAATAAGATGTTCCTTGTGATCTCTAAAAATCTCTCTCCCAAGTTAATATTGTTACCTAAAGGGCTCTTCCATCTGTTGGACCCAGCCAAAAGCTCAGGAAACTTTTCTGTTTGTTTTCCCAGCCTTCACTATGTGACCACTGAGCGTGTATCATCCAGGTCCTTTCCTCAGAATGTTTTTATTACTGAGGAATTTGGACAAATATTTTGTGCTGCATTAGTGCCAGACTAGTGATCCTTTCTGAGGAAAGTCAATTTGATTGCATGAACTGATTGAGCTGGACAGGTCAGCCAAACAAGGTGAGCAGGCTCTTGGTGAACGTGTTTCTCATACTGTTTTGGCTCTGCCAGAAGCCCCGAACACAATGACTCACAGAAAAGGAGGAAACAACCCAACTTTGTGGTTACCCTTTCAGCTTGTGGACTGTCTGGAGATCAGCTAAGAACACTATTTTATCTGCACTCATCATAAAAGCAGGATCAGAGGAAAAAAACAGGTCCTTTCTTTCTTCCATCACTGCTTATTTCCTTCCTGAAGCGATAACCCTCAGAGCCATCAAAACTGGTTGCTATGGAAGTGACAGAAAGCACAAAAGCACAAAGAGAAGATTATGGTTTCAGGTGAGAAAACAACAATGGCCACAGACAAGCTCCTAAAATCTAGTTTGGCTCTGAGGAGCAACAGTGCAGAGAGGCATTAGAGGACTCTCTCTGTTTTGTTTGCCATATTTATGTGTTAGCTCCAGCTCCACAAGAGCAAAGTAGCAGATTCAAGCTAAAGAAGTCACATGTAAGTAAATAGAGAGGGGTCTGGAAGGGCTGAGGGGAGGGCTCTGTGGGGAAGCTCTCTGCATTGCAAAAGCATCCTGGAAATCTGGACTCCTTTCTCCCACACTCAGATCTCACAAAATCCAGTCAGAAACTCTTTCAATCCGGCAGCTGAAGCTAGATCTGAGTTTTTCTATGGAATTCCTGTAACTGATGCAATGACTGAGATCCCCTGATATGTCCTTTATCACCAAAACAAGGATTTAAAAAATTGTGAGATCGCAGAATATCCTGAGTTGGAAGGGACCCACAAGGACCATGGAAGCCCAACCAAAAGGAGACAGCTTCGCTGAAGGAGGACAGTTTATTCCACCAGGGGATGTACTTCAGAAAGATCCCCAAAGAGTGGTTATGTGAGGATGGGGTGATGTCCTTACCAAGCCCACAAGCAGAGCAGCAGCTCTGGAGCGCAAAGCCATGGCAGCCAAGGAGTTTGGTACAGGGATGGCAACTGGGGAAGGCAAACAGAGTCAGCTAGCCAAAGAGCTTCATTTCTTTCCTTTCAATACAGCCTTGCCAGGGCACTGGCATCAAACTCCTGCAGTTTGATGAAAGGGGGACAGGCTCGACAAGCATTTGCGCATCATCTTGCTCAGCAAACATCTCCCTCAGACACAGCTTGTGCTCCCATCCCAGCAGTACCTGAGGAGCAAAGGGGTGCTTTGCACAAGGAGACATGCAGGCAGCAGGGCCAAAGTGGCTGGAGCCTTGTCTGTGTTCTCACCATGTGTGGTTAAGCCCAGGTCAGAGGGTAAAGCCCCAGAGATTATGGTAAAAGTGTTTTACAAGAACTCAGGTCATCCTTCCTCCACCCCGCAGCCTCATCCGGGGCCTGTAACACTACACCCGTGTCTAGGTGGAGAATATAGCACTCTTGGGCTAGATGGGGTCTGAAAATATATTTGTTAAAAAAAAAAAAAGAAAAAAGTCTGTTGGCACAGCTCAGGGAAACTGTGCTAGAAATAACTGTGCTTATGCAGAGCTGTCAAAAACAGGCTGTCGCCGGTGCCGCTCGGACGGGAGCGCAGCCAGGGCCGCGCTGCCCGGCGGGAGGAACAGGCTGTGGCGGAGCTCTGCCTTTGTCTCCACACCGAGGAGGATATGTTAGATTAAAAGGCAGAGAGGTGTTTTTTGCTGCGTGCAGAGGAATTTCCCCACTTGGCAGGTCAGGAGGATCGCAGCCCTCCCAGCGCCTGCCCCAGCCGCGCGCAGGCCGGAGGTGGGAGAGGGCGACCGGGCCCCACTGCCGAGCCACAGTGGAGAGGTAACCCCAGATGAGCCCTGCGGGGCACATTTGGCAGCAAACTCCTCAGTGGATTTTTCCACTTACACAAACTGTGCTTAATTGGGCCGGACAATTTTAGGAACTCTCAGAGGTTGGCTGGCAGTTTTCTTTGGCCAGCAGCAGTGGGGCCTATCTTGTGAAATACCTGCTCAGAAAAGGCAGCTACAGGGTCTTAGGTGCTAAGCTGAAAGACGAAAAGCCAGAGCAGCCTTGTAGAAATTTGAGTCATGACATGGTTAATTACACAGACCCAATAAAATAGTTAATTAACACTACGTTTGCCAAATAGATAAATAAGGATGTTTGACATTGGTGTAATTGCAGGAAAGCAAAGGCTGATAGACCATAGCCATTCATATGTACAGTTTTAGCTTAAAGTGAGACCCTGTTCATCTTCCGGGTCTTATAAAAAAACCCCCTCAGAGAGAGCAAAGATGACTGTGACTGTATCCCAGGGTACAGGGTGTTCCTTATTTCCCAGTGCTGACATACAGTCGTGACAAGGAATTATATATTGCATTCATCACGCCTGCTCTCCAGGCATGATCCCCAAATAATTAATCCTTTTAGCTTGCAGTAGCTGCCATCTGGCCAGTTTCCAATCAGCCTGGCTGGTTTTACTACGGAGTTGCCAGTTGCCCGCGCTCTTGTGGGCATGGATTGCAGTTTGCTTGCCTCAGGTGCCTGGGATTTGTATTTTTTAAATTGTAAGTTTTAGATACGCCACGTGCTGCCCCAACACGGAGAACAAATCAGCCTTTGCCTCAAAGCACTTAATGTCCAGAGGGAGAAGGAGGGAGGGTTGTTGTACATAATACACAGAGCAAGACTCAAGCAGACCTTTTTTGTTTGTTTTGTGTTGAAAAACTTACTCTGAATAAAAGGCTCAAATAAAATCCATCTGTTTTTTTCTCAGTCCTCTTGGTCCTTCAGCGCAAACATGGCAAAGAAATTAGAAAAGGGGAGAAAATTATTTTGACACAACAAATCCGGAGAAGGGCAATGAAACCAAATTCAGTTTAAATGAAGCTAAGTTGTTGTTGCTCTAATGTGTCTGACCTGCCTTAGGTGTGCAGGGCAGCCTTATGCATGAAACTGATGCTCTGGAGCAGCTGTCCCACAATGGGGAGATCTGGAACTTCTTGGAAGGGGACATCTAGAATCATCCTCCGACCCCACACAGCAGAGGATCCTCTCAGGGCTTTGCAAGGACCTGTGATGAAGCTCCAACACCCATAAAATTTGAATGTCTGTGTGTTTCTGAAAGTAACCTGGTTTATGGGAAGTTCATCATTTACTTTCATTGTTTCTGTAAGATCCATATTCTCCCTCTTTGCTCTGCCACTGGCCCTGGGTCAGGCAGAAGGTGTATGTGACCTCAGTGCTTGAGCTAATAAGGAGGCACAGAGAAATGTTTCTGAAAATGTCAGGACTGGGGTTAAAACCATGAAAACACAGCTAAATGTTTTGTGAACGTACTCCCAAGTGAGTATCCTCCAGCCTCCGTGACTGGAAAACATGGTGTGATTCTCCTTGGTGCAGTTCTTTTCCAGAAAGGGGCTTTTGATATGAAAATTAGTATTCTAGAGAGACCATTTGGGTGACAAGTGAAAATGGGTGTATTTTTGTAGCTGCTTTTCTGTCTCAGACTAAAATTAGAACCTTGCTTCCTTAGCCCACCTGGCCAGCGGGGAGAACCAAGGTACAGCTGGATAGATTAGGCTCCTGGTGACACCTGAAGAAGCCATTGTCATCAGCCATCAGCATAGACTCTGCTAGGGCAAGGCTGCTGTGGAGGATTTCAGTAGGTAGTTCTGCTAGGATGCAAGTCAAAGAAGAAATTTCAGCCTGCTGTCTCTGGGGTACTTTATCCCTCTGCATAGGAAACAGAAAAGAAACACCCAAAGCTTTGCTCTTCATTGCATTTTTATGATCACAGTCACCTAACAGCATTAATTCCCATGGGAAGAGATCATCAAGCATCTTTTCAGGTCTGAGTGACTGGGACAGAGCAGCTGTATGAGAATTTAGATTAACAGCTACTCTGCCAAGGTAAGCCCCTCCCTGAAGTTTGCTTATATTTGGAATAGTTGGGGTGAGTGGATAAAGCCTCCAGGTACAATAACCTGCACTTCTTTTTTTTTTTTTTTCCTTTAAACATTTTGTATTTCCATTGAAAACCCTGGAACTTTTAACTTTTTAAACTTCTCAGTGGTCACCAGTCCTTTACCTGAATCTGTATCAAAGCTGTTCAACCTAAATTGTCTCAGAAACCAAATCATGATGCTCATGAGCTTCCTTTGAAAAGAAACAATGAAAGATTACTCCCCTTACACACATACACACACACACACACACATACACACACATGCACATTAGCATGTGGAATTCCTGGTTGCTAAACCCCAAACTACATAGCAGCACTTTATTGGTATCAGATGAATTGTTATATAGCTGGACAACACCATTTCTCAGCTCAGGAACTCTGTTGGAGTTGGGTGGATATTGGATATCCTCGGTCTGAGTTGGCTGCAACAGCCTTCTGTGAAAAACATCCTTTATTTTTAAGGTTAAAAAGGAACAGGAATTAAAAACTAACTATGAGTGTTCTAACACCCGAAGGAGCAACACGTCCTTCCAAACAAAGACATGAACTGGTCAGATCAGCACTGCCATTAACTCTTTTCTCCTTCCAGCTTTAAGGTTCGTGCTTGGTGAATTCTGTGCTGCCAAGAGATGTTTGGAAAACAGCCTTAGGACCCAGGGCTGCAGAAAACAGCTCACAAGCAGGATGGAGCTGCCACCCATACCCTGGGGATGCCCGGGTTCCCTTTTCCAGCTTGCCTGTCCTGCAAACCAACACCTGATTTGTCTGCTTTTCTCCCATGGAAAACTTTATTTTGTAGCTAAAATAAGCCTCAAGGGGTTAATTCTTTCTTGTTGTCATGATTCATCACCCAAATGGGGGTGTATTACCTTGTTTTCCCTGGATTGGGCACTCCCTCTTTTTTTCCCCAAGCAGAGCTTTGCTGTCATTTTAGTCCCCACTGCCACGGTTCTCACAGTATGTTTGTTCACCTAAAAGTAAATGCTCTGTTAGGAGCAGAAAACCTTTTTCAAGAAAACAAGAGAACAAAGAAATAGAGTTTTACAGAAGTGAAGGTAAATTATATTTACATAAAGGGCCTCACAAAAATCTGTGTGTTCACTAGCCGAGTGGTCTTGCAGCCCAAGACTTCTTGTTCTTGCTGTTGTTATATTTGTTGGAAACAACTTTATGCTCTTAAAGCTTTAACAAGCACCTTCAAACACCTCAATGGCTTGTCAGCCCACTTTGGGGTTACAGATTTCTTCAAAACTACTGATTTTTCTGGTAGAAAGGAGCACTGCAATGTGTGAACCCAGCGCTGCCAGAGGAGCAAATGAGAATACAGCTTTCACAGGTTAAGGCTTACGAACACCCAGGCTGTGAGAGAAGAAAAAAAAATTAAAGGAAAATTTTGGGATGTTGTATAGTATTTAATGAGATCTTCATCTCTGCCTGAAGGTAAATGGGTCACTGCTGGATGAAGAGTTTGGCTCACTGTCTGACAATTGGGAAAGTGCTGTGTGCCACCCCCTCACCTTCCCAGACCTGCTCTTCTGTGAGAAATATAAATGTAGGGGTGAGAAGGGAAGGTTTTCAAACCTTCTCCTTCTCCTTTTTTGGGCAAACCCACAATCTCTGACAGTAATCTCAACCATGAGCTCCCTTATTTCCTGAGAAGTCCCATGGAAAGACAGACTTGTGCTTTGGAAGGAGGGGGAGCTGGAACCTCTTAGCAGCAGAGGAGCTGCTTTATGTTTTGCATGAAGTAGTGAAGGAGTATAAACAAATTAGCATCGTTGTCCAGGGCTTTCATGTGCGTTTCAGTCGGGGCTGGATTCTCCCCATAAGGACAAGCACAGGCGGAATACCCGGGCAGCAGCAGGAGCATACAGTCATCGCCAAATCTGTGAGAGAGGGTGTGGAGCACTGAGGCCATGGGAGCAGCAGGAAAAAGCACTCAGGAAACGCCGAGGCTGGCGTGGACAGAGGGATTAACCAGCCAGGAGCTGAGTGTGTGTCCAGGGCTAGGACCCTGGTGCGGAGTAGCTGCAGAAGTTAACTGAAGTACCAAGTGATTAATGGGGAATGGTTGGATAACAGCCTGGGAATATTTATATAACTGACAATCCATTGTAAATAACTCCCATTATCCTCGAATACTAAGCTACCTTCCTTCCAGCCTAATTGAACGGACATTTAAGAAGTTTAATTTAGTGTTTTCCCCGTATGACCACGGGATATTTTCACCCTCTCATTCTCTGGGGGGAGGAAACTGAATCAGCATCTTCCCCTTCTCCAAAGTGGTTCCTCCCGTTTATAAAGTGTCTGGAGGCCATGAGGAGTTTCTCCAGCAAAAATGAAAGAGCTGTTGCTACAACAAACAACTTGTTCCCTTTCTGCCCTCTTAGGCCTTTGGATACACTTTGAATATGAAAGCATGTGGTGGTGGTGATGATGCAAGAGGTCACTAACAATGCTCATACCCATTAATTATGAAAGTATAAATATCATGTAAGTAAGACATCCTTGATCTGGTAGGCAAACTGCAATACAGAAAAAAATAAAAAGAGCAAAACTCTGGTGTGAAATGTTTTGGGGGCTGGTTTTATTTTCCTCCAGTGTGACCCCTTCACACACCTCCCCCTTGTTCTGAGTCAGCAAAAGACAAGCTCAGAACAAAGACTCTATTTCATCTGTGGGGCAAAGTTTTTCCCTACATCTTTCCTATTTAACGTGTACACAGTGTGAAACAACAGCTCTATTCTAAAATTAACACACTGCCTAGCTTTTAAAATATCAATGCCTTTCAAAATGTTTTTCTCCCTCAATCATTTTTTAAATATAATTTGTCAACCAGAGTCAAATTTTTAAGTATTTAAATATGTAAATGATACTTATCTCTCCCATCTCTGCTTTTATTATTTATCATATTCAAAAACCATTTTGTTCAGCTCTGACTGCTCGTTGCTCAAGTTCTTGTATGTAGCTGGAGCTACAGATGTGATGGTCTACTCCCAGTAGTGTCCCTTGGTAAAAAAAAAAACCAGGAGGTCTGGCCTTACCTTCCCTATAGCAAATAATTTCACCCCAAGATCTGACTTTATTAGAAAGAGTGTGGAACTCCTCTGATGCAAAAGAAAGAGGAGGAAAAATAAAGTTAGGGATTGTTTATTTCCTATGAAACACTCTAGAAAATTATATTTTGGATGCTTTGGGGATTTTCAATCAAACACAGAAAATCATACCCTGAATGTTGACTTTTCAGTAGTAACAAAGCACTTTTGGCACAACTGATAATTTGGGACAACAAAGAGTGCTGATTCTGGTTTTTTTGTTGTTGGGGTTTTTTTTAATCCAGTTGTAGAAAGGGTGGAGGTTTGATGGCCAGCTCTAATTTGATGGCCAGTTCTAAGTAATTACTTTTTAAAAAATTATTTCTATCAAGGCAACAGAAACCAGATCAATGCTTTGTAGGCCATAATCCCATTATTGCTCCCAACCTCTGGCCTTGGACAACAGCTGCAAAAGGGAAGTCCCAGAGGAAGGCACTGACTTCTGCAGGCAGATCAGAGGGTCCCAGCCTGAAAGAGCATTTGGGTGGTGGGCTCTCCTTTGCCAGACACTGGGGGGAAGTGGGTTGATTGCAGTGACTTGAATTGTGGGTTTTGTAGAGAGATTGGGAAGCCTCTGAGGCTTGGGAAGGTGCAGGAGCCCGGTGCTTAAACTTTGGATGTTTGTGGGCACGGGGCTGCCTCTGCTGATGCCTTAAATGGCTGCCTAGAAACAGAGGACAGGAATAAAGGAATAAAGGAGGGATTGATTGGAAAGGCCTTCAGAGGTACACTCTGGCCTCCAGAGGCTCCTGCCTCAGTGCATCCCAACATGGACAAGGACAGCTCACGAGTTCTTCCCACTTGGATCTCAGCATCAATTCCCCAAGCAGAAGCCAGGCAAGGATGGAATTTGCCCAAGCTTGCCCCCCTGTCCCCAAGATTGTGGTTTACAGTTTTTCAGGCTAGGAGGGTCTGGGTGTCCTTGGAGAGTGAGCTGGAGAGGCTTTGTTATGTCTTAGTATAAAACAACAGCACTTAACAAGCTACAGGAAACTTCAGACTTACTGCCTTACTTCCCTTACAGGAAGTAAGGCAGTACAGGATTTGAAAAATATAAAAGTTAAAACCTAAGGCATCACTGCCTTGCAGATTTTCCCACTCCACCAGATCAAGAGTGCAAAGGGGAGCTAGAGAAAAACAAATGGGAGGTGCAGACGAGAGGGGGTGGAAGCCAGGATCTGTGTCAGACTGTCAGGAGCAAGGCCAGACGTGGTAAGAAGTTGGTGCTCCATAAATGCCCCGCACATATGTTTGGGGTGGGTTAATAGCTTGACTCAGCACAGAGGACAGACAGATTTCCTTCTCCAGCTCAGCTTAATGAGCACAGACTAAGCTTTTGATTCACACTTTGAGTGGGTTAGTTTCACAAGTCTTCTAGTGAACCTTTGAAATTGGATAAGAGCAAAACCATAGTAAAAAGGGCTTCTTGCATTTCTGAGCACATAACTGCTGCTGTTTCATTATGATCTAATGTTTCATTGACCAAACCTTGGCTTGGGAAATAGTAGAGAGACGTGGTAAAATATGATCCCTGAATGACTGATATGTTGGGAAAAGAAAAAAAAGCGAGGACTGTGAAGCAAAAAAATGGGTATTTTTGTAATTAAAGTGTGACCTTTTCCCTTTAAATTTATTACTGCTCTGAACCTGAAACTACCAAAAATTAAACAGTAGCAATCATGGTGCCTGGATGCCCCAGGAATGGAAATGTGATCCCTAATCCCTCATGCCAGGCTGATTTAGTCCAGGCTATAAATCTGAGCTCTTCATAGGTGGAAGCCACCCATGAGATATTATTGTCACCTCCCAGGCAGCCCTTGAGGATGCTGAGAATGCAGCAGATGAACTGCATGGGCCGCTCAGATGTGGCCCATCTGCACAAAGGTCTGTCTAAATTTTAGCACAACCCAAACTTTTTCTGCTTCTGAGTTGTTAGTGGCAGTGGCCTGTTTTGCAACGGGGATTGTCACCAGATACCCCAGCAGGAACAGCTTAAATACAGTCCAGAAAACCTACCCGCTGCACCTCTGGCTTTTTAAACAACAGAAAGCTGAAACTCTCTGCAGAGGGCAGATGAGGACAGGGGAGCTGGAAATTGGCTGCTCCTTGATGCCATTTTACTGCTAAATGCTCCCATCTCTGGAAAACTAGTAGCTGCCTCCGTGAGTGAGGCACACATTCCATGAGATAAGCTGAGAAAATAATCTTCCTGAAACCTGGCCAAAAGTGTTACAACTACTGCCTTGGTTAGTGTTTTAAAAGCTACCTGTATTTAAAACTTTCATGCAATTCCTTCAGAGAGCATGAGCTCTGCCACCTGCAGCTCTGCCACCCAGGAGGGGGGGAGCTGCAGGATTAAAACAAATGCTACATGAGTTTCCAGCCTTTATGACCATAACTGGGAAGTCTAGAAATTTGATAGCATGCACTTCAAGCGCTCAGAAGCTGGAAGGCAAGAAGATGATCTGGTGTTTGCCATCTTCTAATGTTTCCTAGGTTTTCAATCAACAAGTAGCTTTGCTTATGATTTTGCAGAGCTGTCCAGCTGTTTTAAACTCTGTGAAGAGCTTTAGAAAGCAGCTGAACCCGCCAATAAACTTCATGCATATCTGAAGAAATAGTGAAATAAATCAAGAGCATGCCTCTAATGCCCATGTTGAGGCAAAACAACGTTAAAAAAAAAAAAAAGTCTGCAGGACTGAAGTAATGTGTACAGGAATCCTGTTGTTGTTTTTTTGTTCCTACGCACATGCCTTTGGTGTGAGGTAGTGTTTGTACTTCGCTCACGGTGGCTGGGAACGTCACTGTCTGGCACCGTGCAGGTAATGAATTCAGGGCAGCTTACAGGTGGTGGCACAAGGCTGCGCTTGTTTGTCTTCCCTTTTTGATTAAGCATGTTCATTCTGCCACCAAGGTCATGGTGTGTGAGAGAGGGAGAAAAGTTAAAGGGGGCAAGACTGTGCAGTGAGTGGTGGGAATTAGGGAGTCCTGGTGACTCTGTGCAGCACAGTGCCTGCTGGAGCAGTTGACTTGATCCCTGGGGAACTCAGGAGCCCTCTCACTCAGGGAGATCTTCCTTCCAAAAGCCAGGTGCTCTCAGACCTTGGAGGATGGAGGCTTTCAGGGCAGCATGGGGAAGAGCCAGGAACGTAGTTACACGGTGTGGCCAAGGGCTGGGCTCCACTTGGGTTTCCTGGCTGCTCTTTGCATTCAAAACTGGGGTATCAGATCACAGAATCACACAATATTCTGAGTTGGGAGGGATTCACAAGGATCAATGAGTCCAGCTCCTAAGTGAATGGTCCCTATGGGGATCAAACCCACATGCAGCTCATCAGAACTAACCCAGGAGGTGATGCAGAGCTGGGGTCAGTGACTGTGCTTTGTCCCCACCCCATTTACAGCCCTCACATGTGATGCCCTGTGACACAGGAGTTACTGGTAAACTTCATGGGGAGTTTTTAGTACTTTTTTTTTTTCCAAATATAAATCTATTCTCATAATATATCTATAGATATTACATTGGAATCTGGAAGGTGATTCTTACTGAGATTTTTTGTCTATGGTTGAGCTGGGGAAAAATGGAGGAAATTTTGCTCAAAGAGGCTGAAAAAGGCACTCCACTTTTTCACCAGTTCCTGACCAAATCCAGGAAGTTTCCTTCAATCCAAAAGGTGCTCATGATTTCACAGTAGTTTCCTTGTTAGCAAACAGTTTGCTTCCTGCATGGGTTTTACTGTACTGCATTTATTTGTTTAAAGAGTACAGACCATGAAAGAAATACAGGAAGCTGAGGATGCTTTACTATTAAAGAAATGCCACCTATCTGAAAGGGAAGTAGCTTTCGGCCGGGCTAAAGTTTACTATACTTTAATTATTGTAGCCAAATGTAACTCACGTAGCAGAAACAGCTGGGGCAAAAGAACAAACGAGCCTGGCCCACGTAGGAAGGATTCAGCTCCTTTTTTGCTGCTGTGGAAGCTCTTGGGAGCTGTCTCAAACCAAGTCCCTTGAAGGTTTTTTTGCAGGCTACCCAGCAACAAAATGTAAAGGGGAACCTGCAGCCTTCCTGATAATGTCAAGGTAAAACAAACAAATGGTTTAATAAACAAAGAGAAAAAAAAATAAACCTTTCAGGGCTACCTTGATAAATAAATCATATAAAAATATGATTCCTTTAGCCAAGTCTCTACACTACCCTAATTTTTCTGCCACCATTTGTTTCTGTTTTCATGGCTAGGCCTCACAGAGTAACTTGGAAAGATTACACATAGTTTGTACACAATTGCATAAGAAGTTATTGGCCATGGGGACCACAAAACAGTCCCTAGACTGCTCTTCCCTCCTCACATCTTTCCTCCACAATGCCCATATTGTGCCCATGCCATGCTCTGGCAGATGAAAGCACCTCAGCTCAGGAGCCAAAAATGCTCCAAGCTTCCAGAAATGCAGGAAAAAGAGTGCAAGTCTTCAGTCCCAGGGGGATTCCTAAGAGGTGGATGATGCTCCATGCTACAGGAAAAGGAAGGATCCCTATCCTCTCTCCAGTTTCACCTTCAGGGTGGCAGGAAGGCTGTCTTCCCTTATTGTACATCCAATAAACAGTTTAGCTTTGAGCACAGAAACAAGAGACAAAAACATGGAAATATGCAGGTCTTCCAGCCCCACATCCTCTCTTGATCTGTACTCCCCCGTGTGAGGAAGTGGGGCAGAAAAGGGTCTTGGGAAGAAAGGTGTTTTCCAGGCTGTTGTAGCCAGTCATCAGAAATACATGATCATTTAAATGCAAACATCAGGTGCTCACAAATGCAATCAGTGAGTGGTAATTACCTTTCTTTGGTGGAAACCTGGAGGGAGGCTAGAAAATTTGTGTCCAGAAGTGATTTTGTAAAGCACTGATCCTTTGTGTAAAACATGCTGGAGATTTAGGGTCTTGACTTTTTATGAGATTTGCAACACTTGCTGGTTTTGGTCACTGAAATGAGAGGAACCTGCTCTGCTAGTGTCAGTATTTCTGCTTCCTCTTTCTTCAAAACTGGAAAGGTGTGTGGAGGAGAAAAAAAAAGATATTAAAGGTGAAACAACACAGGGCAGGATGAGAGAGGATCATTAAAGTTTTGGGTGTAGTTTCAGGTTGTTTTTTATTTTATCTGAACCAGTTGTCCCACCCCTAATTAAAACAGTATTAACACATTCCTGGGTGTGGTCACTCGAAATTCTTAAGTGGGCAAAAATTTTCAGCTCTGTAATATGCTTAAGGTGTGTATCAGCAGACCACTTTAAATGGTCTGGTGTGGTCCTGCCGGCTTCTTCACCAGATTCTGACCCTGTGTTTGTTGTAGCTTTGGCTCAGAAAGGGTCACGTCATTGCTTTTTGCTGAACCCGAGCCTTAGTCAGCACCTCAGCAGGCTGTGTTCTCCCAGCCACAGCTCAGATGCTCAGATAAAGCTCTCTGGCTCCAACACAGCCCTGCAGAAGGAGCAGAGGGATCAGAGCAGCTCCCACTGCATTTTCACTGAGAGTCAGAGGGGTTTGTTCTGTTTCAGGTTGTACTGCTGGCAGTGTTTCCCATCTTCTCGTTGGTGGGTTTTTCTCAAGATAAAATGTCAGTTCACGGAGCAGGTGGTGCAGTGAGACTCTTGGATTTGGCTCACCAGGGGCTTTTATCTTGTATCTTAGGACCTGCTGTAAATCACAGGGCATGTGAGACAACAGTTACACAGCACTGTAGTGCACAAAGACTACTCTGGGCAATTTGGTAGCTTGTTAGCAACCTGCAGAATAATCCAACTCCAAATCACAGACATTCTGCCTCTTCTGACTCCACGAAGACTAGGAACATCTGGAAAACTTTCCCAACAAGGCCAGATAACCTGCTGCTTTTCAAAATACTTGTTGTTACCAACTATATGGATATTTAAAACTTACTGTAAAAATACAGGCAGTCAGTGGAACTGGACTGAAAGTCAAGAACAACTGATGCATCATCCAACAGTGCAAGCTACATCACTGGTTCTTACTGGATGTGTACAGGAAGCCTCAAAAATTCAGATTCTGGGTTTGCTCTGCTGAGCATCCCAAACTTAGATTGGATATTATGAAAAACTTAATCATGAAAAAGGTTATCAAGCATTGGAAAGGGCTGCCCAGTGGTGGAGTAGTGGTGGAGTCACCATCTCTGAAGGTATTTAAAAGATAGGTGTGGTGCTTAGGGACCTGCTTTAGTGGTGGCCTTGGCAGTGCTGGGTTAAAGGTTGGAATCAATGATCTTAAAGGTCTTTTCCAACCCAAACAATTCTATAATTTTATGATTCTATATTGCTGTACTGTGTGGGAAGTCCCTGGGGGAGCCCCAGGTTCGTCAGATGTGTAGCTGTGCCAACACAATGTAAATATTAGTGCAAACCTTCAGTACTAAGCCAGGCATTTACACCCTCAAAGTGAAGCCCAGCTGCGTGGCTTGGCTCTAAGTTGAGCTCACAGAGTTTAAGTAAAAACTCAAACAGCTTTGGAGCTAAAAGCCTGGAGGCTGAGTAGGGTGGAGAGCAGACTTGAACTGGGTCTCAATTCTGTGTTCAGAAGGGCAGGGATGAAATCCTACCCTCGTGACAGAGGTACACTCGTGGCAGACGGGATGGGAACCCTCATCTTCAATTAAGTGGAGGCTTTAAGTTGTCATGCAAAGTGAAACGTCAGGAGGAGAAACTGAGCTGTGCCCTACTTGCTCCCTTTGCTCCCGACTGTCATCTCATACGTTCAGGACAGTCATCTAAAGGACACAAGGTGTGGGGTCAAACTCCTTTGCATGGAGAAAAGGAAAATATCAGATCTCCTGCACCTAAAATGAATGATGTGACTGCTGGGCCATTAGATAAGAGAGTACATCTGCTCCTCAAGCATCCTAAGTAATGAGTTCTTCGCTTCCTTCGTGCCCCAAAGGAAAAATGTTTTATCTGGGACAGATGGAATATTGATGTCCAGCACACAGCAATTCTGGTTTACTCTGTTGCAGAAAAATTGAAAACAAAATGTGGTCTGAACACTTTACTCTATTTTTTTTACTTGGTCATCAGACTAGGGGAAAATGGTTATCCACACATTTAAAAGTTAAATAGGAAGTCTTATGCTCTACGCACTGAATAAATAATTCTGTAGAAATTCTGAAAACTATGAAAAAATAAGTGGAAGTTTTTACTGTTTTTATTCACCTTTTCCCTACATTTTTGATTACAAACTGTTAGTATTAGTTAAGTTCTGCAAACTTACAATTCATTTTTCAAGGTTATGCTCTGAATACTTGGTGCCGAACACCTGATAATTTAGGCCTGTGATTGGGAATGGCGTCATTAAGCAGAGATACTGGGCTCAAAGTTGCCCTGTGTGCCACATAGTCCTATAAAAAGAGAAATCTGATAGGTGGGAGGGTTTCTGGCTGTCTAGAGGTGATACAATTTGCTGCTTTAAAAATGCTTGATGGTGTTACTTCTATTCATTAAAAGAATTTGCATGAGCTGCTCCTATGAGAGAGAAGGCACAGCAACATTATAAAGGAGACAGAAACATGGACAACCCCTTGTGGTGAACTTCTTGCTATTAAAATAAATAAAAGGGTTTGAGGTTTGTGGGACTCACACCTCACAGGATTATTCTGGCAAAAGGCTCACCAAAACCAGCACATTAGAGAACTAAGAGCTCTTTTTTGTTATGGCAACAAGAAAAACAGCAATGCGTGAATTCAAGCTCCAAATAAAACAGAAATGTTGTATTTCTTTTAAAAGCCATCCTTGCCATAGATCACAGAATCATTAAGGTTGGAAAAGACCTCTGAGATCATCAAGTCTAACCTGTGCTTGATCACCACCTTGTCACCCAGTCCAGAGCACTGAGTGCCACATCTAGTTGTTCCTTGGACATCTCCAGGGACAGGAACTCCACCACATTCCTGGGCTCCCCCTTTCCAGGTTGGAAATTGCCAAGGTTGAAGGACACAATGCTTGCCTGGCCAGTGAGAGCACCAGGGGTGTTCAACCAAGGTGTACAAATAATGTTATCAAGTGAATGAAGGCCAGGATAGAATAGATTATAGTGAGAGATGTCCTGGCTGAAACAGATTCTGGGAAGTGTTGAGGCCAGACACTTGAAAGCCTCTCTGTGGAACCAACCAACACCTGGCCTGATCAGTTCAACAAGACCTTCCTGCTTTGTGTCCTCCCAAGTGCACCCAAAGGCTGCTTCCCAAGGCCCTCCAGCTGGGAATCCAGCCCCATATCCATGTGCCTCCCTCCTAAGGAGCCAGCACCCTTAAGTGAGGGAAATAGCAGGACAATTGCTGTCTAAAGCACACTACCCCACTTCCTTTTGAGCAGCACAGAGGTTTCAGCTGCTGTGCTCTCCTTCCTGCCCTCTTGCTGCTGGCCTGCATTTCAGTCCAGGGAGAGAAGTTGCTAGGGATGAGGACAAGGGGAGGGAGAGTCCAGATGGTGGTGTTCAAAAGCACTAGGAAATCAAAGGCTCCCTTATGGGCTGTTTTCTGCATCCTTTCCATGGGCTTTGTCCTGCCTTCACCCAGCTCTGGGAGAGGATGCATTGAAAGGAGTTCCCAAAGCTCTGGGGGTTCTGCTGTGCCCACGAATCCCGCTGCTCTCCCAGTGACGTACCAGTGCACGTCAGAAAGCTCAGCCAGCCACTGCTTTCCTGCTTAAAGGTTATTCGGCAAGGAGGGATTTCCTTAAATGACTGCTAGAACTCTCAATTAGCAACTTCTGAAGCATGAAGGGTTTTTTTCCGTTCCTTTCTGTTATTGTCACCAAGGTCAGAGTCTTCATCCTTTCCCAGCAGAACCTGTGACTCTGCTCAGCCTCCTCCCAGACCAAGAAGACACAGGTCTGTCAACTGCAAATTTTTCCAAGGAAAGCCTGGATACAGCAAAAGGTGACCCTGAAGACAATTGTCTCAGTCTGTATGATTTCTTTTTAATCAAACCCATGTGATTCAGCCTCTTATGGGGACTGGCCTTTCCCAGTTATTTGAGGACCCTGCAGGGGGGGGGTCTGTGGGGTTTGCACCAGTCGCTCTGGGCTCCTGTTGTTGTCAGGGAGGAGAAGCAGGATTTCCACAGTGTGAATCACCTGATCTCTTTCAGACCTCTACATGAGGATGAGACAAACTGTGTCCCAGAAATGCTGACTTCTCCCCTCCTTCCAGAAGCAGCTAACTCAGGTGTAAATGTCCACTTTAGGCGATTGCTTCCTATTTGCTCCCAAACACAGATGCTTTCAAAGGCAATAGGAATTTTCCTCTCTCTCTCTCTTTCCTTTCCCTTTTTTAAAAATCACTTCTTCCCAGTATGTTATGGGAACCCCAAATCCAGGTGACTGGTTTCCATTTGTTCCCATTCTTTGCAGAAATGGGTGACTGGTGACTGGGCCTTGATACAGTAATTGTGTTTCATCTGGGAAAAAACAAATAATGTTGTTTGCCCTGAAGCATTTTGCCTCTTTGACACATTGAATATGTAATTACATCCTTACATGTTACAAATTGGGGCACTGTACAAAAATACATTGTGACTGTTTGGCAGTCGGTCTGCTCCTTCCCATCCCCATCTCTGTGGCAGGCACCTGCATCCTTGCTGGGAGCCTGGTGAGATTTAGGACACTTGTATTTACACATGATTATGGCCACGATTCAGTGAGGTGTTCTTAAGCCTGGCCCTAAACCAAGGGGGCTACTCATGAGCTAAACCTTAATCAAGGGCTACTGGAGACTGGGCATGTTTTGGGAGCTGTTGAATGAGGGCCACCAAGCAATTCCTCTTTTCCTCACTGCTTATTGAAGAGTGTTTCTTCTCCCCACGGGTGCTGGGAAAGACATGTCCTTGCTCTCAGTCAGGAATGATATCACCTGCCCTTAGCAATGTTATTCCCTTTCCTGCTGAGCTTAGGCAATACTGTAACATGCCTAAACAGTGCATCCACAACAAGGCACGGCATCATCTTGCTTTCAAAACAAACCTGTGGTGGGTGGAATTTGCTATGCCAAGTGGTGCTGGGCTGATTGATAAAGATCAGCCAAGAAATTTCTTCAGCTCTTCTGTCATTCACCTCTGGTCACCCTTGTTTCAGAGAGGGTAGGAGCTGGTTGTACTCTGGCTTCACACTGCCAAGACAAAGGAGAACTGCTGGTGGTTTTATGTTTTTTTAGTCAAATGTTCATTTAAATGGATAATGAACAGGGGGAAAAAAAGGGGGCATTTCTACATCACCTGATGTGATTGTACCTAATCTGTCTGCTCAGTCTACCTTTGTGTCTGCCCTTAATGCAAATTTATCTGCTCCTGTGAACAAGAAAAACCACAGAACACCCACCTGAAGCCTGTCCTGTGCACATACACACATAGTATTTCTTTCCTAAGCTAAAAAATGTCTGAGTAAAGGGAAGAGCATTCACTCTGTGTACAGTTTGGATGTTTTGCTGCCTGATCTTGTACGTGTGTCCAGTTTTTCAGAAACATGTGAATAATTTCAAAGACACAGTCAGCTCATCACACCACTGCCTGGGTGGTATGTAACATCCTAAATGAGTATACACCTGGGTTATGGGTGTGGTTCCCCCACCTTTTCTGGAAAACCCACTCAAATTTTGAACCTTCTCTTGTAAAGAGAAGGCAGAAGGCTGAAGAGAGGAAACTGGACAAGAAGGTGGTCAGTGAGATCTATAAATGGAGCAGAGTGAGGCCTGGAGACTTCAAGGAGGATTAGGGACATGAGCAGAGGAGGAGAGAATACAGGGATTAGGAGGGTAGCTCATGGAAGCAAGGCTGAAAGGCTGGCCTGACTCTGAGGAAGGATGGAGGAGGAGATGCCCTGGAAGGGAGGTGGAGATGGGATCACTATGAGAGAGCTGAGATTTTCCTCAAGATTTTGAGAGAAAAGCCTGAGGATGGGTGAGGATCAAGCCTGCAGAGTACAGAGGTTACCCAAGGAAGCTGTGATTTATACTGGTGTTGCAGGATCTTCAGTGGCACAAGGATCTCCAGCGATTACAGAAAGGCTGGCTTGTTTTCTGGAGGAGACAAGGCCAAACAGAGGCTGAAGGGCCAAAAGGAGACCTTATTCAAAGAGTAGGAGCTGGATGAAGACAGGATTTAGGCATGGGGCAGAGGCTGGTGCCTGGCAGAGCAATTGAAGGCACACAGTGCTGTGCCTGGTGAATTGAGTGGCTGCTACTCAGCATGTGAGACCTTAGATGGTAAAGGGAGCAAGTGCAGCCAGCTCCAAGGCTGATGGATGTGCCTCAGGAGAGGATGGCTGGAATGGTGAGCACTTTGGCTCATCACAAGAGAGAACAGCCAGGGAGCTGTGAGGGAGAGAAAGATGGGACTGAAACAAAGATGTTTGCTGACCTCTCATTCTTCTTCCCAGCTCCAGGATGTCAAACCAGCAGAGAGCATGAAGAAAAGCATGTAATGCCTTGACAAAATAGCACTCCTGGACACACCCAACACAGTCTCCTGAAAAATGCTGTCTAATTTAATTTTTTTGGTTGTGTATTGCTCAGTACACAATATGTATGAAATACATATAAGAGTATCTTTCAGTGTATCTAACATGTACCTTAAAGTACATATAAGTGCCTTAATTCCCCTGAAGGAAGCAGTCTGAATGTCAAGTATCTTTTGTCCAGGATCATGTTTTAATAACAGGACTCTGTTGCAACCTATTCTGCAAAGAAGTTGCTAAGATGCTACATTGGCTGAAACACAGAAGGAATCAGCTGTTCCTTTGGTTTGGCTACAAGTGGGAGCACTGGGATTTGACTAGCAGATGTGCTGTGGGGTTTTTTTTATTCAGCTGAATTTGGTGTTTTTTGTCCTTAAAGATACTGAGCACTGGGAAGGCTCAGGCTCTGAGAGTTTCACACCCCCAGTCCGAGCACCAAAAATGGAATATTCATTCATTTTCTCTCTCACTGGTTTTCCACCTTTAAATGGACTTCTGTGAAGCTGCAAAAACCCCCATTGCACGTGTCCTGATACATCAATGACGGGGAGTGTGGGAAAAGCTGTGAAATAATCATTTCCCGAGCAGGGCTGGAGCAGCGTGCAGCCCTCAAAGCCCAGTGTCAGTGGGTACAGAACAGGTCAGAGACCAAACAGCACTGCACTGCCCACCTTGTGAGCTGAGTGAATAAGACACTGTGGAGCAGGCAATTAGAGAGTGTTTCCCAACACAGACACACGAGGGTGATGAAGAAAGTCTGCACAGGCAGCCTTAATCACAGCATTTCCTAACTTTGGACTCCGCACTTCCATCAACATTGTTTTTAGGGGTGTATTTTGTTTTTAAGGGGTGTATTTTTTGCTGTAAGGAGATGATTGTGAAGAACATAGGTCAGCTGTATGAGCAAGATTTCTGTGGTGTGAGGGCAGGCTTTGCACAAAAGACCACTCTGCAGATGTGCCTCACGCAGGTGAGGCTGCAGGCTCTGGTTAAGGAGCTGACAACTTCCACAGAAACACCTCACATCAGGGACATGAGCTAAGGAGAGAGAAAGGACTTGCTTTTAAAGAGGATGGGCTCCTCTTCCCATGGTGTTTTCATGTGTCAGAGCCCTGAGGGTCGGTGGTTGTTTAACCCCAGCCAGCTCGCTCACTCCCCACTGTGGGATGAAGGGAAGAGTTGGAGGGGCAAAAGTGAGAAAACTGGGTTGAGATAAAGGCATTTTAACAGGTAAAGCAAAAGCTGTGCATTTCAGAAGAGCAAAACAAAAAATTCATTCCCCACTTGCCATGGCCAGGCCAGAGTTCAGCCATCCCCAGGCCAGCAGGGCTCCCTCACAGGTAACAGTGACCTGGAAAGACAAAGTAATCACTGCAAACATCCTCCCCTTCCTCCTTCTCCCCCCAGCTCTCTGTGCTGAGCACGGCCCCATACAGAGTGGGACATCCCTGGGGTCCTGGCTGTGTCCCCTCCCCTCTCCTCGTGCACCCCCAGCCCCCTCGCTGGGCTGAGGGGCAGAAAAGGCCTCAGCTCTGTGTGAGAGCTGCTCAGCAGCAGCCAAAACATCCCTGTGCCATCAGCACTGCTTCAGCACACACCCAAACACTGCCCCACACCAGTTACTGAGGAGAAAATTAACTCTTCCCCAACCAAAACCAGCACAGGGCTCTTAACAATCCTGACAGCCCTGACTAGTCTCACCAGGAGCCTCCCCATGGGTTGGGGAGCCTCATTTCAGCCCCACCTGGGGCTTCCAGTCCCCTCCTGGCCTCAGGTTTAGGCGTGGCTGTTTCCAGCCCTGTCTCTTGGATAGCCCTGAGGTCTGTGCTGTAGGCATCTCATTTCCACCCCTGTCTCCTTCAGGTCTTGAGTGGACCCTGACCCTGCCTCATCCCCTCACTCTTCTGGGGGCTGTCCATGGACCTCCAGAACCCCTCAGGTCTGTCTGCCATGTGTGGATCCTGCAGGATGGTGCCTGTCACCGAGGGCATGGCCAGTGCTGGGGTCACCCTTGCTGCCCGGTCTCTAGGGAGCATCCCCCCCTCTCTGCATCCTCATGTCCTCCACCAAAATGGGAAGTGGCACAAAACTCCTCTGAGGTTTTTCTTATGGGCTCTTCATCCTCAAGCAGGGTCCCGCTTGTCCTGGTACCCTCTGAGAAAACATTTTCAGGAAGGTTGGGATGGCTGGGATACCAGGGAAAGACTCAGGAACCCTTTCCTGGAGGTGTCCAAGGCCAGGCTGGACAGGGCTCTGATCAACCAGTGTTAGTGGGAGGTGTCCCACGGCAGGGAGTTGGAATGGGATGATCTTTAAGGTCCCTTCCAACCCAAAATATCCTATGATTCTCTGCTAGCTGGATGATAATCCAGCTCCTTGCTTTGCCATCTCCCCTTTAGGAGACTTTGCTGGTAGGAGGCAAAAAGCTTCTCGAAGTTGTCCATCAGAGCCTGAGAGAGCTGCTGGCCACCCTGGGGAGGTGAATGAGGCAGGCCCTGCGCAGTGCCTGCCTGTTTGCCAGTGTTCCTGCTCACTGGGCACGACACCGTGGGTCAATGTGTAACCTGGGGTAGGTAGAGGGTTTCAGATGACACTCAGAGCAGCAAGGAAACATCCCCCACAAAACTCAGAGTGTGGAAGCCGACAGCCAGCCAGAAAGCTGCACAGACATCGACTTGGATACAGTCCCTATATACCCGTGAGAAAGCTCAGCATCAACAAGGAGCAAGAACCATGAGCAACAGATGTGGAAAACAGTGCTGCTCTAGGGAGGCTGTAATTCACCTGGATTTGTTTGAGATGGGTGTTAGTAGCAGGCAACCAATAATCTGGGAGGTGTTCACCTAGAAGTCAATAGAGACACATTATGGGTCCCGTGGGACTACATAAATTAGAGTTTGTAGAATTTAAGTTACCCTTTTTTCATCACCTAAGGTTGTTCATGTCTCTTGTGTCAACAGTGACATGGGACCACAGCGGTTTTGGAGAGGAAGTGGGAGGCTTGGCCTGAAAATCCAACCTGCCCAAATACAGATATTTGGTCCTGCTGAGTCAGAACAGATTCAGGTTCTTAGAGGTTTAGAAATACAGATTAACTAGTTTTCCTCTCTACTAGAGGAGGCTCTTCCCCTTTTCCAGGTTAATCTGCAGGAGCGGAGAGTATCAGAAATTCCCCCAGGGATAGTCTCAGATTGCTGTGGTCTGAAAAAGAGTATTGGGACTCCTACAAGAGTAGGAGTGCCCTTGTGATGGGCAGCAGAAAGAGGGTTTTGACTGTTCTTAGAAAAGGACAGAACTCCGTGAAAATGAGCTCAGAAATTTGCAATGAAATTAAACCTTGGATATTGCATTCCAAAATAATTCCAAATGTGCTGCCACATGACTGTGTCCAAGCAGTGTCTCACTTCTTCAGTCCCTTCTGCCTGCCCTGCATCTGCCCTGGCATCATGCATCCATAATTGCTCCTCCACTAATCGAAGTCTCCATCACAGCCATGGACCAGATGGCACCAATCCTTCTGGCACAGCCCCAGCACAGCCACGGAAGTTGCATGTTGAATTAGCTGCTTGTGTCTATTGAACTTTTACATTTTTTTGTGATACTGCATCATGCAGATAATTGTTTTGTCTTTTTCTCTGTCCACTCCAGAGCAATAACTTATGTCCAGGCTTCACATATTTTCTTGGCTCATTGCTTTGGTCAGTCCCTTTACTGGACCCCATCACACACTGAACTGTGAGCCTTTGAGGGAAAAAAATGGGCCCTATAAACCTCCTGGCAAGGTGACTCCCCTTGTCCTGACTGAGGACACCATAAAACAAACAAGGGGAAAATTGGCTCGACTTTCAAAAGTCCTTGGAGCCTGTTTTTATAGCTATTCATTAGTTTATGCCAGTGTAAGGTGACACTGTCAGTCAGCTTTGCTTTGTGCTAGTGGCAAATTACGTGATGGTTCCTCGCGCTTGTGATGAATCCTGAATCTCGTGATGTTTGTTGCCTTCTAAGTTCCTGGATGTTTGCAGTCACATGACAACCCAAGACGTCAATTTTTATGCTGTTTCTATGTGCCACAGTCCCAGGGAGATGGTTAAACCCCTCCCCAGTGAACCTGAAAACAAAGATATCAGAAGACAAATAGACCTAACTGAGGGAGGCTGAGGCTTCTTTCTTTGCCTATTTTCCCCTTCCTTTTCAAAGCAAAACACTTAAGTCATTTTTTAATCCAGTGTTACATTTTGGGGAACTTTCACGCATGGAAATTGCTAATATTTTATTTAGATTGCAGCTCTGTTTGCCTGCATGTCCTCTCCAGGCTTGCTTTCTACCCTGAGATTTAGACCACAAGCATTTTTTCCTCAGGCACAGTGTGTACAGATGTTGGACGGGAAACTGGTAAGCAGTCAAGGCACTCCTCATCTTCTCTTATACAAAGTTTTCTAGGGAAAGAAATGCTCCATGCCAAGCTTTGGAAAGTACTGGCCTGAGGTTCTGATAAGGTTGCCCTCCTCCCAAGCAACCTTGGATTTCCCCACACTCCACTCCCTGCTCCAATTTCTATCTCTCCCAAACATGGAAACTGGCAAATAATGGAAAAAAAGGAGGCAGGGCTGCCCTTTCAGATGACATTTTGTCATCGTGTTTCCCTGCTCACAGCCCGTAGGTGCCGATGGTGTTTACAGGAAATGCCATGAGTAATTCGCAAAGCGAAAGCATTGTGTGCTATCGGCTCCGGGCTTGTCTGACTGGAAAGTGTGTCCTGCTGTGTGGAACAGGAGCTGGGCCAGCTGCCTCCCCATCAGCTGGCCATGCCAGAGGCTTGGAGAGGCCAGGGCGAGGAGTAGGACGCAGTTGTGCAATGCCCCTTCCAATATTGGCATAGAAAAGCAAGGACAGCTTGCGGACAGAGTGACCCTTCCATAAATTTGCCATCTTCCTGGAGGAAGTAATTTCTAGAGTCTCCTTCACCTTATCCTCTTGTGTATTCCCTGCAGGATGCAGCACAGCACCAAAGCCTTTTCTGTCTCCCCCTCTCAGCCCAACAGCCTGCACCGTTCCTCTCCTGTAGGATCCAATGTGCCTCCATCTGTCCCACCAAATTCCCTCCCTCAGCACAAGACCTTGGGTTTCTGCTGTCCACACCAGGCTCTGTGCTGTTGGAACTGCTTCTAGTTTAAAGTAAGCAAGGAACAGCCCCCCCAGTACCCTGCACCAGGGTCTCTAGCCTGTAGGAAGATGAAAATTCCTGCAAAAATATGAGGAAGATCCAGCTTTGGTTCTCATTGAGCTCCACTGCAAAGCTCTGAGAGCCTTTCATACACTGAGGCTCCTCCCTAGTGGCTGATATTTGCCCATGTGTGTCTTGAACAGGTCAGTGTGTGCCACATGTTGCTGCAGACCTACCTGGCTTCCCACAGCAGGGATGCCTTCCCCCCACAAGCTCCTTGTGCACCATCTGCTCCTCCCTGCTCCCATGAGCTCCTTACAGGGGTCTATGGAGTGCAGGCAGCTCTTAGTGTGTGGCTGCTGAGCTCTCCAGGTACTCCTGGTCATGCTCCCAGAAACTGTGCACTGCTGATTTACCAATTCCTGAGCATCTCAGGAGCTCTCTCTGCTCTGTTCCTCTGATTTTCCAATTCTTGAGCACCTCAGGAGCCCTCCCTGCTCTGTTCCCCACCCCCTCTGCATATCCTTGAAATGCTCCACTTGTTATTCAGAGTGCAAATCTGGGTTAGACAATGCAGTTTCTTCCCTGGAAGTGCAGGTACAAAAATGGGAAAGGGGTGGGAAGGAGGAGAGAGGTATGGTACAGTATCTGTACAGCTCCTTGTTACAGGATAGTATCAGCCCAGCCAAGAGCTCCAACACCCTCTGTGAGCAGGGTGGGTGACACTGGACCCAGCTGTGCCTCCAACACTATCTGAGAAGTCAGAGCTCTGTTTCCATCTTGTGTCCCAGCAGGAATGCAGGGTATCAGCTGAGCATGGCTCCCAGCCTGAACCTTTCCACTGACAAACAGCATCTTCAGTTTGAAAATAAATAAACAAATCCCACCTCTAAGAGGCCTCAAGGGAATTACTCTGTATTTTGGGAATGGCATGGTGCTGTAGCTGCTTTCAGCCTCTGCTCACTCTTCACACTGACTCGTGCCTGCTGTGGTTCCCATGACTGCTGTGCCTTTTTCCAGGCCACCACAGGTTTGGCAATTTTGGGACATCAGACGAGGTGGGAACTGAAGCAGTAGTTGGGAGAAGGC
The DNA here is from genome assembly GCA_013400515.1 of Erpornis zantholeuca. Classification (NCBI taxonomy): domain Eukaryota; kingdom Metazoa; phylum Chordata; class Aves; order Passeriformes; family Timaliidae; genus Erpornis; species Erpornis zantholeuca. The sequence goes on from VZTN01020767.1 coordinate 69,744, forward strand.
AGAAGAAACCCCAGTGTGTGCCTCATAGCAGGGTTCATTTATCCAGGGAACTCCTTCTCACTGGAGGGTAATCCTCTTAAGCACACAGTGCTTTTCCTTCCCTTTCCCTTGCACACTTGATCCCTGCTGGAACCACCTGCACTGCCATTGACAGAGAACAGCAGGACCTGCCTCTGTGGGCAACCATTTCCTGAGTGCTACATTTGCAGCTTGGAGGCTCAGCTCCCCCCGTGACCACCCCTGCCCCCCTTTTCCTTTCCCACAGAACTTTGTCTCCCTTTTTGATTCACCCTCAGCCTTGTCACTGCTTGAAAAAGACATTCAGGGAGAGGGTGATGAGCACTAGGATGACAACTGGCTCCACATGGGATACAGAGTGCAGTGCAACTCTTGTGTCTGATTTCTCTCCAGGCATCACTGTGAATCTGCACTGCCTAACCAGCTTATCCTCCCTCATCCACTTGGTTATCTCTGGCCAAATGAATTATTTTGCATCTGATTTTGCCCAGCTGAGCTGTGTCCCCCTGGAGCTGGCACGCTGCACACTGGCCTGTATCACTTCCCATCAGCTCCACCTCCCAGCTCCTCTTCTGCACTACTCACCACTCTGAGTACTGAGAGACTGAGAAAAGGAACAGATCTCGGTGCCAGGATCTGTAAGGAACTATCCTGCTGGGCAGCTGACACAGCTGAGCTCCAGAAACACATCAGGAATGGGGTGTACCCCACCCCCGGGGCCAAGGGTCACACTGGTTGTTCCTGGCATTCCTCCCTGATCTTTGCAGAAAGGAAAAGATAAAAGAAGCACATTTTGCACCTGTCCAAGCCGAAGAGTTGATTTAATGCTCCCTCCTTTCCCCAGGGTGTAGCAGCCCAGGGAGGTGGAGGAACACAAAAGCATTTTTAGGGATGTGGAGGGACGTGGAGGAAGATGGGGGTGGCAGGTCTGCAGCAGGTGGGGAGCAGCATCCTGTGAGCAGGAGGTCCCTGGTGAAGAACACCAGGTTTATCTGGGAAGAGAAAAGGATCACAGAATGGTTTGGGTTGGAAGGGACCTTAGAGGTCACCCAGTTCCAACGCCCTTGCTGTGGGTAGGGACACCTCCTGCTAGAATGAGTACAGCAGAGGTGGCAGTGAGACGCCTGCAGCCCAGTGCCTGCAGGGGTGTGCTGGGCTGGGAATGGCTCTGCCTGGCACACCACAACAGCCAGGAATAGGGCTGAGGGCCCCTGCTTAGCTGGGGCTGTTGGTTGAGCTGTCTCTGTACAGTGAAAGCAATATCCTGGAATAAACTCAGCTTTCTCAGAAGAATGTGAGCAAATCCATGTTTCATTTTCTTCTGTTATTTTAACGATAATCTCCCTTTGACTTGGTCTAATATCTGTGGCATGTGTGACAAGTCAAATGCCTTAGGCCTCTTCCTGCTTTGCTGTAGCACAAGCACACAAAAATGGTATGAGTTATGTCTCCTTAAATGTTTGCCTTTGGCTTCATTAAAAGAATTATAACTCATATTAGGCAGTGCTTATACTTCCGTGAAAGATTTAGGTGTGGATATTTCTTTTCCTATCTAAGAAACATATTTGCACCAACCCAGCAGTTTGGTTAAATTCCCAAATATTTTCTTTCAGTCTCTCTCAGCCATAAGTGTAACAATCTTGGACATCTGGGTGTTTCCAGTTTGACTCTGTTGAGAGTTTTCATGTAGCTAGAAAACTGTGTCCTGCAGTTCTTCAGTTGTTCTGGCCACACTCTCTCCACTGAGCCCCTGCTCTTAATGAGCCCAGATAATTGAAATGCCTTTCACCTCATCCTAATTACTTTCTTCCACATTCTCTTATAATGTTTATCTAATTCCTGTACTCCTTTCCCAATTGTGGAAGTGTGAGTCATTTACAGAATCACAGAATGGTTTGGCTTGGAAGACACCTTCAGAAATCACCTCATCCAACTCCCTTCCACAGGCAGGTACATCTGTTCAGTCTGGAGAAGGGGAGGCTGAGGGGAGACTTCACTGCAGTTACAACTTCATTGTGAGGGGAAGAGAAGGGGCAGGCACTGAGCTCTGCTCTGTGGTGACAGTGACAGGACCCGAGGGCATGGCCTGAAGCTGTGTCAGGGGAGGTTTAGGTTGGATATTAGGAAAGGTTTCTTGCCCCAGAGGGTGGTTGGCCACTGAACAGGCTCCCCAGGGCAGGGGTCACAGCACCAAGCCTGGGAGAGCTCAAGGAGCATTTGGACAATGCCATCTTTTTGGGTTGGAAGCCCAGCTCATCTGGAGATCTTCTGGGTCATTTCAGGATCAAGAGATGTGAAGGTTGTTACAGCAGTGTCCTGCTACAGAGACTCCTGCAGGCTACCTCCACACCTGGAGCTGCACAGAATGACAGACAGGCTCCTCTCCCTTTGGCTAAGCCTGCTCAAACCGGAGGGATTTCACTGTCTCCGAAGCAAGGAGCTTGATTCTTCCCCATGACCTGCTTCAAGCAAAGCCACAGCAACAAAATGGACCATGCTGTGTGAGAGGCAGAGTCACACTGGTGTGAGTCAAACATCCCCCTCTGGTGCTGAAGGGTTTGGCTAAAGAGAAAAACTAAGGCAAATACATCAGCAGCTCAAAGTGGAGGGTTTTTTTGCCTTCTTCGTGGCAGAAGCCCAGAAGACTCTGACTGAGATCAAAAAGTAACTTATCACCTTGAGGTCTGTGGAGGAGCAGAGAGATGTTGAAACCTCCCACTACTTCCATCATCAAAAGCTTCAGTAGTTTTCTTTCCACGTGTGTTTTCATAGCCAGCCTCGAGGAGAGCAACTGTTCAAAAGGGACATTAGGTGTACTTTCTGTTGGCCAAACCAATTACAATTACGCTTCAGTGTCACCAGGAGCACACGAACACACACAAAAAAAGGAAAATTCCAGGAGGAAAAGAGAAACAAGAACAGAGTCTCACCAAGAGAGCTGGCTAGGGACTATACTGACGTGCTTCAAGGTCACCAGCTTGACTTCAGATAAGGTTAGAAACAGATAAAAATTTCTACTGGTGGCTGCTCAGTGGCCTATATGAAGTTAGTGGATAGTCTCTTGAAGCCATTTAATTTCAATAGATAACTGCTATATTCTTAGTAAAAAACAACCCCAAATAAAAGTTTTAAAGTTGTTGGTGAGCTGATGCATGTGGAAATGAATAACAAAGCTCTCTGAAGTCTTTTGTAATGCTTTATTAAATTATTCAGACCTCTTCAATCCTGAACTGTCCTCATTGTTGCAGTTGAATTGTGGAGCTTTAGGACAGAATTGTTGGCAAAGGAACTTATGTCTGTTTGCAAGATCTCAAAATAAAAGGTTTGGTTTTGCCAGTAAGGCATGGCTGCCCATTAGAGATAATTTTTAATGGGCCATGAGGTAGCAGCAGTGTCCAAATTCTGGCCATCTTCCATACAACATCCTCACAATTTCCTATAACTTCCTAAGAACATCTTGTCTGAAAGATGCATCAACTTTATGTTGTGTACCTTGAGAAGGGGAGAAGTCAGTGCTCCTGGTGCAGGACTGTCACAACTTGGATGAGTCCTATGGTGCTGAGCTCTGTTTTTGCTAAGTTCACCACATTAAAGGTGAAAGTAACAGTAACATTCAATTTTGGCTTTCACTGACATTTTTAGTTATTTTAAAATCCTTCCCAAACTTCGGTGCTGCAGCAAATCTTTAATTTCTTTGGTTTCAGTCAGCTTTGGATAACAAAAATTACACATGCTGTTAGTATCAGACCTGTCAAGCCTTCCATTTTTGTAAAGCAGGGTGAAAGAAGAGACTTAAACTATTGTCCTTTGTTTTGTTTGTGATTCTCTACATTCATCAACAAGGTACTCAAAATCCATTTGTCCATGCCAATGTCACAGTGTGTCCTCACCACGAGGCTCGAGTGCCACTTCCCTGATCCCCAAGGTATCCTTGTCCCCCCTCAGACGAGGATATGAGAGGGTGATGTCTCCAGGAACACGTGGAGAAGGGCTGGAGCACTCATCCCACTGCAGCTGAAAGAGGAAATTGCTGCCACCACGCCAAAGCAAACAGCTAAAATATGAAAGTCAAGGAACTCAGTCAAATTAGTTTGCCACAAAGACAGGGTGGTGCCAATCAGACACAATTCTTTGGGGTTTTTGCCTCAGTGGTTTTAATTTTTTTTTTCTTGCCTTTCACATCTTTTTGCTTGAAAACAGAAACTGTTTTGAAGGTCAAAGCTCTGAGAGGCAGAAGTGGTAGAGAAATCTCAAATAATTTCACAGTTGTGCTCTGTTGTCCCCTCCTACTGCTAAGAAATCCTGATGTAAATCATCCCCAAAGTAGCCACAAATCAAGCATCCACTGGAGGTCCAGTATGTCCCTCAGTGGTTTTGTTTTCCAAGACTCCTGTCTGCATGAACTCACAATTGCATATTGATTTCTGCATCCAGAAAATCTGACTTCCTCCTGTCTTCTCCTCCTCAGAGGAATGCTATGGTTTTATGTGGGGATGAGTGACACTTGTGACAGATGAGCTGCCAAAACATGGCAAAATCCTGGGAGTCTGCGACACCAACAGTTGCTTTGGTGTTTGTGTGTCCCTGCTGGGGATGGCAGATATTTTGCATTTTGCCATCACTTTTCCTACACATACAACCCAAATGTGTTCAGGAGGGGTAAACTTCCAGCGATGTGATTTTCCAGTGTTGTGTTGTTGTGACAGGAAGAAGCTGGACTCAGTTCTCAGACATCATAATACAACATGTGGCAGCTTGTCTCAGGACCATTTTCACACTGTGCTGCCTGGAGTGACCCCTTTCCTAAATAATTGCCTTTTCCCTGAACTGTCAGGATAAATCCCCACAATCCATACCATACCATACCTGTGCCTGTGCTCATCTACTACTTACACACAAAGTACACACTCATGCAAAATTCCTTCCTCTTAATTAAAATGTAAATTTATATTTTGGGGTGATTAAAGCACCATTGGAGGAATAGGTTTAAATTCTGTATCTGGAGATCCTTTTGCCTAAAACACATGATGCTTTAGTTTGTTTGAAATGCTGAGATTGATCACCAAGTGGGATAGAACTGAACTTCCACAGGAGGTCAGTCAGTCTGTGTGTGTCTAATATTCAACAGAGTGTGGATCCACTTTGCTATAAAGTGAGCTGGCTTTCTCTCAGGGTTTTACCTGCCTGCATTTCAGGCTTGCCATAGACAGGAAGGAGTATTTGTAACTGTATTTCTCCACCCAAAAAACCAAACCAAACCCACACCAAACGAAAAAACCAAAATTCAAACTATTTTATTGGCCTCAAACAGATCTTCCAGAGCCTTCAGAAAGATGTTTAGTGGATTGCTGTGCTTACTGTAAACAATTGGCTTACCCAAGTGTCCTGCAGGTTGGGCTTCATTCCTCATAGACCTCGAAGCCTCACATGCCATTTGCTGTCCATTAAATAAATGATTAAGTACATGAAAAAAAAAAAAGAAAAATAGTATATTCCACAAGGGTGGGGTAATGACAGAGTGCTCAGTGGGGGCTTAGTTGTAATTCTTAGTGTTTCCCCCCTTCTCCCTGAAAGCAATAAAATCCTTAAATTAAAAAAGAATGCAGAGAAGGTGGTCTTGGGGTTGTGGATGAGGCACAGAGAGCTCTGCATGAAAGGAAACTGTCATGGGGCTGCTCCTGGGGAGAGAGAGCAAGAAAATTCCCAGCTCCACCATACAAAGAGTCATAGGGATTAGGAGTATTTCACCAGCAGGCTTTTGAATTTTTTTCCGTGTAACAAAAACATGACCTCTCCCCTGCCTACGCCCTGTCTGTCTCTGTCTCTGTCTGTCTCTCTCTCCCGTGGACAGGCAGACAGAAGGGCATTTCAGCTCTTGGGGAGAGCTTGGGACTGAACAGAAGTCTCCTGGATAGGGAAGGAAAATGCTTTGCTTTGCCATTCCCCGAAGTCACATTATTCTTATGCTACACATGACTCTCTCGGAAAATCTGGGATTCATTACCCACCTTCTGCCCCAACCTTCTGGCTTCGGAAATGTGCAGGGAGTTTCAAGATCAGCTCCAAACTGTGACACGAGAGTGCAGTTGGCCGCGGGGCAGGCAGGTTGTGTGGCTCCTGGTGTGTCCCCAAGCCTGGCCCTGCTGACCATTCCCAGCAGCCAGGCAGGGAAAGGAGAGCCAGGGCAGGAAAGGGCTGCGAGCTGCCCCTCGTACCTTGCTGTTTGGCTGCACGGGAGCGATTTTGGAGGAGCCAGCTTGCAGCCGTCCCCAGATCACAGAGGGCTGGAGGAAGCAGAGTCTGACATTTATTTTCTAGGCCACGTTTTGACAGATTCTCAAGCAAAATTAGGTTTTCTGTCATTGCCCTTTCACTGCAGGACAGGGGAGCTACCAGAAGTCCTTTACAGCGGGAGATGTCCAGAGCTCTGGAGAGGCACTGTGTACTCTCTCAGTCTCTGCTGGCTCTCAGGGCAGCCAGGAGGGGATCCAGGCAGGTTTTTGGCAGGCACGTGCACGCAGGGACATGAGGGACAGTGAAAGGAGCGGCGTCAGCAGCGGGGCCCTCGCTCGGTGTCGGGGGCCGGTTTGAAAGTCGGTCGCAGGAGCTGCCTGACGTCAGTTCTGTCGCTGTAGGAAGTATCAAGTTAAACTGATAATTATCTACAGCACGTGTACGAATTACGAACCTTTTGATGTTTGGGCTCATGTGTTTTGAGTTAGCCAGCACATCTTAATCAGATTTTCTTTTCCTTTTAAAGGAAGATTTCAAGCTTTCTTATCTCCCGTTCCCTTCTCCTCCTTTGAACTTTTACTTCACTGAGATTTTCACGGACGCAGCCTTTCCTCAGCCAGGTCTCACCAGCTCCCATGCACAAAGCCAGCTCAGCAAGGTAATATGGCATGGGTTGTTGGGTTTGCAGTAAGAGCTTTGTTACAGCCTGAAAACAAGGAGCTCTTTGTCACTCCTACTCTTTCTGCAATATTAAAATTTATCTTATCAACAGCTCTGTGTAGCAGAAAGGGGAGAAGGAAATAGGAGAAAAACAGACCCTCAAAAGAGACTCTGGTGAGTTCAGTAAAAGTCTGCCTTTCTTGAGCATGAACAATTTTCTCAGTGGTGCAGCAAGCCTGCAGAAAGCAAACCCTAAAACTCATCGACTGTTTGCAAAATTCAATGTCTTTGTCCTAACCACAAACACTTCACCAGCACCCCACCCGCCACAAAGCACAATAGCTCATTCTCTCTATGGCCCTCCAAATTTTTCACAGATATTAGTCAACGTTTTTGTTTTATTATTACAGCTTTACTTTATTACTCTCCATTTTTTAATAAGGATAAATCACTCATGCTGCTTTTGCCCAGCGCCTTTTATTTTTTTAAATTATTTATAACCCAATCTGATTTCATAGCTGCGTTTATGACTGCATTGAGGAAGAAGAAGGGTGTAATCGGCTCAGTTCAAAATCGTGTCTGAAATGTTTCTTTGTCACTTTTAATGGCCTTTATTCCCCCTGAGGGGTTCAGGTGTTGGCCAGTGTTAGCTGACCTTGCTGCAGCTGGGTCTGGGACAGAGAACTTTCCCAGTGTGCCACTCTGCAACCCCCCTGGCCTTGTCCCTCTGCCGTTCCAGTTGTGCCTGTAGACATCTGTTCCTCCTGCAGGCGACTGGATGGGAACCCCAAGCCACTGAGCTCAGGTCTCTGCTACAGCCAGGACCAGCTCCTTCCACCCTTTCCATAAACTCTGTGAGCTCCAAAGTTAGGGGTTTGCTTCCTGCCTCTGCCAGGAGAGACATGCCTGCCGTGGAGAGTGGTGCCTGCTATGGCCATGACAGGGATGTGGTGACACCTTCTCCCTGTTCCAAGCCTCAGGCCAGCCCCCACTCTCCAGGATGAGGAGTGGCTACTGCTGGAATCTGCCTGGTGCCTGCCTGAGGTCCCTGTGGCCACCATGAGCCATCCACAAGGCCTGGGAGAGGGCCGGGCAGAGCCCCAACATCGGGAGTGGTGGCTGAGCACATGCAATGGCTTGGCAGGATTATCTCACAGCCATAGAGTGATTTCCTAGGTGGATTACTCCCAGAGCCACAGGGAGGGGATGCCATTTCAGGAGTCTCAGACAAAGCTCTCTGGGGGCTGTTTCTCCCCCTGTTTGCCCAGCAAGAGCCAAAGGGCTGCCTCAAAGCCACACGCTGCTCAGGCTCCTGGTGACCCTCAGTGCTCACCTGCCCATTGCCAGGGGGAAGGTTTTGGAGCTGACAAGAGCTTTCAGAGGATGGCTGCATTTCATAAGGCTCCTGAACAGCGTTGTCAAGGGAGCAGGCAGTGAGCTGACGACTTTTGGGTCAGTCCCAGAACAGCTTGCCAGGGAAGCCTATCAAGCCCCAGTAATCGGGTTTGATTTAAATCTTTCTCCTTCTCATCACCCTTTCTGGATTAAGTCATCTCTACCGAATGAGAGACTGCACTGGGAGAGGCACAGAAAGGCTCTTATATGAGTGTTGGGGAGAGGAAGGGAAAGATAAGCAAACTACCATCACTTTTGGGTTTTATCATCTCCATCCCAATTTTGCTGCTTCATTGGAGTTGCAAGATAACAATAATCTAGAAGCCAGCAGCTTTGGAGCTCACTTATTCTCCTTTCGTCAGCTGTTCGGTGAATGTTTAGAGTTATTTCCTTGGGTACTCAGGATTTGTGCTGGCTGCAGTGGGGTTTGTGACACAGGAGCAAGAGGGTCTGTGAGCCCTGACATTTGGGGATTTTATGTACTGAGGGAGGCGATCCCACAGAGCATTTTTCTCTTGATTTCCCCCTCTGTTTCTCACACTGAAAAAATGCAGCTCTTTACCTGAGGCTACAAGCTTGCACAGGCTTCCCTTGTGAGTAAGAGCACCCTGGTCTGGAACACAAAGCTTTCAGTGTGCTGCAAGGGCACGAGGACACGGGGGAGCTGGCAGGGTTACCTGGTCCTGCTCTGTCCTTTCAGTGTGTCCCAGGGCTGTGACAGAGGAGAAAACGTCAGCGCGGCGTTGCCTCGCTCACGGCCTCGGAGGAGCAGGAGGGTGGGTGGGAAAGGTTATCAAGGCAAAGAGTTGGCAAAAGTCAGCTGGAAAAGTCAACAAACACCACCTCTGCAGAGGGTACCACTCAGAGGAGAGGGGGTTTGTGGCATCAAGGTGGAAGAAAGGGGATCTAAACTCCTTGGGAAAAAGAAAAAAAGAGGAAGTTTTCTTTGCAACGTGTGGGAGTAGGGGAGGGTTTTTTCTCCCCAGCCCTGTGAGTGTGAGGGGGAGGTCGCTGTGCATGTGATCCTGCAGAATAAGAAGGATCACCAAAGGGGTGACGCAGGAAAAGCAGGATTACTCCACATGTGATGGCAGAAGGAGGATGGAGGAGCGTTCTTGCAAAGGGTGTATGGATGGGGATTACCAAGGGATTTTCTTGGGGATCTAGGTATAATGAAGGAGCTCCACCCTCCACCTTGCACTTGGGGTGAGTGAAGGGTCGTCAGAAGCTGTCACAACTCCTGATGGCTTTCTGTCACCCTCTGAAGTATTTGTTACTTACCCAGTGAACCCAGCCACTGGTAGATTTCACTGACTTTGGAGGAGCCAATGCCATTTCCAAATCTCTAGCCCAAAAGAAGAAAATGAGGCCATCTCTGTGTAAGCCAAGTGTCTGTCTCCAAACGAAACTACTCAGTTTGGACACTTCCTCCTGTGTAGTGAATATACAAATTCTCATCCACACAAGACTTCATAAACAGAAGGTTGAGCAGTACACAGAGGCTGACACCTCAGTGCGAGAGGTCTAAAACCTACTGAGTTAATGGGGAGATGCTTCCTTTCATTTCAGTGGGAGCCCTTCAAATGCCCTGAAGAGAATCAGAAGCGATGCCCAGTTGTGCTCATGCACTTTCAGGCCACTATTGACACTTTGTAAGAAGCTGAAAAATTCACGAATTCACATATTCACAGAAATAAGGGCATATGTTTTTTGAGACCACAGCCAGCAGGATCACAGCTCTAGAGGCAGAAGAGGATGGTGTGGCAAGTTCACTATAAAAGTGACTTCTGTAGTAGCAGTAACAATTCTGCATCTGTGAGAGGAAGGCTAAAGTCTGGCTGCAAGTGAGCCTTTAGAAGTAGCAGCCTCTGTGAACAGTCCAGCAAAAATGGTTTAGTTTTGGCTCAGCTGTGAAGTTTTGGCAGTGAATAATTGCTGTTATTTACATAACACCCACACACAAACCATAAACGTTTGGCGCCCTGACCTCAGCCATGACCACAGAGATCTGCAGTGGATGCTTTTCAAGTCCTCCCTGTCACACCACTCCCTTCCCTGGCCTGGGCAAGGGGGAGAAGTGCTGCAAGTGAGGGCAGGGATAGGGATAGACTCAGCTGGAGGTAAGGAAGCAAAGCTGGTGAGAAGCCAGACTGCAGAAAACACACGGGAAAACCAAGACTGGAGGAATGGAAGAGGACAGAGAGAAGAACCAAAGGATAATTTCAGGCAGGGAGTCTGAGCTGTTTGCCGGAGCAGAGGTGAGAGCAGCCTTTGTATTGTAGGTACAGACTGTTTGCTATCTCCACATCCTTCCACAGAGGACACAGCACAATGCCTGCGATGACAGTCACACTGGCAGAGCAAGAGACAGAAAATTAGCAAATGCTGAAGGGGAATTACTGAGAGAGGGTCAAAGATGAGGAGGTGTAGAATGGGCAGAGAAAGCTAGGAGAAAAATTGAATAGCAATTGAAATAAAAAAGCTTTAACACAAAAAACAGTCACTTTCTTTGTAAGGGTAAGGCTTATTTTCTCCAGTGCCTTCTCTTGTCCCCATTGCATGTTTCACCTTCTGCACAGTCTTTGTCCTTCTCTGCACTCAACCCTTCCTCTCTCCTGACCCCAGCCCTTGCTTAAAGTTCCTCACTGTGCCCTGCTTGCCATTTCCACTCTGTCTCCTCATTCAGAGTCCCCTCTGTCCTTGTCCACCCTGTGTCCCCAGCCTCTTGCAGTTGGCACTTCCACCCACCCCAGGTCATGCCCCTGCCAGGAACTACCCCTGCCTGCTCTGCCTCCTTTCCCAAGAGCCAGTCCATGTCCCTGTTGCTCTGTTCTTTCCTATTCAGCCCCACCCCCCCCATCTCCTGCAGACTCCAAATCCTTTGTGCCTCTGGGTTTCCAAGCTGAGGCAGCTGTGAATCAGGGGATGTTTTTCCTGTCGCACAGAGAGACAGAAACCCAGGCTTGCTGGTGCTCCATGTTCTACCTGGGAGTTCAGCATCCTTAGTCCCTCAGGTGTGCCTGTCACTGCAGTGATTGACACCTGCCAGTATGCCTGACTCAGAGGAAGATGCCATCATCCTGCTGCCAGCTCTACCACCTGCTGCAGCAGCACTTGGCTTTCCCTTGAAGGCACTCATGCCAAGATAAGCCAAGCTCAAAACCATGCTAAGTCTCTTCCCAAGCTGTGCATGCTGTGTCTGTCCTTGGCCTGGTGGGCAGCAGTCGGTTCCTCCCCTTTCCCTCTGTGAGAAGCCATGGAGCAGGGATGCAGGGCTCAAACCTACGTGGAGGCCACTCCAGTCCAGCCATGCCTGCAGCCAAAGCTGGAAATAGCCACTCCCAGTTAACATGGAGCCCAGGGCCCTGCACCACTTCTGGAAAAGCTCTCACTCCACTGTTCTCTCTGGGCTCCTTGGAAGGGTCACGGCACTCCAAGGACCCTCCTCGCTGAGGTGCAGCAGCACAGGACAACCCAGGATGGGTAGGGAGCTCCACCACATCAGGAGGAGAGGTGCTGGCAGGACAGATGACAGCAGGATTATCCCTCTGCTTGCCAGAAAGGGTGAAACTGGACAGCTGGGAAGCAATGAACCCTGACTGGCACCACTGCTGCAGCGGCAAGAATGCTTATTTTTAAACCAAGCAGAAAGGAAATGGACTGTCACCATGTCTCTTGCAGATCAGTTGCCACCCAGGTCCAAGCTGTGTTTTGGGACCTTGGGAATGTCATTTTACTATTTCACAGTATTTATCCACCTGAGACTGAGCAGATCAGGATTTACTTTCCCTTTACTCCTCCTTCACTCCCCCTCGCAGAGCAATTGCCCTGCACTGCTGCCTGTGTGAGCGTGAAGGTCAGATGGGCCGGACACCACTTTCCTGGAGCTGTCACACACAGCTGAGGTGGCGGGATCGGAACAAGGAGAGGGCTTTCAAAAAGCAGCCAGGAGGGAAATGTGCTGTTGTTTCATTGCTTGTGAGGAAATCCAAGAGCAGTTCCCATCTGGGATGGGACTGCGGAGCAGGGAGCCCAGCAGGAGTGACGACCTGAGCACTCCCTGGCCCTTCAGAGGGCTTGGCAGGGAGCTCCCTGTTGCTGTGGCTCTGCTGTGGCTCATACCCACACGAGCTGGTTTAGCTCCAGCCTGGGTTTTATGTATTAGTGCTTCAGTTATAGCACAAACAAGCAGGCTGATCCAGCTAAGGTAAAGCAACTTTCGTTTGCAGTCCTGGATAAAACACCTGCCTCAGCCAATTTGCAAGAGCACCTGCCTGTGAGTGGCTTTCCTTCACTCCTGCCTGTGAACTGGGAGCAAAGGGAAATCTCTTTAGCTGCTGGTGCCACAAACAGCAAAGAGATACAAGGAAAGGGATGCCTGAACCCCCACCAAACTCTTTTGTTTACCCTTAAAAAGAAACTCCTGCCCTTCAGGCTGTAAGTGGACTCTTGTGCCGACGAACAAAAACCCACAAGCCCTGCTCAAACAAATCTCAGGTGGTGGCTACAATATCACCTCTGTGTGAGGATGTGCTGCAGCATTTGGCAAACAGTGTTAGATGAACAGGTAAATCTGTTAGCACTGAGAAGAGGAGGTAATTTGTTGTGGGGATTTGGGATTGTAGCCGCTGTGGCTAGAACAGAGACTCTGAGGCATCCCTGTTTAATTGGAAACACAGCTGGGTTTTGTCAAGGCAGGTAACTTCTCTGATGTCTGCTAATGGACTAAATTGCATTTGTGTAGACTGGATTTTGGTCTCCCTGACTGCTGGGAATAAGATTGGGCCCTGCCATAAGCAGCTCTCTCTCACAGTAACTCATCCAAGGACTAGAGTTGTTGCCTCCTGCCAGCATCCCCTGGCTGCTGGGTGTGTGTTTCCCATTACAGCTTCCTCGCTGATCACACTTAGCCAGAACTTGATCTGATCCCTTATCTTGATCCTACAGCCTGGGGTTGACCACACAACTCTGGGAAAACCAAGAAATGCAATCTGTTTGAAGGTGTTTCCTCCAGCTGCCCAAGCATAAGCACTGGCACCTCCAAAGGAGCACCTGTGCCTTATGGAAGGGAGAAAACCACAAGGAAAATGGCAGATGCTGGAGCACTGCTCCGTACTGCATCCCACTGAGGTGTGTCCTGTGCTATCACTAGCATTTCTGATGAAAAATTGAAGCAGCAACTGAAGCTGAAGTGATGAATTGAAAACACCTGCCCGCCGAGAAATGTTAAAGAACGCAGATTTACCTGGGAGGCATTTGGAGACAGGGTCGTTTATTTTTCCTGGCTTCCTGCCAGCTTATCCTTCTTCTGTGAGACCGCTGCCTTTGAGGAGTTTTGTGCCCTCTGACTCTGCAGTTCTCCTGCCTCCAGATGGCCCAAGGAAAAAAATTAAAACTGGGGAGGTTTCAGAAACTTGCCTCCTCTGGTCTGAGAGGAGCTGACAAAAGTCAGCTGCTGAGCCAGAAGCTGAACTTCAGCTCTCTTGCTTCCTTCAGCTACTGTGCTGTGTGATGTTATTAGACTTGTTGCTCCCAAAAGCATCGCTTTTAGGATCAGCTCCAGAATGACTGCGAAATAAAGGCAGCTTACAATCCAAGCGCAATTCCTAAGGTTTCTAACCCTCTCAGAGCAGTTGAATAATGAGAGCAAGAAGCAGAAATCATCTGGAACAAATCCTTCAGCCTCTGGCATGTGGAGTTTTGACACTCCCCTATGACCTGAAAGCCTGTCCAGAGCTACTTCACCTACCCAAAGCCCCGATGTCCTTATGGGTGGGAAAGCTGTGCCTTCCTAGTGCAACTGGGGAAAAGATTTCAGAAGAGGTGCAGGCCCAGTTCTCAGCAAGTTTTTCAGTCCAAGAGCTTCATGGGATGTTCTCTTCATCTTCTGCCAGGCATTGTCCACAAAAACGCAGAAAAATCTCCTGTTCTGCATATACTGTCCAGGAAAATTGGAAAGGCTCAGTCTAAACTGTGTCCAGGGGAAAACCATGCTAACAATCACTCAACAAGGCTGAATGTCCTTGGCAGCTATTAATTATTATCAGTCCTTTACTTCAGCAAAGTGTGTGAGAGGCTTTCAGATGTAGCATTCCACAATCCCTGCACAAGCTGTTATTGATTTGGCACACGAGAACGAGGGTGATAAGTTTGTGTTTGGAGTGAGCTGGAAGCACATGAATAAAACCCTACAGTCAGGAAAGTATGTGCTTTGTTCTGAAGGACGTGTTACTTTCTGCTTGTTCAGTTTAACCATTCTTTGCTGTCAAGGTCTCTTTCCTACTTTTGGGAGACGATTGATTGATGGAGGAGAAGCTTACTCTTGACGTATTTCACAGAGGAAACTAGAATTAGTGGTTGCAGAATGCTGGCAAAGCATTTATGGATTTAGATTCAGTCCTTTCATAGCCATTTTCTGAGAACCCTTGACAAAGTTTGCCCCTGTATGTTTTTCCTTTGGTTCCCAGGCTCCTTAGTGGTGGGACAGAAACTCAGAAATGCACCAGGTTGGTGGATCTCTCATAGGACAAAAACCATGGACCTTATAGCTGCTATCCTGAAGATTGTTAGCCTCTCAGCTTTCCAGCACAGCAGAAAGTTGAGCCACCCTAATTTACACAACAGCCTAAACCAACCTTGTGATTTGCCTTTAATTTGCAGTTCGCTTCCTGCTCCCTCCTGCTCCTTTCCCTCCTCCTTTTGTGCTCCTCATTCACACCACAATCAGAGGTGGGTTGGCATAACGCAAGTGTGATTCAGGTTTCAATGACTGCCACCATCTGCCATGAATCAGAGAAGATGCAGCAGGCAGGGATGGCTCAAAGGGAGGTAGTTTTACCTTTAGAGATTTTAAACAGGAGGGTTCACACGGCCTGCTTCAGGCAGCCAGCTGAGGTGCCTGCACATTTAGGGGGACAAACTCTCTGAGTAGATGCTGGACAGAAGCAGATACCTCCAGATGTGGTTCAAAGCTGCTCCACACTGATAGTTAAGGTTGCAAGGTATGAAACCTGCTCATCCTCCTTCCTAGCACAGGCCCAGTCCATCACATGAACATCATACAAAGAAAATATCTGTGCTAACAAATGGATTATGGCCATGGGATATCCCCAGGGATATCCACACAATCAGAATAGTCCATAGCCTGATTTTGGCTTGGATTCACTTCCCAGAAATTCTCCCAGGTGGTTTGGGAGAGTTGTTGGGAGCCAGTGGACATTTCCATGAGGCATTTTGCAGAGGCCATGCCAAGCTGTAGGGTGAGCCAGCCTGGCTGTGGCTGCTCCCTGCCAGCTGCCTGGTGAGGGGTCTCGGGGAAGTTTGATGTCCAAGCCCAGACACAGCCTGTTTCTCTGGGGTTTTTCTTCACTTTCTTCCTCTCCTGTGCCAGAAGAGCTCTGCACGAGCCCAGCAGATGGCACTCCACCATGAATTTACACTGAAAAGCCCCTCATAAATAACCTATCCCATCTCTGGGGGAGCAGCATGGTGGGACAGGGCTGCCCTGCTTACCCACACCCCACAGGGAGCCGGCTGCTGCTGTCATGGGAAAGGCATGCCAGGTCTGGGCATGAATTGAGTACTTTGAATAAAATTCCTTCATTTATATACATATCTATGTATATCCACACCTACCTACCTACCTACATACCTACCTACCTACCTACCCTACTTACCTACCCTACTTACCTGCCTACCTTTGTTTAGTTGTTTTTTTCTGAGCTAATTCCCTCAGAAAGCTCTCCCTTTTTGTTGCTTCCACCACATTTTCACCCACCTCTAGCAGCAATAGGTGCTTGCAAGGACAGAGTTGTGGTCCCCTCTGGTACCAGATGAAGCCCAGGGCTCAGCTGTTGTCACCTCTCACGGGTGGCTGGGCTCCTTGCTGAGCTGGGGCATTACTTTTTTTGCCATAAGCCAACCGGCATCTTTGGGCTTGGAAAGTGGAAAGTTCCTGCTTGGCAGCAAACTGCTGCTCCCAGGGTCATTGTCTGCACACAGGCTCCTCGCCTGAAACTCGAGTGGGCTCGGGGCAGATAATGTGGCATTACAGGACCGCTGAGCCAACAACCACAGCTTCCTACCAAGCATTTTAGCTCTCCCTAAGTGGCTTTGGATTTCGTCTGTCTCCTTTTTTCCCTCTGACATTTCAGAAATGTTCAGACTGCTCAGAATTTGTGCTGCAGTTTTGAAACAGTTGCATCTGTGATGCCAATTTCTCTCTTAAGGGGACAAGATGTCCCATCCCGGGAAGTGTTCAAGGTTGGATGGAAGTGCGTGCCCTGGCCTTTGCTAGGTTGTCCATGTATCCCCATCTCCAGTCACAGGCAGCAAAATTGTTCCCTGAACAACCTGAACGGGCAGCTGCAGGTGTCTAATCTTGGAGGAAAAAGAGCAGAAAGGAAGAAGAAAGATGGAGAGACAGAGACAACCTTGTTCTTTGTTGTTGCCATGAGCATTGGGATCTCTCCTTTGCTTTCTGAAAGTCAGTCAGGTCATAAGGACTATGAATAAGTCTGAGAGCATGTCAGAAAGTGAAATCCCTTCCTTCCCCTCTCTCCAACTCTGGTGCTTGCTGTTTGTCCTCTGGTTTGCCAGCTTGTACCTCCTCAGTCCCAGCTGGCAGAATTCAGCTTTCCTCCTCTTAACAAGCAGAGTTTGGCTGCTTCCTTGGCCCTTTCCATCACAGAGTTTGTTTCTGCTACATCTGAACTTCACCAGAAGTGAACAGTTTGAACCAAAATTGCCCACACTCTGTACCCCTTTGGATTTTCAGTCAAAACATTTCTAGTGTTTCCATCGGGAACAAACCAGCTATGCTGGGAAGGGACAGGCTGAGAAACTGATGGACTGGAGAAAGGGATTGGGCATGGAGGGAGAGAGGTTTGGAAGAGGCAAGGAAGAGTAAGTAGGTGCTGAGGTCTTGGTGCAGGAGAAGCAGAGAAGCTTCAGCCCCAGCCCCCATTCCCTGAGAAGACATCTCCCTGACACAACCCTGGAGGTAAAGCCATCAGAGCTGGGGCAGGAGAAAAGCTGCTGAGCCCTTCAGGATGGCCTCCCTGCTTGGCATCCACGTGTGCTGGGGCCACCCCCAGGCACGATGGGAGGTTGGGATGTGGCTCCTTCTGAGTAACCCTGGGTGGCACAGAGATATAGGTAATTACTTAGGGCTTGCAGAGTACAGAATTTGAGGTATTTTCTCCTCCCTGGGCTTGTTCCAGCCTGGATTTGCATGCGTACAGCGCTGACCTCAGGGCTTAGATCATTGAAGGCACTAGCAAATATTCAATTCCCATTCCATGGGGAAAAGGATAAGTATGGCTCATGTACAGCCAAAAAAGTGGCTTCTCCAGGCTTCTCCTCCTGCTGGGTCTGTGTTGCTGGCAAGAATCTCACAGGATGTCTGCCTGCAATAGGAGAGAGAAAGTCACTCTCCTTCTGTGTAGGGTGCCCTTGAAAGTTGTCTGGCAAATAAATGAGCACAGGGAAATGATCCCCACTGCTGGGGCAGAGCTACTGCAGGTCGGCCTGGAGCAAGAGCAAAGATTTCTCTAGTGGGTGCAGCTTCCCTCAGGGGAAATCTCTTCTGTGGGTATACAAAGACTTTCATCTGCAGGACTGTAATTTCAGTGCCTTTATTGGAAGTTACATTTCTGCTTAAAGTTAGAAAAAGGAGCCACTGCTCTTGATTCAGACAATGGCAGAAGACTGACTTGTGTGTCTACGGGATTTTTTCCATATAGAGTATGAAGGAAAAGGGTCATCCAACATCCAAAGTGTCCAAAACTTGAAAGAAAATTTAAAAAGGCAATATACTACTTTTTTGTTCTTGCCGTTTCCACCAGCTGACTTACAAACCTAATGCAAAGGCTGCACTTCCATCCCAGGCTGTGATGCCAACACTGGGTACTGCTGTGATAAGCAGTTCCCAATTTAACCAAAAGAGAGGACACAATAGCAGAGACAAAGCAACAAAATGTGCAGGTTTTACTTAAGCATTTCATTCCTGCAATTCCTCTCACTCACTTCTTTTCTTTTCTTTGTTTTTTTCTTTTTTTTTTCCCAACTCCCCTCTTTAACTTTCCTCTCGGAGCTGGAGGGCTGGCTCAGCCCAGCCGCCCAGAGCTGTTGTGTGCCCACAAAACCAGCAGCCAGATGAACCAGCCTGGCTTGGAAACACACTTTTGCTAAAACCCAGCAATTTCTAGGTCTCTTCCTCCATTTCATCCTCCGGTATCACCCCTCGACGTGTGCCTACAGAAACCCTTTGTCTTTCCAGACCCCTCGGGCTCGGCTGGAGGCAGGTGTCCGGATTTCCAGGGAGCAGCCCGGCTGTGGAAGGCGATAAGCCCCGCGTTTATCTCCCCGGCAGGGGCAGCAGCCGGCGAGAACAGCATGTCCTTGACCCGGGCAGGTGCTGGGCACGCCAGGCTGCCGGCAGCTGGCCTGGGGAATGCCATCCCAAATCCTACAGGAGCAGCACAAGAGGGCATTCGGCCCCCAGCTGGTAGCCCCCGTCCGGGTTAGCGTTTGGGGTGGTGCCCCCTCACGTCCCTGGCGCCTGGGTGTCTCACTGGAGACACGGAGATAGCGCAGAGGATGGGCAGCAAGACGCAGTCCTGGGCTGCTGCGGGGAAACTGAGGCAGGCACCGTGTGTTCCTCTCCATTTTGGTCTAATTTTCCCTCTTTGTCTGTTTTCTTGAGGGAATAAAAGCACTTTAATTGTGTGAGTTACGCCATTGTGAACAATAAGCTTAGGCTGTGATTATATTTATTCTGGGTAGATTTCTTCTTGCAACTGGTTTTAATGCCTTGGGCCTCCCTGGTACATCCAGCTAAAGGAGCAGAGTTAATTGGAGGCGTCTGGCTCAAATACTAAAAGTTACTTGAAACCTGCAATTTCGGACAGATTAAAGAAATCTGTGAAAGCACTCAAATGAACCACAGATCCTGCAGCATACCCATAGTACAACTTCTATTAGCTTGCAGTAGACCACAGACATGGAAAAATGCTTTCAATGAATATTGGTTGAGAAAAAAGCTAAACATTTGTGATTTACAAAATACCCATGGCAACGTATTGAGCTGTCAGCCATGACAGAGTCTTGCGTTCCTTACTAAAGCAACTGGGCTACGTTTTCCATAGGAAAATAGGAAATCTATAGGAAGATTTTGCAGGATAAGGAATTATCTTTAATGTCTTTAATTTAATATCTTTAATATTTTTAGGAAAATCCTAGCCAAGAAACACCCTTTCCTCTGTCTCTAACTCCTCACACTGGCCCTCTCACATCTGTTCTGTCCCAAGACCATCTTCTAGAGATCACTCTTCTGTGCACTCCTCTGGGGGCTGTGATGAAGTTAAAATGGTTGCATTAATTTCCACATGTTGTTGGAGGAGCACCAGCATATTTCCTTTTGCCCACTTATCCCTCCATCGCCACCACATCCCTTCTGTGTCCGAGACAGGCAGGCACCTCCAATCACTGGTGCCTGAGATGAGCCACAAAGTGCCATGGGCTGTGAAAATGAGGGACTGGGAGGCAGCTGAGCAGGGACTGGGCTTGTGACATGGTGCCTGGATCCAGTCCCAAAGTTCAGTGTGGGAAGGGCTTTCCCTGACAAGCAGAGACACAGCAAATGTCTCCCTCCATTCTGGCATGAGGCTGTGATGGACATCTGTGAGGGACGAGGGCAAAGGAGAATAAAGAGAACGTGCTTAAAGCCAGTTGTCGCTTTGGAGGGAACAGCTGGCAAGCCAGTGTGTGATTAAGATTGATCAGGACCCCATGTGGGAATGATGTCTTCCAGGGAGGATACATATGCCTGGGCTTTGAGGGCTAACAGGCCACAGGCTCAGAAGAGATTGTCCTCCTTTTGTCCCACATGTGCCTGAGTTTTGTGTACACTGCTTTTTGTGGTTGGGGGTTAGAGAACAAAAGGGAGCTTTTTAATCACAGGGTTTGTTCAATGTGTTCATTTCATGTTCTTGGGATGCTGAGTTGGCCGGGCTGTGATGAAATCAAGAAGCCAAGCTAGTTTTGGTTGTGCATCAGATTTATATGATGATAAGGATGAATGGCAATGAAAAGCCCATCTCCAGCAGGTTCCATTGCTGAAGGCTTTTCCTGGGACAGATTTTACTTCCAGGTCCCAAATGGAAAGAACCAACTCAGGAGAGGAAAGCAACCAGGCAAGGGAGAGCAGATGTTGCTTTTACCTGGTCAGAGAAGGAAGGAAGGAAGGAAGGAAGGAAGGAAGGAAGGAAGGAAGGAAGGAAGGAAGGGAAAANGGAAGGAAGGAAGGAAGGAAGGAAGGAAGGAAGGAAGGAAGGGAAAATATTGCCGTCGTCCCTCTACAGGAGCCTCTAAGCTGTGATAGTTCTGATCAGAATTTCTCTGAAACACTGAAGAAAGTCTTCTTCTATTCTCATACTTTGTCTATTGTCTTTTAGGAAATTTCAGTCAGCTGTGCCATTTTGCCTTTTATCCCCTAACTCTGCTGCTTTGACATTCAGGTTATGGACCAGGAACACAGGCTGGCACCAGTGACAGCCATTGTTTTCCTTACAATGCTTGGGTCACGAACCAGTAGGAGAAAATTGGCGCTCAATTCATGAGAACTGTTGCAAAATCCCAAATGCTGCAAAGCAAATGCCCCATCTCTCTTCTGGTTTCTTGGTGCTGTGCAAATTTTGCTGGGAGTCAACAGACTATATAAATTTATTTTATTTTACTTTATTTTATTTTATTTCTGGCTTTGTTTGGATATTCTGTGGCAACAGTGTCAACATTAAAGTGAAAAGTACAGGAGGGGGAGGAGGACTGGGGAGAAAATAAAGAAAAGAAAGCAGGGGAGTCGTGAGAAGAGAAAAAGGCAGAAACAGGTGATTAAAAAGAGATGTCAACAGTGGCAGCAGAAGCATGGGAGAGGCAAGTGCAACTCCACAATCCCACCTAGCAAAAGGAAGCAAAGTAACTTCTTAACCTCAGCACAGGGGTGAGAGGCTGTGCAGCCATTTGTACAACAGGTAGCTAAATAATAAATAAGTCTGACTGCATATACTGTCCTCATTGTTAACAAAGGCTTGAAATCCTCTGCTCTAAGACCATGCAGCCCTTTGAGACCGTCCAGCCAAAACCCCATTTATTTCTGTTGTATTAATAGAAGCAGCTCAGGAAGCCCTCAGCCCAGCACGGTTTCAACACTTTATACAGCAGGGGGTCTTAATGGGATCTCTTCCATCCAGGGTGCCATTAGCTTCCTTCCCCATTTCTCCACTCCCCCCTTTCTAATAAAAATTCTAGTCTAAACACACACTGGGGTGTTAAGAGCAGTGCTTTCTGCACTGGATGGGTGTGAAGTAGTTCTGAGTCGTTTTAGACTTCAGCTTTAATCATTTGTGGCCATGTGAAAAAAAAGGAAAAAAAAATCCAACAAAACCCTTCTAAATAAGTCTGAGTGGCCCAGGTGCTGGTTTTCTTACCACTGCAACACCACTTCTGTTTTTCTGCCCTCTCTGTCACTCAGTCTGCTGTCTCATGTCAAGGACACTCGGTACCTGTTGACAGTTTCCATCACATGCTCCTGCTGGGTGGGAGCTGCAGCTGGGCACGGCTCTGGGGCGTGTGAGAAGCATTTCAGATGGCCTCAGCTGTGGGATGTTGTTCCTTATGGCATCGTTGGCAGATGGGAAACATCTGTGTCCATCATACATTTTAAAAATTGCTCCTCAGCACCCCTGCACAGGACTGGATGGCTGGGGACCTGAGTTAGTTGTCTTTTAGGACCTGAAAGACCTTAGGAGAGAAATAGTCACTGAAAGCAGCACCAAGTGATTCGCTATCACTTTGTGGCTAATTGGCACAGATGGCCAGGACAGTTCCCATCAGAAAAATACTGATTTTTGTGAAGTTCTTAAAGACATTTTTTCAAATGGGGCTGTAGTCATGGAAAGCATGAATACTTGGTAAAAAGAGGTCTGTCTGTGGTGTTCTGGTTTTGTTTTTTTAAAATTCTTTGGCTTGTATGTTGACTGGCCCCTTATTCCAGCTGTGCTGGTCTGACCATTTACAAACTAACCTGGCACAGCCGCAGTTTGGACTTTCTCCTCCCTCTCCCCTGAAAGAACAGGCAGCTTTCTGCATAAACACAGCCAAGCAGCTCACAGGTTCTGCTGAGAAGACACCCTTAGCTTGAGAAAACTTGCTGTTGGTCATGTTTTCTGGTAACTTGAGTGCTACAAGGATGCCCTGTTCTTGTGCTTCCCAACGTAAAGTTGTGATAGAAATTGCAAACTTGAAAGCAGCAAAAATCTCTCTCCTTTCCCTGCTGCCCCCTCATGTTTCCTATTGAACCGTTTGGAGCCAGAGTTTGGGGAGAGACTGGAGACAGTCTCCAAACTGGAGCCCTTGGAAACAGCTTGTTTCCACACAGTCTCCAGTCTGTGGGAACAGCAAACTGCATCGCGTCCCACTTCATCTGCCGCCTTTCATTACGCTTCTGGACTGATCTGTTCAGTATCTCTCTCTCCCTCTCCTGCAGCTGTGAGGAGAAGATGATAAATTAGATGTATGAAAGCAAATACTCCCCATCCCCTCAGGTCTTTGCCATTCCAGCTGTCTGAAATCATGCTTTGTTGCCTGGCCAGAGCATTGCGACAAATGAGGAGAGTCCCTCAGTAACCGCGGTTGGTGTCGGCGGGGACTTTGAAAGCAGAGTCTGGTTCTGGGAAGTGAAGGCTGCTTCAGGCAGAACAAATACAAATGCTGCCATCTTACCGACCTCTTTCCTTTGTCTCTGTCTCATTCCTCTCAATTTGTGTTTTTGTGGGCAAACCAAGCAATGCATAGCTCACTCGTTACTGTCACACACTTGGGTCACCCCAGGGAGTCACGATGCAGATTTTCCATTAGCGTCAAACGTACATGGATTTATGAACTCCCATAACCTGGAGCTGATGAGAGCAGATTAGGGAGCAACTGTTTTTAGATAGCTTGCATACCTAAGAAATCAGCTAATATAAAGCTGCCTGCTGAAAGGTCACTTATTTCCCAAAGAGCGTGAGAGAATATTGTGGTGACCCCTTTTTGTTATATTGTCACTTTGTTATATACATGAACATACACACTGAAGGTTTGGAATTCATTTCTCTCTCTCTCCTAACATTGAGCTAATTCCCTGTGCTTTATGAAGTGTCTCCTGTATAAGGACTCCTCATTGGGTATGGGACCTTCGGGACCCAAGACTAAAGACACATGTGTCTAGTTTTAACAGAGAAAGCTGTGCCAGAGCTCACCAAGATAACAGATGAACCAGGTCACCAAGATAAAGAATCCGTACCCTACAATTGCAACACAGCCCTTTTGGAAAGACTTGACCACACCAAATGAGAGCCATGAGAGAGAAATTCTGCATTTCCCAAGCATCCCATCAGCGGCAGGTCTCTGGTCTTATTCAAGGTGTTTTTGTGCCCTCCTACAACACCCCAGAAAAGAACTGTCCCGTGTTTATGTGTTCCATAGTAGACTCTGTCCCATGTCACAGGGTCTGAGGCTTTATGATGAGTGAGTGTCTTGTGCCCAGACACATAAGAACTCCCCTAAGAGAAAGAAAACCCCTAAATCCAGTGCCTTTGATAGGAGATCAGCTCTCTGTCTGTAGCACTGACGTTCTGGGTCTGGTTTTAAAGAAAAGCTTTATTTGAAGCTGTTTGTTCTTTCCAGGCAGATTGAGTTCAGGTTGCTAGCACCAGGAGACAGTTCATCTGCCACTAGAGTTCAGCCTTCGTATGGACCTGTTATGGGGAGCATCCCACAGGAAAGTGAGATGGAAATTCTTAAGTTTAGAAATATCCAAACTAGCTTAATTCTCAACTTTTACCATATCACACCTTCCTCTCCTTTTAGACCTTATTTGTAACACCTCATTTGTGGATTAAGATCAAG
This sequence comes from Erpornis zantholeuca, assembly GCA_013400515.1. Taxonomy (NCBI): domain Eukaryota; kingdom Metazoa; phylum Chordata; class Aves; order Passeriformes; family Timaliidae; genus Erpornis; species Erpornis zantholeuca. The sequence continues at coordinate 93,999 of VZTN01020767.1, forward strand.
TGCTGCGTTTGTTCTCAGAGGAGAGGGGCTTGAAAGCAGCATTTCTCAGGTGAATGCATGGAAAATGCATCTGGTAACTTGGATTTTGAGTAATCCCAAGTGCTGGAATGGGGTGGAGAGATTAGAAATGGTCATGACTGAGTGCTGGCCATCCCTAATCCTGTAAGAACCCTGGTAGCCTTGCTCAGTGCAGGGAGAGTCATTCCAGGGGAGGAGAGCACTGCCTTTGAGCTCCCTGACACTCACTGCATGGAGCCAGTGGAAGTGGCAAGAGATTTCCTTGGACCAGGTGCTTTATCTGACAGAGTTTGTAAGTAGAGTTGCTTTTCTCCCATGTGGTGGTGGGACTGATATGGGCTAGAGAGGGAGAGGAGGGAGAAGAAAGGTTGATTTGCCTGGTGAAAATACACAGGCTGAGTGTGCACCCTGCTCCTGTGTTCTGTTTTACTCAAGAGATAAATGACTCCAGTGTGGGGAATCAGGATTATTCTCCATGACCCTCTCTGTTGCAAGAAAAACGTGGGACTTCAGGGGAAGGGCAGATGCATTTTCCCTCAGCTCCTACATACGCCTGCCTTCCCCAAGGCAGACAGGAGATTCTCACAGACCCGGGCTCCCTGGTGCCTCAGAGATTGTCATGTCCCAACCTTACTGAAGGCAGCCATGTGTGCATTTTATCTCCCAGGAACCAGGCACATGGTTTTCCTCTGTAGGGAAAATTGCCACTATGCCACTTGTCCTATGCCACTTGTCAGCAGCACTTACAGCCACTCCAGCACTCCCTTATGCCATGTGAGGGTCCTGGCAGGGCAAAGGCACCAGCAGCAGCTCATCCCCAAGGTCAGCACTGCGCAGGCTGAGTGCAGATCTCATCAAGAGATCCACAACAGCCTTGTCCAGCTCAGATGCCCCTGAATACTTTGCATTTCTCAGTCGGGGTGATAGTCCCTGGTCAGATATTTTCCTGAGGAGCAGGCATTGAAGTCACTGATGGCAGCACCAAGAACTCAGAACATTTGAAGAGCCCATGGGTGAACCAAGCTGAAATGTTGATGCAGCTCACCACACCCTCAAGTAGATTGGGTGAAAAGAGCTTAAAAAATTTCACTTTATGTTCTTGCAAGGAATGTGTAGCATAGACAGGTATGGGTGAAGTTTAGGTGTCCCACAGATCAGAGATAAATCCCAGTCCCTGCCATACCTAACTCAGGAAGATGACACAACTTCCTTCTTCTCCGGAAACTGAAGACACAAGGATGCTCAGGTGAATTTCTCAATCCCAACAACTATTTGGTGGTGCCTAAAGAACACCAGCTATAAATGCCTTTTCAATCCAGCTTGGGAGAACAGAAAGCAGACTGCCCCACTGCGCCATTGCAGCTTGCTCCTCTCTGCTGCACTTTGGGAACATTCAAAAGTAACTTGGAGATGGAAACTGAGTTAGGAGGCTCCTGCCCTCTGGCCCACCATGGCCCAGCCATCACAGCTGCTCTCATCGACCCCAACCCGGAGCTGACACTCCTGGTGACTGAAGCTGAGTTAAACGATGAAGGCAGAGGGAATCCTGTCCCTCCCGTGGAGCAGAAAGAACAAGACAGAGGTGTGATGATTCCTCAGCAGATGGTTTGTCCGTGGAAACCAGTGCTAAGTTAACGAGTTGTGCTCTGCACGCCTCCCAGAGGGTAGCAGCAGCAAGACAAAGATTTCAGAACTGACCACTTCAGCTCAGGATCTGAGCTGCTTAAAAACCTAATGGTGCCTAGGAGGCCTGACACAGGCAGAAAGAACAATCCAGGGTCCTAGGTGTCTTCATATTCTCTGCTTGAGGCATTTTACTCCATTCTGGAGGCAAAAATCAGGAAGACTAAGGTGCACTGTGATGCAGCTTATTTAGCAAGTTTGGAAAACACAGTTGTGATTGTGGCTTGAACAGCTAAACTGCATAAACTCACAGTCCTTTCCTGGTGTACTTAAAGACTTTGCAATCCTACTCTAGATGAATGTGCTTTTTTATGTTTTGTTTGGGGTTCTTTTGAGGTTTTTGCTGTTTAACTTGGCTTTTGTATGCATGAAATGTGGTGGAATGGATTGCAGATGTGTGCAAAGATCTGTAAATAGCAGTTTCTTGCTTAGAGTTGTGAGTGTATACTGTTTATCCTGCTAAATGCATTCATTATTTCATCCAGAATCAGCAACTGCAAAATATTTTAAAACATATTATTTTTAAAAGTGAGGGGAAAAAGATCAAACAAGGTTGGTGTTTTCTTTTTAAGATTTATGACTAAATAGTTGAGCATAAGCCAAGGCCTGTGGAAGTCTTGCACCCTTTAAAAATAATATCTCTGATTAAAATAATAACAATGTAGAAAACCTCCTTTTAAGACCGTGCTTTTCTACAATGTTAGACCACCACAACCTTTCTACTTTACCTACACACACTCTGTCATGAATGCAAGAAAACACTAGGAAATTGTTTTTACTCACTAAAAAAAACAACAAATAAGCCACCCAACAAGACAGGCTACTGCTGGAAGAAGTTCAGAGGAAAAGTAGAGTTGAGCTGATTAAACAAGTGATTCTCCTTTAAGAAAATGAAGAATCTGTGATATTTTAGGGAAATTCCTAGTAATGAATACATGTATTGGGCTTCAGTCATTTGTTTTAATCTTTGACTGTTTCTGTAAGATATTAATGACAGGAGTTTGGACTCACTTGTCCCAATATGTCATGCCTGCTTACTCACTGTGGAAGAAACACAATTTTTAAATGACCTGAAATCAAATCAAATATTTAAATGACAATTTTAAAAATTACTCATTTTATTGTACCCTTCGGTGCAGTATGAATGTTTTCCAAATATTCTGCATGTGCTTGCAGAACCCCCCCGAGCCCATATTCTTAAGAAGTCCTGGGCATTTGGGGAGCCTGGCCTCCTGTCCCCCCAGGGATTGCACTGTATCTCTTCCACTTGTGTTTAAAACAGGACCCTCCTCCCAGAGCCCATCCATGGACTGTCACATTCCCAGGAATTGGGTAGATCAGGGCTCCTGTGCAGCCCCTCTTGGACTCCATGTCCACAGGGACAGATTTTGCTCAGCCCCAGTGCTGTACAGCTCCAGATCTCTTATCTGATAGGGACTTTACCCAAGTCAGACAGAACTCTGCCCATTTTTTGGGACGGGGCCACAGTTTCCCAATGACTTCTGGCACTGAACATGTGCGTTAATTACCTTTCACTGCCTGGAATTTTGGCTCCTTCATCTCGCCCATCTAGGCACGGATACAATTGTTAACAAACTCGTAAAGATCCAAATCGCACACATCGAGCTCATGCAGCACTCTGTGAAAATACCACGATCCCGCAGCACCCCTTGCATCAGGTTTGAGCTGGGCTGCACTGCCAAAGCCCTGGGAGGAGGCTGCCAGCTTTATCCCAATCCAGCCGAGCCTGGCGACCCTTTATTTGCACAGGCCTTATCTCGGCTGCCTCAATTGCATGCAAATAGTTCCACTCATCTGGGCCGACCACTCGCAATCTGCCACACGGAGCATGAAAAACACCTCGGCCTCGTGTGCCTTTCATAAAGACAGTTCCGTGCGGAGCAAATAAAGCTTGGCAAGTGTGAGGAGCCATGGCTGTGCCTCTGTGGGGCTGGAGAGTGTGTGGGCCCAGGGAGTGTGCCCGAGGCCTGCACCCACAGTGCATGGGGCAGAGCAGTGAGAGGGCTGTGTAGCAGGAGGGTGGGTTTTGGAGGTCGATGGTTACCCACTTGGTTTTTACCTTGAAACAGCTAAATCTGTCTCCTTTATTTATCAGGATCAGTAAAGCCCACGGCATCATTTGTCTCGGCACCAGGCAGAGGATCCCTGCACAAAAGTCCCTCATGAGCAACGCCAGCACCACAGAATTAAGGGAACATGCTCCCACAGCAGTGCCTCCAGATCTCCACCTCTGTACTGTGTCTGTGCAATGGGGCTGAACCCAAATCCCACATTTAACATCCCCAAATTTGACTCGGATGTAAGCAGCAAGGTCAGCTATGGGGAATGGGCCCAGACACCCCATGGCCTGTGCTCCAAGGCCCACCAAACCCAGAGTCCTGCTCCTCAGGGCCACTTGCAGATCCTTTCACCCTGGAGAAAAAACCCATCTCACTCCACTTGCAGATAGATAGACATTTTCCTTGTTCTGAGTCTCCTGATAGTTTAACTCTTTCTGTGCCCCAGCTAGCAGTTATAGAATCATAGAATGGCTTGGGTTGAAAGGAACCTTTAAGATCATCTCATTCCAACCCCCCTGCCACCCACTAGACCAGGTTGCTCAAAGCATCCAATCATCCAGTCTGGCCTTGGAATGCCCCAGGAATGGGGCATCCACAGCTTTCCTGGGCAACCTGTGCCACTACCTCTTTACTCTGTTCCTAATATCTATTTTAAACCTCTCCCCTTTTAGTTTAAAACTGCTGTGCAAGAAAAGGGTGCAGGTGAACCAAACTGCAGGGGTTTGTCTTGGCAAGCTGCTCTTGCTGAAGCCATGACAGCAACATGGTTTGCACACTAGGAGTTCAAACCCAGGTTAAAAAAACGCCACACATGCCCTCACTGTCCTGCCCCCGTGCTGTGTAGGGAGAATGTTGTGCAGGTCGTACGCTGCTTCTTGGAGGGCAAGCAGAAATCCACCTACCTCTCCCTCCCTGCCAGCAGCGCGTGCTGGTGCCCAGTGCATGCACAAGACCCCTGTCCCCTCACCATCTGGGCTTTCACCACTTTGCTAGCCTGCTGCACTCCACAGCTGCCTCCTTTGTTTCTCCTAAACCCAGCCCCAGTTTTGCATAGAGATGAGTATGTGTTAAATCTTATGCTGGATGAGCAGTCCCCAGAGAAAGCCAAGGCACCACGGAGCCTGATATCCATCACGTCCATCCCTGCCACGTCCATCCCTGCCACGTCCACAGTGAACTCTGGGGCTGTCACGTGCTTTGGTTTTATTGACTCCCCTCACCATCACCAATTATCCTTTCCATGTGTGCACCTTCTGCTGTCATTATGCAAAGCTGCTCTGCTGCAGCTCCTCGCTCTTATCTTTTGGTGCCTGTGAAACAGCAGGGATAATGGAAGGACATTATCAAAAGAGGGGCTGCAGGGCAGCCTGTACCAGTCACCTCCAAGCAGGCACCCAGCATGGCTACGCTCAGGTGCGCTCAGGTGCCGCCTTCATCAGGTATTTTATAAACAGAGCACACCATCACATGTGCAGTAAATCCCCATTACAAAGCAGATAATTATGTGTACCAAACAGAGCCCTGCGGGTGCAGCTGGCCAGGAAAGGCTTTTCTCATCACATCCAACAGAAACCCTTCCCTTTTTCCTTTTAGGGAAAGGAGAACGATCTTCTGAAACTCCACTGAGGAGCTCGTGGGGTCAGGTGTAAGGCACATCCTAGCCACACCAGCTGTGCCTAAGGGGTTTGTGGTGTGTTAATAGACCTTGGGAAGCAGCAGCCCCTCGAGATGTGGTCTGCTGCTGCTGAAATGCAGAGCTCCTGGACTCGAACATGAGGATCGAAGACACCAAAAGACATCCCACAAGAGTTGGGGCTCTCAGGGCACTTGGCTTTCCACCCAAGCACAAGACCCCAGCTCAGGTGGCAGGAGCCAGCTCAGTTACGTATTTCTATGGTGGTTCTATTTAGTTTTCTGCCTTCAGGAGCTGTCTGCTCACAGTGGTGCAGAGCTGCACCCTCATATCGATGGTGCTGGAAGTGCCCTCACCTGTATTCCCTTTTACCTGCCCAAAGCAGGCACCCCGTGGTTAGCACAGGTCACTTGTGCCCCACGTGGTATGGGATTTTTGCTGGTGAGGGCTGTGTTCTGTATCTGGATACTCCAAGTGCAGAGAAATGGAACAGAAAAGGTGATTCTGTCTGGTGGAAATGAAGATGACAGGTATCAAAAATACGTGAGCGAAGAAAAATTTAATCTGTTTAGCAAATGTCTGCCTTCCTGCAGTTGTGGTTTCCAGAGAACTTAATTAGCTGAAGGTTGAGCTCAATATTGTCTTAACTCACAGCCACCCAACGACTGTGCTGTGGTTTTTCTGTCCTGTGATAAAATCATTGTGAAAGTTCATGCTGCCAATGAAGAGCTCTGCTTCTCTTTTTCTAGGGTTTCTTCCTCCTTCCTCGGTCTTTCTTTCGACTGATGAGTAGGGAAGTCTGGGGATCAGAAATGGGGTGCCTCTTCAGTTTTTTCTGTTCACAGAAACAACGTATTTGTTATCAAAGCATGTTCACACAGGCACCTTTAACATGTGTGCAACACCTAATGTCTGCATCAGGCTTCAGTTAGAGAGACTTGAAACAACTTCAAGGAGATTGTGAATCAAGATTTAGTATTAAGAGGTCCTAAGCAGAGTGGTTATGTTGCTACATTTGGCATGATGTTTGACCAAAGACAAACCTGCCCTCAGCACATTCTCCCTCTCAGCACAGGCATAAGTCATGGGAAATCCTTCAGTCTTGTTCAGGCTGAAAATCAGCTCAGGACATTAAGCTGTTGAGTTGCTGCAGCCTTTTTCTGCTTGAGAACCATCTATCAATATCTTTGATACAGACACAAGGTAACCAATTCAAGAATGTATATGAGGGTGTTTGACTGAATTGCCCACATCCACTTCTGAGGGTTTGTTTCTGCCTAATTGCACTGCAAATCTCTCACTGTGAAAGAAGTGGTTGATTTTCAGATTACTGAAGCGTGCCTGGTATCAGCTGAGGTTGTGGAGCAAGAGCAGCACTCTTGCTGTGACCAGGCTGAGGTCCAACTTCAGCCAGACTCTCTTCAGCCCCTCCACTGAAGTGCTAGAGATAATGCTGGAGGAGACTTCTCTGCCTTAACATCAGTGGAGGAAATAGGCACAGTGGAGAAAGAGAGGTGAAATGAGTGCCTTTCTGGGGGTGTCCATGCCCTCCTCTGCTGCTGGCACCCATGCAAGGTGGGGGATGCAGCACTGACACGCCTTGGCTGGATGCAGCTGCAGCTGCAAAGGGGCAGCACCTCTGCAGCACCATCCATTTTATTTGTCTGGATTCCTTGTCCTCCTTTCTCTCCCCTTTCTTTCCCTGGCAAACTACCTAATGTTTTTGTGCCTGACTGATTGTGAAATCAGAGTAACAATGCTGTGTACGTAAAAGAAATACTGGACATCTTAACCTTAGTTGGGACACGAACTCATTGTCCCTATTCCCACTTAAATGTACTGAACTGAGAGAACTTTCAGCAGGGAAAGAGGAGAATGAGACCTGGACACTGAACTCTCCAACTGTGTGAAAGATTAAAGCAATAGTTGTAATCGCTGCTGTAGTCACTGGTTTCTTATCTTAAAACATAGTGCAAAACCTCCCGAGCATGTCTGTGAGCACACTGAGATTTATACCCACAATAATAATCACAAATTTGGCTTGTTCTTGCAACTAATAAAATAATTAGTGGCAGTCACGTAAAAGGAGAGAGAAATATGCTAATTCATGCTGGCTTTCAAATGAAAACCAGGAAGAAAAAAGCCTAACCCACAAAGGTGGTGAAGGCTGTTCTGTTTAGCTCCCTCCCAACCCCATGTGATAGTGGGCAGTGGAAGACCATCCAAATCTCCCACTGATGACCCTCCTGCCTTTCATGGCCAACATGTGGCCATCCAGGGTTGTTATCTGGAAGTGCAAAACCTAACAAAACAGAACACCAAAAAATAGTCCAGAAAGCATTTGCACACAGATCAGGTACCCATGGAGATTTGCAAAATGCCGTGCTGGAGTTTCTTCTTGGCAGCACAGCTGGGCCTCATGATCCCTATTAGCAGGCTGCAGCTAGGGGACAGAACATTTAAATGCTCATCAGTGGGGAAGGATATAGCATTTTGTTGATTACATAGCTGGAACAGAAGAGTCTCCAGATATTCATTCATTCTTTTTTTCAATTTTTATTATTATTATTATTATTTCTAATGACTTATCTGGGAGCTTGGAGAAGGCATGAAGGCTGCTTTTCCCTCTGACCTGTACTTGTGTCCCATGGAGAGGGGAGCAGTGCCCTGTTGTTCAGGGGCTGTTCTCAGCATCTGGAGACCAAAGCCTGTGGTGCTGCAATCCCTGCGGCACCACAGTCCCGCCTGCTGGAAAAAGGACAACCTCTGTCCACCTTCCCAGCCACGTGCTCCTTTCCTCTCCCTCGTGTCAGCTACAGTACTCACACAGCCTTTGGCGAGCCCAGGCAGAAAACCAGTCCAGCAACCTGCTTTGGAAAACCAGCCCTCATCTCCCCAGAACACATTGGTTTTCAATGAGATCAGGTGCCTGAAGGCAAGGCTGCATTTTTCTGCAGCATTTCAGGCTTAAATCAGCACGAACTCTTTGAGCTTTTTTCCTGCATATTTTAGAGATGGCGAAACTCCCTATTTTTCACAGAGCCCTTCTTAAGACAAGGAAGAGGTGACAACACAAAGAAAGGCTCCGGGCTGTACCCACGTGGTCAACCACAACCCTGAGGGACAGCAGCATGGACAGTCAAGTAATACAGTGTTTAGGCACATGGCCTTAAAACCTCTCAAAGGGCTTTTAAGCACAAATCTGACCCCCAGAATCATGACAGTCACAAGTCATGAACTTTTAAAAAGTACATATTTCTGATTGATTTTATTTGCCTGCAGATGTCACAGCATCAGTATTTTTTCCAAGCTTTTTCTCTGCCGTCACACTTTCTCTCCCAATCATTTTTTTTTTTTAAGTAGAGAAAATTGAGATCCAGATTAAAAAAAAAAAAAACAACAAAAAGTGGAATTTGGAGAAGTCCACCAGCTGTGAGGAGACCTGTGCTTGCATCGATGGCTTGGCTTTGGGTCCATGTGGGAAGGCAGGACAGGTTTTGGGAGGACAGGGCTGGTCAGACAACTCCCAGATTTTGGGGTTTTTTTGGAAGAAAGTGGAGAATCACACATTGCTTGTATAACTGGTGAGGAAGGGTGTTTGAAAATTGTGAGCTTGAGTGAGTAGTGCCAGAAGTGTTGGGTTTTATGGGAGATTAGACACCGCTTGACACAGCAGGTCCTCTTGCCAGATCCCTGGCGCACAGACAATTAAATGAGCCAAATAACTACATCTATCTCAGCATGCCCATGCATGTGCAAACAATTACTCTGTGGGACTGTTATTAAAGAAAATTAAATTTTAAGTCTGTACCGTCCAGGAAATCTTATGGGAGACTAATTTTCTAGGAACCATCTAGTGGGCACAGCCTGGGTAGCCCTGAAAAGATTTATAAATCTGGTCTTAAAGTCCCTAATCATGCTTATCTGCTACTGTACTTTATTTTGAAAACCCAGAACTTCTGAGAAATTTAGGAGTTCAAAGCCCCATGGACTCGTGTAAGCCCTTTGGATTTGAAAGAACTTGGGCATTTGTTTCCAGTCAAGGCCATTTTTTGTTGCGTAGGGCTTCATCACTGGTTAATTTTTGAGCTGAAATAAGACTTATTTCTTGCTCTCCCTCAGCAGCAAGTTCAGTTTTTACCATTCTAAATTTGCTCATCTGTTTTCAAGGAGATAAAGACTGGCAAAACCTTATAAATAAAACAAAACACCCTTTTGGCCCCTAAAATATACTGATGTCAGGCTTTGCCTGGCTGCTGCTGGGAATTTTGATAAAGGCAATGAGACCGAGTGAGCCCTTGCTGTGGTCAGTTGTGTGGTGTCTGTAGAAGTGGGGTTGCCCTGGAGTATCTGGGAGAGCTCCTGAGGTGGAGCTGGTGCACATTTGGATATCTCAGTGGGAACTGGCACATCAAGAGGAAGGACAGGGAGGGAGAGCTGAGGATTCTGGGGATGTCCTCACAGCCCTGGCAGTCTGACAAAGTCATCAAAAGGACATTTACTGTCAGCTGCAGAACCACTGCTCAAAAATGCTTGAAAAAAACCACAAGAGTCTGCAGGAGAGGGAGAAATAAACACAAATGTGTTCATGCCTTTGGTTAGGTATTGTGACTGCACAGAGAATGGAGGATGAGGAGGCTCGAGGATGATGATGAGGATGATGAAACATTGGCAGTGCCAAACTGGAATTTGAGTGCCTGAGTTCCAGCTCTTCTTTGCTCAGACCAAATGGTGACTCTCAACAAGCCCTTCTGGGCTGGGAGGTCTCCACTTCTCCATCACCTGATAACAAACCCGAGCTCTCTGTAGATCTTCTGAGATCTGCTGCTGCAAAGAGCTGCACAGGTGCAAGGTACCTTTCTTCCTTTATGTGATAAGCATTCCTTTAAAGTCCCCTCAGCCTGCTCAGATGATTCCCACTCCTAATGGGGACAGCTGGCTCATTGATGTTGAGGCCATCCATCAGGATGACCCACTGAAAGGTCTCTGCTGCGGCTCCAGTTGTAGCTGCCAAAAGAAGCACTCCAGAAGTGCCTTTGAAATATTGTGTTTTTAAGTGGATAAGGAGGGACTGGAATGTCCTCATCCAGGCTTTATTATTTGGCTGCTTTTGAATGATCCTTTTCAAAAAGAGGTTGGGCAGCTATGGGGAAAGAAAAAAAAAGAAAGAGAGAATAAAAGGGCTTAATGCTCCTTTATGCATTTTATAGATTTAATATAAAAATAGTTGTAACAAAAACACAAATCCCATGGTCTGCCTTCCTATTTGCACAGGCTATAATGAGTTGACATTTGAATAAGCCTGGAAAATTGTATTTAATAACTCCTCAGAGGCCCTAGAGTGGGAAAACATATTATTGCTGCCTGATTTGGAATTTATTGTTTTTTAAGGACATTTTCAGAGTTGCACACCTCTTTGAGGCTGCAATTCTGCATCTTCTGAACAACTGAGGCTTAAATTCCTCCCTCGTGATCCCTGCATGACTGTGCACACTGTCCCATATTTTGAAGCTCCTGTAAACTGTCAAGGACAGAGAACTGCTCCTGAAGTTTTGCTTCACATTTGTTTTCAGAGGTGAAAATTTGAGTTGAAATTCATTGATCTCTGATTTCTGCTCACATCACTAAATGCACTGTAAGGGAGAGGGGATGGACCAGGAGAAACACACATGGGACTAAACAGCACAAGACCTTCAGGGGAGAATAAACTCCATGCTGGTGAAGAAGAAGATGTTTCTGCAGTTTTCCAGGGCTTATTGCTCACCTTGCTTCAGCAGGGAGTTTGCTGGAAGAACCTCTGCCATGGTTAACACTCTGTTCACATGTGCCTGCTTGGATATTAATTTTTAAAAGCCATCCTGTAACCTTCCTGGGTTACCAAGGGGACTAAGTGACATCTCCTGTCATACTGATGGGTGGCACCTGGCTCTGGTATTTCTTTGTGCCCTGGCAAGCCAGCAGCTGAGCCCAGCTTATGTCCAGTGCCAGTTTTTCTAACCTGTTTCCAGGGGGAAGGAAGGATTCTACTGACCACTTTGGCTCCATCTCCCCTTTGACTCATCATCCAAGCTCAGAATAAGCTGGCAGAAGTGCAGGGTATCTCTCAAAGGAATGAAGTTCCTATGTGCCTCAGGAGGGTCTGTGGCTATGTGTGGACAAGGGATGTCCCCAAAGCAGTGCCATGGGCAGTGTGAAGCAAAGGTGGCAATGCTGTGTATGTGCCATTTGTCATCCAGATCACACTGAACTCTCCATGCGTTTGTTGTTCAGAGAAAAACTCAGAAAAACCTTTTGCTGGGTACAGACAGAGATTTAGGTGGGGGACAGGGCTAAGGATGAATGTGATTATTTTGGCAGGAGGTGTAAGACTATGTAACAAAATTCATAGGAAGACAGCCTTTATTAGCTCCATTATCTAATAAGCAATCTGAATTTTGGAAATATACCCCTCGCCTTCAACGGAAGTTCTCCAGGACTGAGGTATTATGAAGAACACATTGCTTCTTTTAAAATACAAAATGTAGTTTAAAAGCTCATGTTTCAGGTATCCACACATGAAAAAAAAAAAAAGTTTGAAGGCCCTAAGTATAGGAAGAAGGAACCATCTTGAACGAAGTCATAATTTCCATGAAGAAAAAAATTGTTTAAGCTCAGCTATAAAATTCTCCTCTTGCCTGTCTGCGGGGGGAATTATTGAAATGCCAGTTGTGGGGTTGATCCCTTTGAGAGAGAGAGGAATTGCATATGGATTTTGGTAGGAATATTAGCACTGCATGACAAAGCACCAGTTATTGACAGCACATGAGGCTGAGTGTGACGAAGCGCCAGCTTGTCTGATGCCTGAGCCTGTCAATTAACAAACGAGTCACAGGGCTCGGATCTGGAGCGTGGACACGCTCTGATGGCCTGGAGCAGGAAGTCACAGCACTGACTAACACGGATGTGTGTCTATAGGAGGTGAGTGTTGCTGCTTTGGGGTGACAAAGAGCTGTGAGTATGTGCAAACATTCATTATATGTACACACGCACGGAGTACTGGGGGATTAAATTTTCATTAGCTCTCGCATGGCTGCTGGATGGTAATCCCAGGATGGCAGTTCCAGGATGGCAAGCACGAAGATCTGCAGATGAGGTTGTGCACAGGGCTTTGCTTCTTCCAAGTGGAGAGCAGTTTATGTGCTTAAAAAAAAATGAAGCAGGGAGCTGACACACTCATTTCATAGTTGTTGATATCTGAACAGGGAAGTGTTCCTAAAACGCATTTTACAGTAAATGTCTCCACTGGCTCTCTCTTCTCTGTGCATTTGCAGAAGTCTGAAAGAAGTCTGGTTTAGCACTCAAATATCCAGCTCTATGTAGTCACAGGGTGCATTTTAGACTTCTTTTAAGCATCCCTTTCTCTGTATCTACATGGAAAATGGGGTGGCAATGACTACTCCTATCCCCTTTCTGGGGGGAAACATCCCAAAATGCCAAGCTGCAACCTCTTCTAATTGCTTCCCATGCCAGCTTCCCCACTTCCCAAAGTGGAAGCAGGAGCTGGCTGGGTGGGGGTGGCTTTTGCTGCTCTCTCCTTCCCTCTGAGCCCCTCACCCCAAGCAGGCAGATGCTCAGCTTTGCCTGTCAGTGTCTAACGGGACCAGGCGAGGATTTTGTTCCCTGGATGGGAAACCAAGCCACTCTGAGGGATCACTGATGGGGGCTGCCCTTCCCCTGCCCAGGAGTCCCCACAGGAAGCAGGAGGCCATGGTTTGCAAACTCAGCTTCGGAAAATGGAGAAATGCTTTTGAGGAAATGTTGGCTTGGCACCCTCAGCCTTTTTGGCAGAGTGCCTGGAATAGGGAAGAAGCAGTGAAACTGTCCTGTGGAGGAGAGGAAGGTGGTCTGAAAACCAGGGTGGCTTCATGCTCCTTTGTGGATCTCTGGATTGGGGGAAAAGCTTCCTCTTTTCAGGGGCTTCTTCTGGAGACAGTTTTACTCCAAGATAGAAACACATTTGTAGATACCAATATCAAACACAACTATTAAATTGAAATGGACCATTGTTCTTCTCCTCCCTGAGATTTCAGAAACATCTCTCTTCACAGGGGTTGTGCATTTGTATGTAATTATTTCTTTTTCTGTATATTGATCCTTTTCTCCTTCCCCTGAATGCACCGTAATTATATTTCCCTTCGGCGGGCGTGAGGAGTGAACTGTCACTGCTGCACAATGGCTCAAATGTATCAAACCAGGAAAGAAAGAGCCCCTGTTTGGGGGGAGGGCTGACAATTGCAGGTTCTGATTCATACCTGTGGAACTGCTACTCTGTAATCAGGCAGTGATTAGTCACCACCAGCCAATTACCAAGCTCAGCTTCCCAAAGCAATTTGTCTATCGGGAAATTTATAAATCCTGGTTAACTCTGCAGGGAAAACTTTGCTGCTTTGGGAGCAGGCAGAGAGCAGATGTGTCCTCCTGGGTGCCATACTGGTCACACTGGTGCTGGCAGGGAGGTGAGCTGGTTGCCCTGAGCCAGGTGGGCAAGAGCAGCCTCCCTCTACAGAGAGGTGTCAGCTCTGCAGGCTCTGTCGCTTGTATACGCCTTCCTCTATGGGATGAGTGTGTTTTCTGAGATCATAGTGACAAACAGCAACCATGAGCCCTCTCTGCCTGCTGGGATCTTCCCCAGGAGGTTTTGCATGCTGGAGTTGGGCACAGATATGCAGGAGGGGCACCTAATTGCCCTGACAACTCCCTTTCCTCTGCAGGGACCACCCTCCCTTTCTTCAGGCTTTCTGCAGGGGTCACCATCTCAGAGAAACCCCAAACACCACGGGTGTAAGGAAACCTGCTGCCTGCTGGGAGGTTATTCTTGCCCAAGTGGAAATGTGTTTGCTGCAAGCACTTTTACACTGGTGTAACTGTGAAGGAGCAGCAGCTGCTGTTTTAACCATACCAGCAAGTGTGGAGTGCCAGAATATTTTTGGATAGAAGAACCAGCAGTGTCTTCTTTCCTGCCAAGGCTACACTGGTTTGAAGAGCAGTGCAAAAGCAGCTGCTGAAGTTGGTGTTTACAGGACAGCAGGGCCAGAAGGAGGAGAGGATCCTGGATGGGGCACAGGGTGATCTGGGCTGTGTTCTTGGGAGCTCCAAATTCCCAGGTGGACTTTAGCAGTTGTGTGGCAGTGGATGGGACTGGGGATAGGACTACACAAAGGGGAACATGCAAAGGGAAACTAGGTCCCTGATGTGGGGGACAGTCCCTCCTCTCCAAATGGGCAGGGTGGAAGCCCCTAGAGCTGGCTGGCTGCCCTCACTCTGCTGGAGTATGCCATGTGTAAAACTGCCCTTTCTGCCCTAAACAACACTTGCTTATCTTCCTTTGCAGGTCCCTCTCTTTCTGCTGTGTCCAGAGAGCCTGGGTTCTTGGGGCAGGTTCCCTGCACCCCCTTGGCTTCCAAACTTCTGCCTGGTGCCAGCTGAGCCTGACAGTCTGAAGTCGAGTCCAAAGCACACCAAGAAAATGTGGCACATATCAGACAAACTAATGCAAGTCCACCAACCAAAAAACTGGAAAGAAGAGAGGGATCCCTCATAAAACGAGGCACTGGCTCTGTCTGGCTCTCCTTTGTTAATCTTATCAACATACAATGACAATCAAGATTTCCACCCATTTTTTCCCCCTTTGCAACAGAAAACAAAACAAAAAGTAGTTTATTTTCTCATGCCTTACATCTTCTAACCACCTCAGTCCCTGAGGCCCCCAGCCCCAAGGTACTGTTTAGCTGCAATATTTTTTGCTCCATACGAATCCACTAAACCTGAATTTCCTATATTTCCATACCACATGGGGAAGGCTAAGTTTAGCTGTTGTGTATTTTAGACATCTATCAAGATAAAACTTGGACTGCAAGGAGTCTCTGGCATGTTCAGCCATACTGAACTTGTACAGTGACACAAGCATTTCCTCTCCTTACTCTTTCTCCAAATAAATCACTTCAGTATTATTAATTCCACAGAATGTTTCCCTGTGCATGCTTCAGGGACCTGCTAGAGCTCAGTGAATGCTTGGAAATGAGCCTTGTGACTTCACGGCTCTCAACCATGACCTACAATGTTCTCAATGTTCTCTCTTCCTTCGTCAGCTCTGGTTTTGGCCACTTCACATAGAGTGTTCAAGACTGGTTGTGTTAATTACCCACAAAATGATGTCTTCACCCCACTACCCAGGCCTTTGTTGTGCAGAGATAGGAATTGCTTTTTGTGGAGAGTAAACTTGTTGGAAACTATAATTTGAAGAATCTTCTGTGAATTTATTTTTGCCCCCAAAGAGGCCACATTTTAAGGGGTTAAAAAGAGTGACATCATTCAACAAATGAAATGTCCTATTTTGGATGCAGTGAAGCATTTTGCAATAACTCCAAACCATTTTTTTTCATTTTTTTGTAGGTGACTGGAAAATCAAATGTAATTTAACCTAAATTTCTTCATTTCCCCTCTTCTTTATTGTAGTAACTAGACTTAAAACGTAGTTACTTGCTTCTTACTCCTCTCATAGCCATTCATGGGAATATTTTACCTTTCTTTACATGGGCTGTTCCTTCTTTAGCTCTCCCTGGGAGGCCTCCCTTCTTCATGGCCTCCCTGGGAAGCTGAAATCTCTGTAAATACCGTCTGTTCCTTCTCCTGCTTTCTCTCACTGTTTTCTAACTGTGACACTGCACAGTGTTACTGAACACAGTCCATTGAAAGAATGAGTGCATGCAGCAAATTGTAAGTGAGAAAAATCTCTGTTAACCCTCACAAGAGAGTTTTCTCAGACTTTTTGTCTGTGCTCATGCTGGCTTAACCTGCCCTTTTCCTCCTGTGAGGAGGTGGGAGACCCAACCCACCCTAGTAATGCCTGGGAGCTGAGGGAAAAACTCCCTTCCCAGCTTTTCCAGGTCTTCCCTTGTCTTGACAATTAATTTTTGAGAAGTTCTGTGTTTCAGACTAGATATCAGTGGAAAAAAAAATCACTTAAAGGGTGGGTATAGGCATTGGAATAAGTTGCCCAGGGAGTTGGTGGAGCCACTATCCCTGGAAGGAAATACCTGAACTCTGTGTGGGATTGGCTTCTTGCCCATTGGGTGAAAGAATCCTTTTTGGGACACATTAATAAAAGATGCTGCTTTTCCAACCATGCTCACCTGTGCCTGGCCCAGCTCAGGAGCCAGACGGGCACAGGCAAAGCAGCAGAGATCTGAAACTCGGCGGCTCCGTGGTCGCTGTGGCCAAGACAATCCCACATCAGCCACGAGAGCCTCTCTGGGAACGAGCAACAGATCCCAGAGGGCACCTCTCCGAGCCGGCTCCCCGAGCCCCTGTACCAAGGGGTTGTCGTCCAGGTGTTTGGGGAATCTCCTGGAGCTGTTTGGGCTGGCTGTGTGCTGTTCCCAGTGAGCACCTGGCAAGCTGAATTCCCCCACAAGGACAAGGGTGGCTGCTTTGGAGGTGTCCCTTGGTTCCGTAAAGAATCATTTGTCGATGTCATGATCCTGGCTGGGTGGCCAAGAGCAGCCTCCCACAATGACACCTTCTCCATTGGTTTGTCCCTCAGTCCTTACTCAGAGGCTTTCAGGTGGCCTCACCAACTGCAGCTCCGGGCATTCCAACCCCTCCTGTTCATCCAAAGCTCACAGCAGTGCCCTGCACACTCCCAGTGGTGCCCTGCACACCCCACACACATCCTGCTTGCACAAGCACTGGGTTCCTGTTGTGCCCACTGGCAAAAGTGACACACCACCTGCCCTGCCCTGTGCCCCACCATGGGGGTGGATGTGACGCCTGGGGACACCATTTCAGGGTCATGGTGGTGGTGCTATGGTGATGGTGGTACTGGATGATCTTGCAGGTCTCTTCCAACCTTGAAGATTCCGGGATTCTGTGATTCCTAGCTTCCTCTTGTTTTCGAATAAAAATTACAGTGTCTAACTGAAGGAGGAAGAGAGATTGTCATGACTGATTCATATTTCAAAAGGGCCTCATAAATCAATAATCTCTCCACCATAGTATAATTCACCATGACTGCTCTCTTCCCCTGGTTGGCCTTTGAATCCCCTCACAGGTTCTCAGTTTGCAATAGAGATGTAATCAAACGAACAAAAAAGGAAACCAAAAAAAGAACATTAAATGACAGAGATGTAGAGTGGAAAAGTTTTGTATCCATTTCCTTCCCATCAGACAGCACTTACTGATAAAAATCAATATCGATATTTTTATTTTATTTGCTATTGGTTCATTTTTTTATGTATCATAAAAATATACTGATAGGTCTATATTTCTTTAATAATATTTGTATTTATAATATTTAGTTGTAGTAATAGTATATGTGAGTGTGATACAAGTCCTTTCTGAATGTCCACAATAGTGGGGGACAACAGGCATGAGACACATGAGGGAAACTCCAGTGAGCTTTACATGAGAGTGGTTCTGCACAGGGAGAGGCTGTCCAAAAAAGGCTGGGAAATCTCCATCCTTGGAGACAGCAACAAACAAAGAGCACAATGCCCTAAGCAACCCAATCTAATTGAGAAGTTGTCCCTGCTCTGAGCTGGGGATGGGACAAGATGACCTTCAGGGGTCCCTTCCAATTTAAGTTATTCTTTGATACTTAGCTCAAAATATACAATTTTTTGACATTAGCTGTTCTGCCTTGGCTCTTCCCTATCATCCAGCCTCAGAGACAATGTATTGCTCCATGGGCTGTAAGGCAGCTTGGAAGAGCTCTCAGTCCTGGAGAAGAATAAGGGCAGCAAGCAGAGGGAGAATTGGCAGGGTGCTTGAGGCTTTCATGAACTAATTGAAAGGAAGGTGAATTTTCTCTGACTTGACCCTGATTTAAATCCTCCACTCTCATGCTCTGAAGTTTACAACATCTTCTTTTACTTCCAGCACAGAGTTCCACCTCCATTAGAGCCAGAGCTGGCGTGACTCATCCTGGAGGGCACTGCTGTGCCTGGTCCTTTGCCTGAGCTGTGGTCCTGCTGTGAGAAATCTGCTGTAAGAGAAAGCTGGAAACAAACTTAACCTCATTTTGCCATCTAGGAGCAGCGAGAATTGGGAATCCGTTTTTATTTATTCACTTTAAAGTGCATCGTACTGCCTGCCCATGGAAGCACAGGGTGCAACCGAGGAAGATGCTGCTTTTGTGCAAGAATTGCTGCAAGGATTAAAGTGCTCCTAAGGTACAACGTGTGAGGATGAGTCAGGAGATCCTGGCTTCAAATGTGAGCTCTTCAAAGTGGTATCTGCCTTTTCTGGTGAGCCTCTCACAGGCCTCTCATTTAAACAATGCAAAACCATAACGAAAGGCTGGACGGCTCTGATGTGTGAACTGAGGCTGCAACGCAGGGCTCCCCAAGGGTTTCTTCCTGCCCCAGCTGGATGAAATACTGCTCTCTGTCTTTCTTGTTCCTGGAGAATGGAGATGGTGCACATGGCTGCCAACCCTAGAGGTTTGCTGCTTCCACCAGCCAGGAGTGCTGCCAGCTCTGCCCCAGAGCTGCCTGTCAAGGTGGGCATTTCTTGCTTGTTAAAAAGAGACAAAAGACAATTAGATTGCAAGTAAAACGTGTTATGTCCACTTGGAAGGCCTGCCAATCTACCAGGCCATTATTTTCTCTAAGCTTTGAGAAGGTGCCATGCCAAGCTCTCAGGTCAGTGTTAGTTCAGAGATTCATGGAATGGTTTGGGTTGGAAGGGACCTTAGAGATCACCCAGTTCCAGCCTCCTGCCATGGGCAGGGGCACCTTCCACTAAACCAGGTTGCTCAAAGCCCCTTCCAGCCTGGCCTTGAACACCTCCAGGGATGGGGCATCCACAGACTGCAGCAAGCATGTTCAGCACCTGAATGGGAGAAGATCTGCCCTTGAATTAGAGGTGTCCTCCTCAGTGTCTGCTCCACACTGCACAGGCTTGAAGCCTGGCCTGGAGCCCTCAGACATTGTGTTTTTAATTAGTTTTTGTATTAACCCAGCATCTCTACACCCTACACCACACTATCCTCCTCTGACTCCACAGAACAGTGCTCTTCTAGCATTACTTCACTAAATGCAGTCCTATCTGTGGCTTAAACCCAGCCTCTTTAATTAACTGACAACTTTAATCCACATGTTACACTCTGCTTATCTGGAAACTGACTTTTACTTCTGATAAGCCATGATCTAATTGCCCCCTGTCCTCATCCTCTGCAGAAGTGCAGAATCGATGCACTGTTTCCCCCTGGCAGTCACCCAATATGCAAAATCTCTCCTGCTCTTGTTGATCCCCAGCATTTAAACTTGGCATTGGATGGAGCAGAGATGGCAAGGGGATCCTTGCAGCCCCTCTCCTCCATTCCTCTCTCTCTCCTTCCCACCTGGACCATGTTCAGCTGACAGGAACTGAGGCAGCATCACAGGCTGCTGGTATTTTACCCTCCTGCCTGCATAGGGCACCCATTTCTAGGCCTTAAAAGCAGAAGAGAGTTTTGCAGTAAGAGGCAAAATTCTTGGTGTCACTGAACTCAACATACAAGAAATTGATGTGAGTCTGGCTAGTATTTTCTGGGCTTATTTTCCATCTACGTTTTTTAACTTCCAGGAAACTTTCAGGCCCCAGAATGCAAATCAGTATCTGCAATTAGAAAATACTTTGCAGGCATTTGCTTCTCTCCAGAAATAAGGGGTTTCCAAAAAGATGTCAAATATATTTCAGGCTGTTTTTCTAGAGTTTTAAAAGAGGATTTATACACTTTGGGTGTTTGAATTTGGGTGTATGTTAGGTCCTGCCAGTTTAGCCTGTCCAGCCAGCTCTCTGCTATTGCCCTGTTACAGACATCTGGCAAACCATTTTGATTCAAAGCCATGGATCTTGTCACAGATATCTTCCCTTTCACCCCATCTCTTATGGAGAGACAAATGAGAGGGAGGCTTCGCAAGGAGATGCTGAAAAAATGCTGGCTCAAAATAAGATGAGTTTGTGTCCTTTGGTAGCACAGGGATGTGAAAGGAACAGGAATTAACCCACAAGGAAAATGTGGGAGCTTGGAGGACGTTTGGTGTCGCCCATTGCTATTTTGGAGGCTGGGCTTTTTGCATGCTCTGAGGAGGATCAGAGAGACCTACGCTGTGCTTCTTTGGTGCCTCAGCAGTTCTCTCCATCCCACGTGGCTGCCTGCCCTCAGAATGCAGAGATCTGGCTGCTTGATGTCATTAATTGCACGGGCGAAACTCTTAGCAACGCTCGCAGCCATTTGTACCACTTGAACATGACAATATAATATGTCATTGCTGCAGCAGGCCAGACGTGGAGATCGGGTCCTGCAGTGCTCCCTCCGTGCCAAGCGGATTTCCATTAGTTGCTCCTCGAGTGGCATTAGAAGTGACAGGCACTGATTGTCCCCCAGGGCTGCACAGGGACGTGGAACAGAGCGGAGGAGAACTCCGAGGGATCTCCTCACACAAGGAGCTACTTCAAAGGACAAGTGTTTTTCAGGGATCCCAGTGAAAAATATCCTGCACGGCCTTGTGGTTTCTGCAGTTGAAACCCTGGATACTTTTTCTCCATCCTTATTTCCTCACCATCCATCAATCCTGGTGGCCTTTCGGTTTTGCAATGTCAGCAGCGTAGGGATCCCGAAATGCTCCAAAGTAATTTCCATCCTGCTTTCCCTGACACAGAGACCTCGTTATCCTGGATTGCCTGAGTCCATCTACCCTTTCCTCGGGGATTTTATTCCTGTGGGGTACAGATATTTTTACAAATGACAGCAGCAGTGCTGTGGGAACTAGGGGAAGAAGCACGTTTTTCCTGCCTTGGCAGGGATGTCCATATGGATAGTGCACACATGAGCTGGTCAGAAAGCTGTGGTAACAATAGTACAGCAGCTAAAGCACAAGCAGAGAGAGGAAAGCTGAGGATGTTGGCAGGGTGAGCCTACCTGTGCCTGCCTGACACCCTGAAAAAAGCAGAGAAAACCTCTTCGGCTCTCACCTAAATCAACAGCTGTGACAGGGATTGAGCTGCCTTCTCCCACTTTCTCATGCAAAGAAAGAAACTTCTGTTGGAGAAGCTGTTTCATGGTTTTTATTTATGTCTTAGTAACCTTTAAGTCATGGTTTAATCACATTTGATCAACAAAACATGGCTGGAAAATTAAAAGTCAGATGTTTAAAATTTTGAAAGTACCCAACAATGCTTTGAGGTTTTTTAGCTCTGATTTTGTTTTTCCCCTCTGGATTGTTTTAGCAGAGAAATTCTGCACTTCTTCAGTTCAAATTTGAAAAGACTTTCATTTGACCTAAAACGCCCCTTTTTTTATTTTTCACTGAGTAATCCATTCATTCTGAAAACAAAATACATGGCAACATGCAGGCAGAGCACCATCCTCATGCTAGTGCTGTGCTGTCTGATCTGCTCTCCACCCACCCCTCTCCTCCAGGTTTAGCAAAGCGAGGCACTAAATGTGAACAAGTTTTTATCCTCCTTCCCCACCCCCAGCCTGGTAAATAAAGTCCCTACCCTGCACCCCAAAGAGCTGAGCAGTGAGCCCCTGAGGCAGCAGTTGTCACACCCTGTTGGTGGCTCTTCAGGCTGTTCTGCGGTCCTTGGGCCTCCCTGAGGGTCAGGGACAGCCCAGAGCACAGCAAGACAGAGGAGAAAGGCACAGTTGTGTGCAGACATCAGGCTCGGAGAGAATAAAGGAGATATTTTCACCCCTTCTTCTGGCTGGCCTTGGCCTTTTGCTGCCTGTCGCTGCTTTACCCCAGGTCCATATGGCATTGGCTGGCTGCTGAAATTCAATGGAATTGGTTAACTGGCTTGCACAGGCAGCAAGGAAAGAGAAAAGCTGTTTTATCATCAGCTTCAAAGCCTTCATTTAGTTGCATGAAATAGCCATAAATGGAAGCAACAGCAGACCAGGGCTTGATGAGAAAACCACTCGCAACCTCTGCTTGTTACTGAGCTCTTGCAAACTCCCTGATGGGGCTCCAGCACACCAGGCAGCCCCAGCTCAAGACTGGTGAGGAGGCCAGGAATTTGTACCTTTCAAGCCTTCTCCAGCCACACATGGGCACCAACTCACTAATGGACCTCTTCTACCAATCCTCTGTTTTCTTGGGTTTCTTCATCTCTCTAACCCCTCTTCCAGGACAGCCAATATTTTTTTGTCTTTTTTAAATTTTATTTTAAGCCTACAAGCAGAGTAAATAACAGGAAGTATTTTTAAGTGGGAAGTTAGGATATTAATTACTGTGGAAGACCTGAGAACCACCATCCCCCTGACATGTTAGGCATGCAAATAAAAGGAGATCAGCAGGTAGGTCAGGCTGTTACACCTCAACTATAACTATTTTCCTGGCCCAGAAAGTAAAACATTAAAAATTGAGAGGAAGCCTTGAACGGTTTGGTAACACAGAAAAAGGCAGCCAAGACAGACAAACGTGGAAGAAAACACATCTCCTTTTCTGAAAAGGACATCTTAGAAAAATCATTCTTGAGGCATTTCTGCCTGAGACAGACTTTTGGCTCCTAGAGTTGGAATTTGGGCCAGAAGTAATCAGGGACGGCGGGCAGAGGCAGCGTACATAACGAGGGAGCCTGCATGTGGGCTCTTATCACTTGGAAGCTAATAGATGAAGAAGGCAGCTTAATCCATGCAAATATAGAATAATGACAACCTTGACTTCATGCGTCATAAAAATAGTGGGAATGGGAGGGGGGAAGAAAAGAGAGCGAGAGAGGGTGAGAAGTAAAAAGCAACAGCATTTGAATCAACGTGCGTCATTAATGGATGGGGCCAGAGAGAGAGAGAGAAATAATCAATCCCACAGCAGAGTGGAGCCATGGCTGCTGCTCGTGTGCACAGGGAAACCTGCGGGAGGGGAAGGGAGAGGAGAGGACGTCAGAGGAAGCGCCTGGCCAGGCACGGAGTGATGCTGATCTGCTTGGTGCCAACCTGATTTCTCAGCCTGGCTGCTGGCAGTGCTCATTTCAGCCCAGCATCCTCCTGCCAAGCCCAGCCAGTGGCACGGATTGGGTTTTCCAGGAGGGTGAAAGCTCACCCTTCCCCTCGGTGGTGGAGCAAAGGCTGCGTTTTGTGACCACCTGGTGAAAAGGCAGTGGCCGAAGCTCTGCCACGGTAATGGTGAGCTTAATTAATAACCACTGGAATAACTGAAGAGGGGTCTTGGTGGGTTTAGTCATCACTAGGGAATTTCAATTAGCCATCAGATATTTTCTTTCCCAGGGATAAAGGTGACGTCTGTGGAGCAGAACCTCCTGCAGGCGGAAGGTTTGGCTGGAGGGGGTCCCCAGTGCCACAGGGGGGATGTGACAGGGTGGGAGCCCAGAGGAGACAGGTGACCACACGGCCAGATGCCAAGCAGCACATCCAATTCCCCCCAGGATGAGAATCCATACAAAGTCCGGGTCTTTGTTTGGAGTGTAAAAGCCACCATGGCTGACGGAGAAGACTTTCAGCACAATCTGTAGGCATCTCATCCTTGACCTGCTCCTTGCCCTCTTAATTCCTAGCAATCCACTCCTCCACATATTACTGGGGAGGGGGCCAGATAGATGAGATCCATGGCATTTTCTTGTCTGTAACCTCAGCTATTTTCACAATAAATACTTTGCATTAAACAGGTCAGATTTATTTTTGGTAACCTCCCTGTTGTATTTTATAGCATTTTCTATTAAACTCTGCGTCTTGCATTATTCCTCCCTTCAAAATTAGTCAAATGCCTGTCATACTCCTGAGGTTAAGCTAACAGATCAATTATTGTCTGGATTAATTTCCCTATCCCTGCAGTCTCAGCTGTTTTCCAGCCTCCTGGCCCCTATTTTCTTGTGCAGACTGGTCTGAAAGCCTGGCTGCCAGGCAGGTAATGTCAAGTGCCTGCTTCTCTAATAGTTTGGCTGTCTGGATCCATGGATTTCCTCTGTCTCCTCCTCACATGTCAGTGCCCCCTCCATACTGATGATTCCATTAAATTTCTTGTCTTTGCCACATGTCCCATCACATTGCTCTGGTTCTGGTCCGTATGGTTGTCACACGCTTCACCTGCCAATATCTTTGTGTATCTATCTTCTCCTTGGGATCTCAGCCAGTGGCCTTCCAAAATTCAGCTTGGCACTGTCACTTTAGCTACTCATGGTTCACCTGGTGGAAGAATCCAGATGTACTGAATCTCTGCGTGTTCATGGAGAGAGCATGGAGTGACATGACAAGGGGGAATGGTTTCAAACTAAAACAGTATAGGTTTAGACTAGATATTAGGAAGAAATTCTTTACCATGAGGGTGGTGAAGCACTGGAGCAGATTGTCCAGAGGAGTTGTGGCTGCCCCGTACCTGGAAGCGTTCAGGACCAGGTTGGACAGGGTTTGGAGCAATCTGGGATAGTGGGAGGTGTCCCTGCCCATGGTGGAGAAGTTGGAACTAAATGATCTTTGAGGTCCCTTCCAACCCAAATCATTCTGTGATTCTATAATTTATGCTGAATGAATGCATGCTGTTAATAACTATATTTAAATTACCCTTTCACCCACTTTTCCTGAGCCTGCAGTAAGATTCCCTATGCTGTGCAGTCACACTGGCATTCTTTCTACAGATGAGTGCAAGATTTTTTTTTCTTTTTTTGCTTCTCTAATAAAATATCACACTTTAAGGAATGACTGTATATTATCAGTTTAGCTATTATATTTCTTTATCCCTTTGCAAAAACCTAACCATTGTTTTTTCATAGGTAAAATTTATAGATTGTAATACAGTATCCAGTTCCTCTGGGACACTTTTAAAAGTTTGGGTACTTGCCAGTTGTTATTTAATGTATGGGTTTGGGACAGTTCCCTTCTTTTGATATCTCAATTCCTGATGAAGTTTCAGCCATTTTCATCTGAAAATCATATACCTGTCATACAAATACTTCTCCAAACCTCCTCTGCAGTGTCCTTAGCCTTTTAAATAGCCCAGCCAGCTCATTTACAGACCAGTAGTTCGACAACAACCTTCTGCCAAGCTTCATGCTTCCTGTGTGCCTGAAACAATCTTGTTTGCTTTAATATCTTCAGCACTTGCCTGTCCTGGACTCTTCTCAGCTGTCATAATTTTTTTATGTCACATTTCTCTTGCCGTTGCCTGCACGTCTTTCCATTGGCCTTATTCACTGGAGGTCACTGCTTTCTGAAGGAAGAATATTTGGGGTCATTCATTTTGGGAAGAATTTTTGGCCCATCCCTGGGCTTCAGGATGTGTTGGTTATCATGGGTGGCACACACCAAAAGCTGAGCTGTGGCAAGGCCTGGCAGTGCCCAGGGTGCATCAGGTAGCCCTGCCTGTCCCATGGCATCCAGAGAAATATCTCAGGTAAGGAGACAGGAGCAGCAGTTGCTTTAATGCCTTCAAGGCTTTTCCACTGAATCTCAATAATCAGAAAGCTGTGGGGGAAACTGAAATCAGAGCCTTACCTGGAGACTTTAATGCTGGTCATTCCCTCTGGACTTTGCTAATTAGGAGAGATTGCATCACCTGTCCCATTATACAGACTTCAAAGGCATTGCACAGTGATAAAATCTGCTGTACAAAAAAGCTGCACTCACTGCTCAGGACCTGCACAGCCAAATTGTTCTCCTGCACTAGTTCCTGACACGGTCTCTGAGCCCCTGGCTCTGTGTCACACTGCTTGTGTCCTACCACCCTTTTTGGGAAGCTTGTAACTTTTTGGGGACACAGTAACATCACCAGGCACTGGGAGGTGTTTTAGAGAGGCACACACAGTGTGCAAGCCTTCTCACTCATCACTTTGGAAATGGGGAGTCATGTTTGCTGTACTGATTCTCTTTGGAAAAATCATGTTCAGGGCAGTGCTGAAAACCTGAGATTATTTCCACTGAGTAGTACTGGGCAGGCAAATAACACTGTAGAAAGAATCTATCAAAGCTCTGTACCACTCAGTTTGAACTCTAAATGCTGCCATCTCACGAAATAAACCCCTGAGCTCATTTCTCTGAAAAGGGCTTGCTTTGCCTTGATACGGTGCTGAAGTAGGGATCTACAGCTTCTCTGTGCCAGTGCCTCACCACCCTCACAGGGAAGAATTTCTTCCAAACATCTAATCTAACCCTACTCTTTTTCAATTTGAAGCCAATCCCCTTTGTTCTGTCACTCCAGGTCCTTCTAAGTAGTCCCTCTCAATCTTTGTTATCAGCTCCATCAGATGCTGGAAGCCTGCAAATAGTTCACCCTGAAGGCTTCTCTTTTCCAGGCTGAACAATCCCAATTCTCTCAGCCTTTCCATACAGGAGAGGTGCTCCATCCTTCTGATCATCTTGGGCTCCCATCGACTCACTCCAAATCAGGAGCAGTGGCTATCTCCTGCAGCAGTGCTCACTGGGCAGCTCCTAGTCCCGAGGAGAGGAGAGGAGAGGAGAGGAGAGGAGAGGAGAGGAGGTAATCATGCTCAGGGGAACAAATCACTCCTTTGATCCCAGCCAGGGCTTTGGCTCTCAAAAGTAGGGTCCCTCAATACCCCATCCAAATTCCCACTCAGGTCATGGCTCACACTCCACCAGAGCATTCAGAAGCTTTTATTCACTTTAGTAGGCACATCCAGGCAGGCTGAGGTGCCCCAAACAGCTCCCTGCTCCCTGCTGTGATGCTCAGGCCTTAGTGCTTTAATTTGCAATCCTGCTGGTGGGCTTTGCTGCAGCTCCTGCTTGTTGGCTCCTTACAGCCAAAGCAAGAACCCACCACGAGGGATTTTTGATCCAAAGCCTCATGTGCAGCAGTTGCACAGTGTTTGGGCATTGGGCTGAGTGTGCTGTCTGTCACCTGTCTCTGCTGCTCCAAGGGAAAAGCTAAAACCCAAGGGAGACAGAGAGGGAGAGGTAAATCCTATTATAGTTTCACAGGTCTAATCTGCCAAAGCAGAACAGGAACAATTTTTAATTTTATAAGCACCCACTTTTAACCTTATTCAGGGATACTGCTCCATTCCACTATCAAATATTAGTTTAAACTGTCTTAAGCTTAACACATTATTACACAAAGCTTCTTAGAAATAGAAATAAAATAAATAATTTCGCACAAAAGAGTGTCAGACCGAGAGGGCCTGCGAATGCATGGCTAATTCAAAGTCAACGAGATTTCAGGTGTAAGGTACATACATTTACAAAGCTATTATTCTCCTTCCTCAGAAAATGCTCTTAGTTACAATTTTAATCCAGCCAAGGTGTCTGCTGGAGGGGAGGGTCTTTCCCTGCAAGGTGAGATAGAGAATTTTCCCCTGATTTCAGACAGCATAAGGCTAGAGATCTCCTGCTGCAAACCATGGTATGACAGGATTTTACCCTAATTTTACATCACTTGCATTGAGTATTTACCCTCTATTTTTTTTTTCCAGGCGCTTGATAGGAATTTTCTTTTCAGAAAGGTAATTAAACTGAAACAAAGAGCTGAATCCTCTGTAAGCTCTACAAGAGATTAGACCACTTCTGTGTATCACTCCAGAGATAATAAGAGCTCTGGGAGCTTTTCAGGGAGTAACTTATTGGACATAATGAGCTTCTTACTGGGGCACCTGCCACCAGTGCTGCTTAAGAGTGTCTGTCCCCAAAGGTCTCTTGAAATTTAACTGTGATATTTTTTTCCCTAGTCAAGTGCTTTATCCCTCAGAGGCATCACTGGAAATGGCTGTCTGAGAGTCCCACATGGTGTTTCATTCTGAGACTGGACACTGACCTTTTGACTGTGTGTCTACGAGACTCCAGTGGTCCAAGCTTAGCATAAAGAGTGATTTCAGCCTTAGCTCCCCTGAAATGATGGCACTGGAAACACAAGAGGCCCTGGTGTGTGTCACAAGGGGTGCAGAGAGGCCAGTTAAGGGAACCAGCCCCAGCCCTGGAGCTGAGGAGCTGGCAGGGCTTGTGCAGGAGTGCTGTGAGAAGGGGAATGATGGGCTCATGCACCTGAAGATGGGGAGAGGAGGTGAAGAGGACCCAAAGCATCTAAAAAGAGCACAAAGAAAACTGCTGTAGGTAGTCTGCAGGGAAGCAGACACCAGGTGAGTCAGCACTCCCCCCTTCACAAAGGTGCTGATTTCATTTGCTTTTCTGATGGCATTGCAGGGCTTACACAAAACTGCAGGCTCCCTAAGCAGCTCTTCCTCACCTCCAGGAAGAGCTTGTGTGTACCCACAGCATGGCAGAAATCTCTAGGCAGCAGAGGGGTTACATACACAGACCCCAGACCCCAGGGTGGGCATGGGTGGGACTAAGGCAGGTCTCTGAGGGATGTCCAGGTGGAAAGGGGCTGCAGCAAAGCCTTTGGAGTTGCCTGGGACAGCCCAGGGGGACTCTGCAATCACACACTGCTGCCTGCAGAGACATATCTGGGATTTGGCAGCACTTTGAATGCTGTGTCCAGTCTGGGGAGGCCAGCACAACAGGGATGGTTCTGGTACAGGCTTCCTCTGATGCAATTCTCTTCTTGAGGGGATGTGCTTCTCCTTGGGAGGAGAGTTTGGGTCTTGGGTTGATATCAGGCTGCTGTTAGCATTGCCTCCAGCCCTCCTCCTTTTTGTCCCTTTGCATTAATGTCAGGCCTGTCCATCAGGAGCAATGCTGCCCGTTCCTCCCTCTTCAGAGCTGCAAATTCCCGCTCAAGACCTGTGCATTTGTCCTGCCTCCTGCTCCCTCGAAGCTGGGTCAGCTCAGTGCAGGATGTCTCTTGCACTTTCTCACCCTGGACATCACCCTTGGCACCTGTGCACAGCTCAGCCCAGCTGCTCAGGGTGTGGGGATGGGGAAGAGCCAGAGCATGGAGCTAAAATGGGCACCAGGCTGATTGTCCAGACCCTGAAGGGGTCAGGAAGCATCAGGCCTCCCTGCACCCTGCGGGTAACCAAGTTCCACAGCTCTCAAAACCTGATGAGCCTGACACTCCCTGCAGCACTTCACTGGCCATGGCATCACCTCTGCCTCAGTCCAGAAAAAAAGAACACCATTCTGGTCCTGCAAGTGAGTTGGCCCATTTATGTATCTGGTGACTTCGTCAAACAAGTAGCCCAGGAGCAGCAGAGTCTCCTTGAAGGTTTAAAGGCTGCAGTAACCATTCTGGAGCTGTCCTCATGCTGGCCATATCCCTGTTTTCAGGGCAGAATGGGGGTGGACTAGATGATGTCCATGGTTCTGATTCTGTGACTCTTTATTGCTACTCAGTTTATTTTATCCTCTCCCGCGTGCTTCAGACAGAAACGCTGTAGCCCAAAGGAAAGATTTAGCAGGGAAAATGATTGCTTTTGACAGTACTCAGTGTGGCCTCTTGCTGAAAAGAAGACGGGCGGGCAGTAGCTCTTTCTTTTTAAGATGACAGATGGGAGCACTAACATCGGTGCCTTTGGTTTGCTTCATTTTGCAGAGAAGTCATTTCGAACTGCAAGCACCTCTCACACAGCCCTGAAATATGGCAGCCATAAATCCAGATACGCCTTCTGTGGCGCTCCTTGAATCGTGCACCTCTCAGCAATGGCATCTCTGCACGGGGAAGGTTTGTGAGGAGATAAGAGGAGCACTGTGCGCTCGGCTGGCTGCCCTGAGATAGCCGAGAGCCAGTGCACACATGCTCTCTGCAAGAATCAGATTTCATTATGGAAACTTTTTACTTGTTGCTGCTTTTAAATAATCCCCAGCTGGGCCTGTTCTCCCTTTCTCCCCATCTGTTTCATGTCTGTAGTGAAGAAATCAAAAAGCCCCCGTTGGAGGGAGGGGAGGAAGGCTCCTACCTTCTTGCTCACTCGCTACCCCAGCACACTGAAAAACCTTGGCTTTGTCTTCACTTCACCTTCATCACTGGATGGTTTTTTTTCCAAACTTCACACGTAAACTCATTAACATCACTTTTCCATCTGACCCACTTAGAGATCTGCGTCACTGGCAATGTTTCAGCACTGAGCAATCTCCCTCCGCTCTCCTGTTCACATCCTTGGGGGAGAGGGAGGTGTGCATGTGGGTCTTTGCTGAGCAGCACTGCCTTTTATGTGGATCTATATTTATACATTTGACATCTGAATGGGCTCAGACTTGGAAGAGTTGTCAAGAGCAAGCTGTGGCACCTTCGTGTAGCACCTAATGGGGCCCTTTCACCTCTGGATGCTGATGTGGCGAGTTCTGCGCCGCTGGTGCAGCGCCTGCTCTGCGCAGTCAAACAAAGCTGCTTTTTTTAGACTGACAACCTATAATACTGCTGGTGCTGTGGAGAAGTGATAAAGGTAACATTTCACATCGCCAGTCAGAAACTGCCTCTCTTAGGATAACTTGGCAGGGAAAAAAAAAGAGGAGGGGAATGAGCACAAAGCAGAGTGCGCAATTGTGAGCAGCGATGACGTCCGTCGCCACATAATCTCTCCCGAGCCATGTTTTGAGCAGGATTGGGTGACACTGCTGGGGGAAAAGTAAGAACCAGACACTGAAGGGATGCTACCCCATTGCCCTCCAAACCAGAATGCTACTCTGCAAGTTGTACGTGAAAATAAAAATATTTCTAAAACATTGCATTGCTGTAAATGGTGACCATGAACGCACATATTCTGTGGCAAAAATGGTGCCAGTGAGGGGACCATGGCTAGAGAGAGCCCCCAAAGCTGTGGTGGTTTTCCTGGCTCCCAGACCTGCTCAGCCTGCCCCAAGGAGAAGGCAGCATGCAAGGAAGAGAGGCTTGGCTCTTGCTGCCAGCTTGGCAAACCTGCCCTGGGCTCCGACAGGCCAGCTGGGATCATTCCATCCCCTGCTTTATCACCTCTAATGGAAGAGCAGCTGCCCTCTTCAGACCCTCTGGCTGGGGTTTTGCAAGGCAAAGCCTTCAGTGGTGATGTTAGGAGCAGACTCAGCACTGCAGCCCCAAGTGCCCCAGGGCTCCCTCCTGCTCTGTGAGGGGACAGCCCACCAGCAGGGCACTCTGCAAGCCAGATCTGATAACACTTTATTTTGCCTGTTTTGGTTTGTTGGGGTTTTTTTCTGGTTGGCTTGACTTCCTGGAGTTCCATAACATGGCTCTACCAAATGTGATCCTGGCACAAGCTGGGGGTGGAGTGTTAAAGTGTGGGGATGGGCTGTGCCTTGGGGACTGTTTTCAGGAGGATTAAAATGTTTTTTTGTTGAATGTGTAGTGAAAACACTGCAGAGATCAGACCAGTGCCAGTGGCAGGGCCTGTCAGCTTCACCTCTCCTTGCCTCTGTGCCAAGCCAAGCTACAGGGGCTTGGCAAATCCTCCCCAATGCCAGACTCCTCTGGGGCTCATTGCTAAACCAGAACTGTGTCCAGAGGGGACCCCTGGATACCTGTCTAAACCTGATGATGCACCCCCATGGAGGGCTGGAGCCAAAATTCATGGTTCACATTGAACTGGGAAAGTCTCTTACATGCCTCAGCTCACAGTGAGCTCTTCCCCAGCTGCCTCCCTCGCAGGCTCCAGGCAGAACCTTCGGCACTACACTTTGCTTCTCAAGGCCTGGAGCAGCTCCACCTTGGGCCTTTTGGGAATTCCACCTGCAGTGACTTCACTTTCTCTTAGAGGAACCCTCCTGAATGTTAAAAGAGTTGTGGTTGACCTGACATGCTGGTTTGAAAGGCAGACTGTGGTTTTTCCCATGGCTTCCCCCAGCAAGTCACCTTACTCCAACCCCATCAGTGGTGCCTCTCCCTGCACACATGGGCTCACCTTCCTTGCTAGACGATGTCAGGTTCCACACCTCCTTTCCAAACCTGTATCATTTTACTTGGAGGTAAAAAAAAAAACAATTTGGTGCAGAAACTTCCTCCCAGCCAGGGAGCTCAGGAGCACCATTTACACAAAGCTGCTTTTGCAGGTGGTTCTGCCTGTTCGCTCAGCCGGGTTTATTCCCACAAGTAACCTGCTTGCAGAATAAAGGGCAGGAAAAAGGTCCTAAACTCAGACTCCTCTACGTTATAAAATCACCTGGGAGATTTTTCCTTGCTGTAACAAAAGCTGTGCTGTGTGTGTGCTGTGCCCTGACAGAGAAGCTGCCTGCCGGAGAAGAGTCTGGAGGATCTGAAAGTTCACTGCTCAGGGGTGAGGGAAAAGGGTCATTGCTTGATTTTTCCTGGTGTTTTGGGTATGAGGTTTGTGTTTTGTTTAATGGAACCTTTTAGCAAATGGGTTTTTCTCCCTAAATGCTCATCATCCTCTTGCCTCCTGGCTGTTATGCCCTTTCTTTGAGCCTCCTTCAGGACCCTTCAACGCTGCAGGTCACAGGAGAAGCACTGACCAAGCTGGTTTTAGGCTCAGGTGTAGGAGTGAAGCTGCAGAGGGAGGCTGCAGGCTATTGATCCAGCAGGATCTGAATGAACACGATATTTGATCTGTAATTATATAGCCAAAGAGGCTCTGCAGGGCAGGCAGAGTCAGCATCTTGGATTGGATGTAATGTGCTTTTTTCCTGTTACTGTAAATCAGCTGCAAACTCGCCTTTGCATCTCATCTTGCACTGCTCCCTGCCAGATATCTCTGCCTTCAGCTGTGGGTAGAGGAGCAGCACCAGAGAATGGAAATCTTCCTGCATCTCCTCTGGTGCCCTTTTCACACACCATTCTTTGCTTGCTTCCTGGCTGGGTTTCACCAGGCTGTAAAAGTTAACTATGTGCTGGAGTCGTACTTTACGAGGCTACAATTTAATTTAGAAGCTAATTTATACAAGTTATGCATCTCTCCCTCTCTTCCATTAGAAGGCAGCTGTTGGATCCACCCTGTGTGCAGCAGAACGATGGCTGTGGATAATTGAAGGGCTGGGAGCTCACCACTGGCCTCCAACGAGAAAAGGCAGTAACAGGAGGTTTTAAGCAAATCCCTTCTACGAAGAAGGGATTTAGAAACACTGCCCAGGTGTGTAGGGCAGTGCTTGGAAAGGCAAAGCTCATCTCAAGTTGACATTTGCAAGAGGCATCAAACGCAACACGAGGCATCTCTACCTCAGTGTTAAAGGCTGAATAAGGAAAACTGGGGCACATCCAATTGCAGCAGGTGATTTAGTGACAGCAGGGACAGGTAAGGCAGAGGCATTCACAGCCTTATTGGCCTCGGTCTTGACCAACAAGGTCTCCCAGACCTCTTAGGAACAGGTTGAAGGGGGAGGAGAGCAACCAGAAGTGGGTGAGGATCAGGTCAGGGTTTGTTTGGGGGAATATTCTGCACATGGGACCCACCAGGCTCCACCCAAGGGTGCTGAGGGTGGTGGTTGTTGTCCCCATAGGGATGCTCTCATCATGCTGGAAAGGCTGTGGGGATCAGGGGATACGCCTGCAGCTGGAGAAAAGCAAACACCATGCCCTTCATTCTCCAGAAAAGGGCCCAAGGACAATCCAGGACACTGCTGCCCAGTCAGTGTCAGGGAGTGGATTCCCTTGGAGCATGTCACTGGACACAGGAAGGAGAAGAGAACAGCTGGGAGCAGCCAGCAAGGTTTAAAGAAGGGTAAACCATGTTGGACCAACCTGACTGGGTTAAAAATCCAGAGGGAGCTGTGAATGAGGAGTCAGATCCTCCATGGAGTTTGTTCCCTGATTCCAGGCCACACATTCCTGGGGCTGCTGAACTGCAAAGTGTCCTGGCATTCTGCATTTCACAGCAGTGCCCAAATAAATAACACTTTGGCTTTCCTGCTTGATGCCGTAGAAGGGAAGCAAACTTAGCAGAAATAAGCCTGGTCACCTGTCCTAGTACTGGTGCACCTCAGCCCTTAGGAGTTTTTCTAACCCTCCTAGAGAAAAAGATGCTTTCCAACCACTGCTGCTCTCCTTTCCTTGCCCCTTGGTGATGCTGGTAGATGAGGGGGTCTGGCCCTGTAGTACCAGTGGGTCATTTTATGAGGACTGTCCATTCCTCTGTCCTGCAAATGTACATTTCTAAGGGATTTCACAGCCTCCAGGGAGAAGTGACACTGTCTGATTTGTCCAAGAGGCTGACCAGGCAGTGAGGAATGAAAACTCTGCCAAAAAATCTAGGGCAGCATCTCACCTTGCTGGGGACGAGTGCTCACCTGGTTGTGGACACATGGGACTGCAGCTCTTGGACACTCTAGGAAAGCCTGAGAACTGGGATTTCAGAGGAGATACAGCCCTTTTGGCTTTCAGGCCAAATTTCCCATTTAAAAAAAAAAAAAAAGTTCCTCTAAAAAAAAAAAAGGTTCAGCCATGAAAACCAAATAATCATCATAATAATAATGAGGTGGTTTCCCCAGATAATTACATATTTCAAGATCAGACGTTCTGGCACAAAATATATGCTCCCTGCAGGTTTTTCAGAGCTCAGTTTTCCTTCAGGAAACAGCACTTTTTTGTGGATTGTTGCTGCTGGTTTCCTACAAAGGTAAATGTTTGTTTGTACACAGCTGCAGCCTTTTTTCTGGCCATTAATAACTATATGCTGACAGACTACAGAAAGTCTTAATTGGCGGAGGATGAATATTATGCAGTAAATTGGAGTAAGGCAGTTGCATTTATTAGTATACATTATTTGCATAGTGTCTGCAGAGGGTTCTGTACCCTGGTGGTGAATATGTATGTGAATAAATCAGTGAGCATTAATTGCTGAGGCTTAGCCCATGCGCCCTGGATTCAACTGGAGCATTCCTGTTAAATTTATGAAGGGAAGATCGAGTCCAGGAAGACTACTGGGGTTTGGTTGCAGTGAAAAATTGTTGAAACCTGTGTGGTTTGTCGCTGAGTTTTAGCCTAAGCTGGGGTTTCCAAGCAGTTTTGACAGACTTCATGGGTCTTCCTGGTTTAAAAGCTTCCCTGCATGTCTGTAGGAGCAGGATCAGGGCAAAAAGCAGAAGGCATGTTCTGGAAAATCCAATCTTTTATTTCTGTTAAGGTGGTGTATATATCTAACATTTGACTATGGCTGTTTTTGTTCACATTTGCAGAAAGGCAGCTGTTAGAATTTTTTTTCCTCTTTGGCTCTGAAATTTCTTGTAGAATTTCCTAAGGTCTCAAATGAATCTTGAAAAGAAATTACCTTTTTATTTTTCCTTACATTGTATCCTCCATAGATGCGAGAAGTTTGTTTCCTCGGAGCAACCTCCTGAATCTGCTCTCCCAGATTTACCAAAACGTGCAGCTGCAGCAAAGATGTCCCTCACCGAGCAGTGAGGCTTTCCCAGTCTGTCAGTGGCACAGGACCAGGGATGGATCGAGTGTCTCTGCTCCATATTCCACTGCCCACAGCCTGGAGCACGATGGACACCACGCTAATTAAGCAATGCCGATGCAAATGCTAAGCATCACCTCTGGGTGCATGACTACTCCAAGGGATCCTGCTAAAGCTTCCTGTGGCTTGCTGGTTGTTTCTCTTTCTGTGCTGTCCGTGAGGATTCTCTCACAGAGGGTTTTTATTTTGTGTTACCTCTCACCTCCTGATTGAAAATGCTTTTCCCGCCCCTCACTGCACGCAGAAGCAAAGTTGCTTCTCAGACACCTGTGTACAAAAGCCATGGTCTGCCCCTCTCCTCTATTCAGGGGAGGCTCTAGAGATGAGAAAAGCATCTCTAGCCCCCCGACAAACCCCAGGATGGACGAAAAAAGGCAGGGATATCTCTGGGATCACATTCCCGTCCCTCAGTGTCAGAGTGTGTCACTCCTGCCTCTGGTGGCAGCCCTGGGGCAGGGCTGAAGGGCGAACTCGTGGGTGAGGGCAGCACATGTCCCCTTTTCCCAGCTTTGGGGAGGTTACCCACAACCTCTTTGCTCTATGAATTGTTCCAAGCCGTTTTTTGTAATTTTTAAAAGTAATGTCTGATGCCAGTTGCCTTTGCACTGTCTGTCACAAGGTGCAAGAAGCCTTGTGAAGATCCGAGCATGCCTGGGCACTGAGCAGTGACTCCCCTGACCTGCAGCCTGCTGCTGTCCTGAGCCACACTCCAGCACGGGATGCTTGAGAGTGCATCTGTGGGGGCACAGAGAAAGGCTCCTGTCCCTGTCCTACTGCATTGCCCTGTCACTTGGCCACTCCTGACTGGTGACAGAAAAAGCAGTTTGTAGAAGACAAGCATTGGCAAGGGAGGTGGTGGCATTGCATGGAGAGATGGTTGGGTTCACCTGTGAGGAACAGACTCTCAGAGAGAGGAAGAGGAGATGAATATGGCTGGGGGAGGCAGCACACTCAGGTTTTGCCATCAAAGCTGGGACAAGCAGCCCGAGAGCACTGCAGTAGCCACTGAAAACTCCTCTGCCTGCTGCCACGTGAACCCCCAACCTCTGGGTCCTGAAGCATGATGCTGGCTCTGGATTCATGTGCCACATTCAAGAGCAGAAGGGCTGCTTGTTTCCAGGTGCATGCCTTTGGCCTTTTGTGTCTGAGTGAATTAATTAATTACTTAACAAAGTTACTGGTGAATTTATATGCCCAGGTTAATGCTTCTGTTTTACCTGGGACTCCTGTCCTATTCCAGGACTCGTGGGTCCCTGAAATCCCCGTGGACTGGATGAGAGGAGGAGAACGAGCAGTGCTCAGCAGTGCCAAGCCCTGGCAGTGGTGCGAGCCAGGACAAGGCAAATGCCAAGGTTTGGCAGTACCAGGCTCTGTCCTTGGGCTTCCCGGTGCTCACTTTGATCCCGAGTACACTCAACACCAGGCTGCCGAGGGTTTATTGCTTCCCTCTGTGTTTTCCCAGCTTTTCTCCCACCTGATCTCCCCCTGGGAGCTCAGACACAGCGAGAGGAGGACAGGGAGCAGGGGAAAGGACACCCACCCCTGTACGTGACCAGCGCTGCAGCCACGGGGATCAGGCTTTCACTGACATTGGCAAGCACTGGATCAGGACTCACCAGCTCAGTGGTGACGGCTGAGAAGGGGGTGATTAGCTGGGTTTGTAGAGGCTGTGCTCTCCACAACCTGGAGACAGCCAAGCAGGGTCCCTTCAGGCTGTGCTGTTTGTTATTCAGCCCCCTCCGGGAGGATTAAAGCACGAGGCAAAAATTTTTTTGGCGTGTGATAAGGTTTTCGCCCTGAATTTCATGCTGAGCTTGAGCTCACTAATCTTCCCCTCGGAGCACGGTAGACGTCTCCTCATGCCAGTGGCACAAAATTTTAATCCCTCGCCTAGACCTGGCTGCTCAGAACCCACTTGCAACACCCCTCTCGTCATTCCAGAGGATCCCAGGGAGCCTGCACATCCCGGCGAGTGCCACCAAGCAAATTCAGGGTGGAGGGGACCCCCCAGTGCCCCTCGGCAGCCCACCCCTCTGCTGCCCATCCCGCAGCTGCTGACATCAGCAGACGTCGGCACAAAGCGGCTCAGGAGGCGGCATGGAAGGATCAGG
The DNA here is from genome assembly GCA_013400515.1 of Erpornis zantholeuca. Classification (NCBI taxonomy): domain Eukaryota; kingdom Metazoa; phylum Chordata; class Aves; order Passeriformes; family Timaliidae; genus Erpornis; species Erpornis zantholeuca. The sequence continues at coordinate 131,753 of VZTN01020767.1, forward strand.
GAGCAAAGCCGAAAATTGAATTAGCGCTTATTAGAGGGGCGGCTGGAAACGCCGCGGAGCAGCCACGTGTGAAGCCCCGGGTCCAGCGTGTCACACACGAGTGGCTGCAGCACACGTGGGACAGCTGGGAAGTGCCCCTGTGCCTGAACCCAGCCACAGTGGGAGAGCCAAATCCAGCCCTCCTCCTCCTCCTCCTCNGCAAAGGACACACGTCAGGGCCGAGGCGGCAGCGCTGGCTTTGGAAACACTCCACGTATGAGAGGGAAGGGAGGTGGTGGCTTTAGAGAGCTGAAACACCCTGAGCAGGGGGACCTTGGCGTCACAGAGGTGGCAGCTGCGTGTGTCCCCCCGGCCTCCCCCACTGGAGAGCAGTTGCTCACAGCTTCGTAAGCAGGTTTATTAACCGCCCAGCCTGTGTGCTAATTGCATTACTAAGCAAAGTCCTCATTAGACAGGAGACCAAAAGGGAGTCCCAAGTCAGTGTCAAGCCTGTATTTGGGGAAAATTTACATTGACGCTCATATTTAATGCTCCAGCTGGGGCATTTTGCACGTCCCAGTGTAAGCAGGATTGAGCTCAGTGAAGATTGAAGCAGTCAGCGGCAGCATGATGCAGCAGGTCCCCAAAAGTCCTTTAATGTCTGCAGCCATGAAGTGCTGCATTGTCATGGGGCACCACAGCTAAGGAGGGGTCATGCAGGGGCTGGGTGGTTTTATCTTATACTTTCAGGTTTGATTTATGTTCCCTTCAGCCCCTGGTGGATTGAAATCCCATGCCAAAGGAGCTCTTTGCAGCTCCACATTTAAAGGAAAGTGCTTGGCTACTGTTAATCTTCCTAATAACATGGGTTTGCCTCTAAATGTAAGTGCTAGTTATTAATTCAAGGAGTTTCTTACACGTTCAAAGGACATAAAGATCCCTTTCATTGCTTTGTACCTGCCCATCCTCTTTGCAAGTAGATTGCTTGGTGAGACAAAAAGGCACTGTTTTACCGTGTCCCCTTTGTCAGAAATGCTGCCTGTCCCAAATCCAGCATCCTAATATTAAATGTTTCACAGGGCTGCATGGGAATGTGCTGCCTCAGAAGCTGTTTAGTGCTTGGTGCTTTCGGCACTGAGTAGTTGAGAGGGCTCAGAAGGTGGGGTGGTGTGGCAGTGTCCTAGGTTACAATGTAAGATGTGCCCAAAAGAATGTATTCTATCACCATCTTCATGAGCTGTTGAAACCAGGTGGAGCAGTGCTCTCTGCCTTCTCCCTCCATATTATCTCTTGTTAATGGCCATCACTGCCTTGCCCATGGCTCACAGATAACTCTGAACTATCTCCTGTTAATGGCCATCAGTGCCTTATCTCATGACTCACCATCCCATTGTGAGATGCTCCACCCAGAGGGAGGAACCAAGCATTCCATCCTGGATATAATCTAAGGTCTCAAACACCACAGAGAGCCTTTCCCACTGGATTCCCAGAGGACAAGAGCTACATAGCCACCACTGGACCTTCCAAGGAAGACCAGACCTTTTCTACAGGATCACTGCTCCAACAGAACCACATCCATCACTTCAGGAGGAAGTCTTATCGGACTGCTACCACCACCCTAACAGGGTTTCAGTGACTCTGAGGGATTGCTGGCACTTCCCCTTGCTTTTTGCCCTCTTCATTCCCGAGGCAATGCCCAAAGTGAAGAGGAGCAGGAAGCCTCCCCCGGATGGCTGGGAGCTGATCGAGCCCACGCTGGACGAGCTGGATCAGAAGATGAGAGAAGCGGAGATGGAGCCACATGAAGGGAAGAGGAAAGTGGAGTCCCTCTGGCCCATCTTCAGGATCCACCACCAGAAAACACGCTGCATCTTTGACCTCTTCTATAAGAGGAAAGCAATCAGCAGAGAGCTCTACGAGTACTGCATCAAGGAGGGCTATGCTGACAAAAACCTCATTGCCAAGTGGAAGAAGCAGGGCTATGAGAACCTCTGCTGCCTGAGCTGCATCCAGACTCGGGACACCAACTTCGGGACCAACTGCATCTGCAGGGTCCCCAAAAGCAAGCTGGAAGTGGGCAGAATCATCGAGTGCACTCACTGTGGATGCAGAGGCTGCTCTGGGTGAAGCCTTTTGCCATCAGACTTGTTTTTTGGACTCTGAGGGACATCCTCATCCTCCTCCTCCTTCTCACTGGACTATGAGTGCAATTACACTTTCTGTGATGGGATATTTCTGTAAAATAATTAAAGCAGCAGCATAATCACCTGGTTCGTGAATAAATGGGGGGTGCTGTGGAGTAGGGTTTTGTGTAGCCATTTATTTTAAAATAAAGTCTGCCTTCCTTAGCAGACACCTGTCTTTCAAACCAAAGCAGGCAGAGGAGGAAAACTGCATGGGGCCAGGATGGGACCTGGTCACGCTCAGGGATGACCCACACAGGTCCCTTCCCACCTGACCCATTCCATAATTCCATGATTCTGTGCCTTAACCTACATAGCTTCTCAGGGTTCTTCAGGGAGCATTTACCTCAGCTTGAACATGCACATGGAATTCTCAAACTTTATATCACATCTCACACTTTCCCTGCATCTCCTTTTTCTTCTCCCCCATGCACTGGTTCAGATAACACATTCAAAATCTGGCAGTTTTGATATCATGAGATCAGCAAATACTGGCAGAGTGCTGCTGTTTCCCAGCTCTCCTCTCAGGGCACACACACCCAGGCTGTGTTTCTGCTGGGCTCTGCTGGCTGAGCCAAAGAAGGGAAAGACAATATCATTGCAGATGTATTCAAAGGACTCCCTTCCGTGTTTGGCAAATGAGAAACCCTGACCACTACGAGTGACTGAAAGTATTAATTCCATCACCAATAAATGCTTTGCAGTTCTTTGCTTCTGTCTTTATTTTTCTCTTCTTTAACTTTTTCAGTGGGGTTGGGGAATTTTTAATGTCCCTACAGTAAGTGGTTTTCTTTAAAATGTCATAAATAAGGTGCTTGGATTTTTCCTTGGGCTGAAATGCTTGTCCAACAGAGCACAAACCTGCTGTTGGCTCCTTTCAGGCAAGGACTGCAGGGCTTCAGGACCTACAAACGATCTGAAAAATGTGGACCAGTTTTATCTGTCTGACTCAGCTCCACATCCCTCCAACAGGAACACCATGGCTAAAAGGAGCCTCTTGAGATCAATTATACGGATATTGACATTTATTCCGCTCTGACGCTCACAGCTAGAGACGATAAGTGATTTTTTTTTTTTTTCTTTTTCCAGAATTACCTCAGCAATCCTGCTGTCCACGGGGAAACACTATCACGTGGCATTTTTCACTGAGCACCTCTTGTAAACTTTGCTGCACTGACTGACACATTCTGGCTCTGGTCAGACAAACACGTCTGTGACACCTGTGTCTGACAGGAGCGAGTTTCTATAGTTACTGTCCCAAGAAAATCCAAACAGTCAGATAATTATTTCTCTTTATAGTCAGATTTAGTGCCTGATCTGGAGCTGAACAGTCAACAGAATCACATTGCATGAGCCAATTTGTTTTGAACTGGTCTTGCTGTGGCAAAAAATCCTCCCATAGCACAGATTTTGGAAGTGTTGGCCCCCTGCTCCATTCCCACCCTTTGGCTTGATGGGACAAGAAGGAAAGAGGAGAGGGCATCACACTGCCCCCATTAACACTGTGACAGGGCAGGATTCTAACCCCACCACAAGCAGGGGTCTGTAGGAGCATCCCTGCTGTCAGGCACAGGCCTTTTTTCAGTGCTTCCCAGAGACCCCAGGAGGGAAAACTTGGCAAGCAGCAAGGAAGGTGAGAGGAGGAATTTTTTGACTGGAGATCCAGGCAAGTGCCATTATCCCAGTCCCCTGCTTTTCTATCCCCTGGATACTGGTTACCCAGAGAAGTTGTGGATTCCCCATTGTCTCATGGAAGGTGTCTCTGCTCATGGCAGGGGAGTTGGACTTGAACTTTGAAGGTCCCTTCCAACCCAAACCATTCCATGGGATGAAGAACACGCTTGGACAACTAAGGAGATGTTGGAGCTGAGTGAATAAAAACATTTTGGGAAGGCCCTGGTAAAGAAAATCACTTACATCTTCCCCCTTCTAGAGTCCTTCTACAAAGATAAAATTGCACAGACATAAAAAGAAAAAAATAAAAGGAGTGGGGGGATGGGGATTGAAATGAAATAAAATAAATTGAAGGCTTCTGCCTTGTAATCCAGGGATTCCTGCACCATCTGTGAGCAAGCTCTAGGGTGCCTCAGTGGGAACACAGAGGTAGCTCAGTCACGCAAAACCCATGACTGCAAAGCATTTGACTAACAAACTGAAACCCTAGGAAAAAAAAAAATCTTTGTCCCTGATATTGCCTGGCTGGCAAAAGTGTGTCTGTCTTTTCAAGAGGCGGCACTGCTGCAGTTTCCACTGTGCCCATACAGGCTGCAATCCACTCTTTGTTCCTCCTTTCAGCTCCCCACAAATACCATCCACGGCCGATGCCACGCTCTGCTTTTATCGATGTATTGCTGGGCTTTATCAGCAAAGCTTTCATTGCAGCTCTCCCTGCGGTGAATAAAGGTTGAAAAGACCATCCCTGAGCATCTCTGGGGAAGGGAGCTTGCATAATCGGGGAGCTGCTGGTGCAGGGCTGCACTGACGTAACCGGCTGGGGAAAATTACCGAGGCGCCTGCTGAGGGACAGGAGTGAGTAACTCCCATCAGCAGAGCCCCGGCTTCTGAAGGAGCTGCTGCTCAGGCAAAGGGCTAAAATAGACCTGGAGGGAAGCTGATTTTGAACAGCAAGGGCCTTTTTATTTGTTTTTGTAAAGAGCGTTCTGTGCGGGTTGCGTGTGAGCTCTTTGTGCGCCTCTGTAGGAATCGGAGGGATAAACAAACCTGGAAGCAACTGCTAGCGCTTGACATCCTTTTGTTGGCATTTATCAGCCCCTGGCAGGATTCCCACTAGGTTCCCAAGGGCAGCTGAGACCCGGCCAGGCCACAGGCTGTCCTGCCTCCGTCCTGTGTTAGATAAGCAGAGCTGTTCCTCAGAGCATCATCCTGCTCCAAAAAAGGAGCAAAGATCTGTAGCCAGGAGCTTGCATAAGGAGTCAGAGCCATCAGGCACAGGTCTCTTGCCTGCATCTGGCTGCATGATTTTGGGGATGCTGAGTGCTGCCTCAGGCTGTGTGCCAGGCTGAAAGCCATGAGATCTCAAGCACGAGGACAACAGGAGCAAAGCCCCAGTGGAAGCCCTGGGAGCCCACCTAGGGCCAGGGATTCAGGGTCTGACCTTGGTGTAAGCCAGCAACAATCCCATTCATGTTGCATGGCCTGCACCTGCTCAGGCCTGGAGGAGGGAAAAGTTTTTGTCCAGCCTTGCCCACTCTTGGTGGAGGGCCAGGGGGGCCCTCCAATACTTCTTACAGGGCAGGCAGGGGCACCTGAGCAGAGGAGGAGTCCTTGGCCGTGAGCTCCTCCAGCACTGAGCTCCAAAGCAGGGGTGTCCCCACTCTGTGCCAGCCCCACAGCCAGAAGCAAGGCACACCTCATCCCCTGGTCCTCATGGGGCCATGACAAGGTCTGTACCCATGCCATGACCCCCAGCCCCACACCTGACCCTTCCCTGTGGGGCTCGTGGGCCGCAGATGTGCGACGGCGCTTTCCCGTCTGAGCCCGTGCAACTGAAAAAACCCATCTGGACTCAGATAAAGAGGAAATCAGATCGTGTCTCATCCTCTGCCAAGCTGGGAGCCAGTTACAGACACAGAGCAGAAGCCTCCTGCCTCGGTTTCCTCTGGAAAGGCACAAGGGGCTGGACACAAGGAGAGCAGCAGATCTGTGCTGCTGGCGCTGGTCACCGTCAGAAGGGTGACAGCCTTGCTGTCACTGGTGGGGACACAGAGGCTGCATTGCTCCACCCAGTGACTGGACACTAGAACCAAGGGGCACCCAGATGTCTGAGATGGGACATGTGTGCTAGAAGGGACCCCCCTGATGCAGCCAGAGCACCACCTGTGCCAGGTGTGAGCTGCACTCACAAGTGGGATGGAGTCACTGGGTATCTCTGGCAATGAGACGTCTTGCTGGACAGCCAGCCCAGGACAGCCTGGAAACGTTTCACCATCTTTTTCCAGCTACTTAAGAGGAACAAAGCTTTTGCACAAACATTACCTGTGGTACAATCTAATAAAAAGCTAGTTTCCACCAAATCCCACGTTACTATCACCATATGCACTGAAGCTGTAGCTGTGTTTATAGACTACTGGCTGTTGTAAATGGATCCCTGTAGGCTTTAAATCCATGCCTGCTTGTCTGATGATTGGTTTAACCAGTGCTAATTCCCTGAAAATGAATGGAGCTACTCATCAAATGCTTCTCCCGATGAAATGTGCATTTTTCCCTCAGGCAAAATCAAGAGGGGCCCTGGGAGGGTGAGGAAAGCCCTGGAAAGCAATGGTAGCTCAAACCACAGCTGTGAGTCTGAGAGGAGTCCTGATGAGCCTGGAGGTGGCTGTCACAAGCCCAGGGGATGAAGAGGCCCTGAGAAGCCCTGGTTCCTCTGTGTCCTGAGTTGTGGGTTCTGACAAAATTAGTCAAAGGGAAATTCTCAGCTTTTAGCTCTGGCTGTGGAAAATTTTCACAGCCAGAGCTGTGAGAGTCAGGGAAGCATACCTTCTCACGGCCAGAGGATGGGAAACTGAAGAAAGTTTCTGTAAGCTATCTGAAATGTTTTGGGAACATCTATCTCACAGAAGGTATTTTTACTTTCGTTATCCTAACGGGTTTCTGTGTAATTAACCTATTATGTGAGAGAGGTGTTCATGCAAGGACCAATACCTGTGTCCTGCCTCAAGCAATCTGGGTTATAAAATAGAGGATTTCTCTTAACAAACGGCTTTTCTCTGAAACAATCCATGCTGCATTTCTTGCTATTTCTCAGACTCAGCTGCGACACTGAGTGATATTGGCTGTCAAAGCACCGAGAGAGACACAGAGCTCTCCAGGTGAACCAAACCAAAAGGAAGCTGTCCACAGCTGTGGCTGTGGAGAAACAGATTCCTTCTTGCATCTCTGCCTTGCACTCATGTAAATCTGCTCTCTGGAGGGGGACAGGGAGCATCCCCCGAGGGCAGCACCATTCCCTGTGCACAAGCAGGTATGGCTGGAGGGAGAGGAGACTGTGGGGTCACAGCCCTGCCCTCAATCCCACCACAACCACACCAGTCCAGAGAGATGTTTTGCCTATTCAGAGAGCACACAAACGGGCCAAGCCCTGGGCTGGTTGGATTCCTGGCCAACATGAGGGCTCTTGCTCTCTGCCCATGCACAGTCGTTGGCTCCTGCTGATGGACGTGCAGCAAACATCTCTGAGGTAGATGCACAGCAAGCCACAGAACAATACTAATTAAAAAAGTAGCTTTGCCAGTGTTACATGGAAGCAAACACCACCAGCTTGGGCTGTGTAAGAGGTTCTGAGGGTGTATTCACATGAAGGCAGTGTGGGAAGTTTGTGTCGTGACGCCGTGTGGTGGCTGAGTTAAGGTTTAATCGCTGAGGTAACTCCCTGGGGTGAAACTGAAGCAGGCACGACTGAACACTGGAAGTCAAAGTAATTGTCTTCCCCCTCTCTATAACTGAATGATCTTTTCTACTTACTTTCAACTCACCTGCTGCCAGGAGCGTGCAGAACCACAAAGAGGTGGAGAGCTGGTGCTCTGCAGGAGTGTCAGCCAATCCTCAGGGTACCTAAATCTGCCCAGAGGTAAATGATTAGGCAGCGGCTGATTGCATTTTGTTATATTGACTAGAAAAATGCTCAGAATTAGCAGTGAGGGAAGTGCTGCTCTGCTACAGTTCTTCTGCACGACCTTGTGCTTCTCACATAGCTCCCTGTGTCTCATTTTCTGGAGCAGCACCACCCATTGCCCAGATTTGCTGCAAACTAACCTGGTAATTACTGGTAAGGTTCTTTCAGAAGCTGTGCTAGTGCTCTAGAAAGAAACCCCTGTAGAAATTATTTCAAAGCTGAGCACCTCAGGCAGGCTGGAAATGGTTCAGGACAAGAAAAATGGATTTTCACAATGTGTGGGGGACCCTTTAGGGCTCAGGATTTGAGCTGGCTCAGCAGTGAAGAAAGGATTTATTCAGTGAGTGAACACAGGTGTGCTGACAAGGCACTGTGATTGCTTCCTTCAAAACAGGTTAAAAAAGACTGCCATACATTTACTGTCTCAGGGATCACTCCTTGTGTGTTCCCATGCAGCCCAAAATCCCCATCCAAGCCCAAGGTCTTGTGCATCCAGATGGCTGAGGGAAGGGAAAGGGAAGGGAATATAATATTCTTTACTCTGCAAGGGAAATGTGTATATTAGAAGAGATAATCTATAAAAGCAAAAATCTTGGCCACTGTATTTCTTTATTTTTTCTATAAAACCAGACTCCTCTTGGGGGCAATGCAATAAGAACCCAAAAGATGGGGTTTTTTTAAGAGATCACACTCCATCCTTCTTTCATCAAGTGCCCTGGGGGCATTTTTTATGAGGAGCCTGAAGCACTACCCCACATCCACCCATCCCTGCCAGCACCCACCTCTTTTGCTGCAGAGTTTGTGCACCACACTTGCTGTGGTTGATTGCTCCCAGGCTGCAGGTGACACTTTGGTCACCTATCCAGCTCAGAGCTTGAAAAAGCCAGTGTCTCTCAGCATAACAAGAGAGAGCAACTGGCTCTGAGTAACTCCCAGTGAAGTTCAGGAGGGTCAAAACAGATGAAATGGATGGCACAGAGCTCATTTCCCAGCAATGTTAATTATCTATTGTTTTTCCTCTTTGCACACAGATACACAAGCACACTCTGCCATAAAAAGGTTTCAGAGCTCCAAATAGGGAGGAGAAAAAAAAGGCAGATTTTAACCTTGTTTAAAGTTTTAAAGTCACCTCCGTTGTGCCAGCTGAAGGAGATTTGAGTGCTGGGGAAAAAAATAAATATAATATTTCAAAAACATCCTGAACTGTAAGAATATTACACCCATAAAAATGCCAGCCTGAGCTTATAAAACTTTAACAGTGGTAATATTAAAAATGCAGAGGGGACCAACAGAGAGCAAAAGGGAGGGAAGTAAGGAAAAGAAGAACCTGGCAGGAAGAAATATACTGAAATATGTGGCTTAGCTCAGGTGCTTTACACATCAGCCCAGCAGGAACTAAATACTTTGTCACCCCAGCGTGCACTTTTTGTCAGCAGCAGCTACTGGCAACAGCAGGGGGTGGAGGGAAATGGGAGCAAATGCCTGGAATTTATGACAGAAAGAGCACATCAGGTCTAAGGCACGAGGATATCTCCAGCCTGGTGTGCAGGAAGGAGCATCACTTGTATCTGCAAGGCTATTGATGAAGCTATTGATGAAGCTATTGATGAAGCCACCAGGCCAGGGACTGTAGACAGGGGTGGGAGAAGAGCTGGCGTTGTAGCTGGGAACAGGGAAGGCAGAGGGATTGGGGCAGGCAGTGGGATGCACCAGTTTATTTGTCCTCTGCAGGAGAAAGGTGTTGGGACCAACCGTGCAGGAAGGATGGAGAAGCACACGACAAGTGGAACCAAGGAAGGGAGAGGCTTCCCAGCTGCAGTCTGGGCATGACTTGCTGGAGTCAGGACATGGAGGAGACCAGGTCTGCCTGATTCCTTGTTGCCAAGCAGGAATGTGTTCATTAAGACGAGGTGCCCTGAAAGAGATTTAGTCTGGGTCAAGAGCCAGCCAAGGGGTAGAAAGCAGGCCATGCCGAAAGGGGAATTGAAATTTGGCAGTGAGCTCCTGCTGGAATTCGTTGAGGAGCTGTCTTGGACTCTATCTTAATCCTTATTTTCTTTAAATGACCCTAGCAGAGAAGGCAGGAATGACATGAAGCTGGGAGTCGCTGCTGGTGCTGATAAGGGCTGGAATATTGCGCAGGAGGAGCTGGGTGCCCTTAAGGGCGAGACTGAGACAAATGGGATGTAATTTAGCAGTAAAAAATGCACCGCCATGTACTTGGACACTACAAACAAGAATCTCTGCTACATGCTGGCAGCTTATCCACAAAGGAGCAGAGATAGATCACTCAGGCATGAGATGGCTGGGAGCCACGGGAAAAGGCGAATGCAAATGGAATCAGCGTTTCCAGAAGGGCCGGGAGAGAGCAGTGCCAGGGGATGAGGACTCGCTGAGACCTTGGGACCGTGCCTGAGCTGCTGGGGACATCTCCTCGTGCCAGGCCAGGCCTTGGCCCTGCGCCCTGCCATGGACCCTGGCAGCTCCCTGCAGCCTGAGGGGCTCTGTGGGGACGTGGCCACTCTCCACGAGCACTTTCCTTTTTCCAGCGTGCCCACTGAAAAGAGAGATGAGTGGTTTGAGCTGGAGGATAATGCTGGCTGTTGAGCAAATGCCTCCAACCCGACTGTGTTTAGATGAGGAATGACAGCATTAATGACTGCTGGAGGAATGAAATTCTGCAAAGGCTTTCCTGAAGGAATCCTGGGAGGAAAGTTCTGCCTAATTTTAAGCTGGAAGCCTATGAAAGCAGTTGCATAACACTGACTATGGGTGACAGAGGAAGATGAGACACAACAACCCAGGAGATCCTGTCCAGTCCCATGATTTTAAACTCTTATCTGCAAGCAGAGCTCCAGAAGTCAATAGAACAAGGGGCATCCAGCTAGACACTGGCATGAAATCTGCAGATGAATCATGGCCACAGCTTTGGGCTTATTTCAGACTTGTCTTTGGAAAGCCCCACTCACAACCTGAGAATTTAGAGTCTCCAGGACAAGGCAAGTAAAGAAAGCCAAGAAAGACAAAGTGCCTGCATCCGAGTGCCTCCTTTGAAGGGCAGTGCAGATTTCTGCTCCTAAAGAGGCAGTTTCAGGATAGACACAGCTCTTAAACTGTGCCAGCTGTCCCACAGGCTTGAAGAGACCTCTAGAGAGGACTGGAAAGTCTCAAACCAGCCTGTCCTTTTAATCCAACTCATTAGTTATAGAAGCAGACAACGAATGAAGCCATAACAAGAATCTACTTAGATGCCATCTTCTTCTGGGAAGCCATAAATGTCTCTATCACATGCTTTTTAACCAAAATGACCAAAATCCATAACCAAAAGGACAGTGTCCAGCCATCACTGCATGCCCTGTGCATGGGTTTGGAGGGTCAAGGCAAAGGCCAGCAGGGTAGTGACCTCTCAGGGTCAGTGCTGGCTGCAGGGTCCAGGCAGGTCCACAGCAAGGGGAGCATCTCAAGGGCTCTGGTGCATCTTTGCTATGCCCAGGGCTGAGCTTTTGGGGCACACTGGACTCAAGGTAACTCAGAGAGCAACAAGGGCAATTTCTGAGGTTGTGTTTTATGCCATTGGTATATCTGGCATGACAGAAGAGGAAATGTGTCCAGGAAAGGAAAACTGCCACCTGAAAAGAGGGTTGGTGTGCCAGGAGTCTCATGAGGAGGTTTGTGTGGAGGCAGAGGGTGCCCACAGCACAGGGCCTGGCATCCCTGGAGGATGCTGGTGACACCTCTAGCAGAGTTCTCCACCAAGAGGGGACACAGCATCCTTCAGGCTCACCTGTGACAGTGTCCTGAGGGTGGCTTAGGACAAGAAGGACACTGCCCTTCACCTTCACTGCACTGTTAGGACAACTCCCTCTGTTCCCTTCTGCCCATCACCTTCCCAAGGGTGTTCTGATGGTCAAGATGACCTGTACAGTAGATCAGGGAGACCAGCATGAGGGGATGTTGGGAACTTGCAGAGGGGAAATTCTGGTGCTTGTGATTGCACTCAAAATAGAAGTTGACTTTTGTGCTGCAGATTGGCTCTCAGAGAGCTTTGTCTGTCCTTTCACAAACCTGTAGTTTTGGGTTTTGTTCTGACAGCGACAACAGGGCCATCAGAAAGAAGAGTAAATGGAGAGTAATTACAGTAATTAACAGGCAAGAGATGATCACCTGTTGTCTGTGGACTGTATTTCTCTCCCACTTCAGGTACTCTGGAGTTAACAGCAGATTGGTGGCAGGAGAGCACGTGCACCTGATTTAAATTCCTCACTGATCCTTCCCTTTTCCTACCATGTCTCGTGCCTTGAGGGGTGCTTGATGAGATGCCAGCCCAGTGCTGTAAGATGTACCCACCCCAGAAATAATTTAGACTGATGCAGAGGCTGAAATATATGAAAAAATAAGCAGGACAACTTCTTAGACTCTGTCTAGCACAAAACCTGAAACACAGGTGCCAAAGGGTCAGCTGCTGGACATGGAAGTACCCCCAGCACTCCATCCTGTGGCAGCTGGGAAGATGCAATGACCTCCAGTGAAAAGATGCAGACTAATTCCACTGTCTCTGACCCTTTTAGAGGAAATTGTTTCTTTCCCTCAAGAGAGGAAGATTTAATTCAAAATCTAGCAGCCAGCTCACTCTGGCTTCTGGATTGCTTTTAAAGCACTGGTCCTGTGAGAATCCTCCACTTAAGCTCACCTCCTGCCCTCCTCAGTGCAGGGCAGACTCCTCTGGCTCCTTGCAGACCAAGCTGGCAGCCTGAAGTCAGACTCCCTTCAGTGGTTTATCCTCAGCCAAACAGAAGAAAATCAGTGCCCTTGATCCCAGCTGAGGAAATGAGAGCAGTTCTGAATGAACTCCCCGTTACCAGACCCGGGCCCTGCTAAGCCCGGCTTACCTCCCTTGGGAGCTGCCTCCTCTCTTCCCCTGGCAGAAGGACTTGCACAGCATGGGGTGGGCTGGCCTGGGAATGGGTCAGGGTCCCCTCTGGCTGAGCTGGGCAGGTGTGGAGCACTGTAGTGTGTCCAGAGGGATGGATTGTGGATCTCGGAGCTGGCTTCTTGCTCGCACCACAGGTTGGAACAGACCTTTAAGATCATCGAGTCCAACTGTTAACCCAGCTCTGCCACTAAACCATGTCCCTGAGAGCCACATCTGCACTGGGTTGGTGATCCCACCACTTCCCTGGGCAGCCTGTTTTAATGCTTTCATGCTTTTAATGTCTTTTTGATGAAGAACTTTTTTCCTAATACCAGTCTAAAACTCCCCCTGTGCCACTTCAGGCTGCTTTAGTTCCATCCTTTCACTTGTTACCTGGGAGAAGAGGCCGACTACCACCTGGCCACAACCTCCTTTCAGGGAGCTGCAGAGAGTGAGAAGGTCCCCCTGAGCCTCCTTTTCTCCAGACTAAAAATCCATAGCTCCCTCAGCTGCTCCTCACCAGACTTGTGCTCCAGACTCTTCCCCAGCTCCGTTGCCCTTATCTGGACATGCTCCAGAAAACCCTGGGGTACATCAGACCCTTCTTGGGTCTCAAGCCCCCAACTTTGGGGCAGGAACCCCATCCCTTCTGACAGGATTGGGGTCCCTTGTCTCATGAAGCATTGGGAAAGCGTGACCTGGCAGAGGGTCTCTTGTCCTTTTCACATTCACTCCCTCCCCTCCCAGCCGTGACTTTGATAAACACTGCTCCCTTCTCCTCCTGCCTGGGCCACAAAGTTAAACACAGGGGTTGTTTCTCTTCCCTCCACAGGGAGTGCCTTCAGCCCTCAGGTGATTCTAGGTGGGCCTGGGCACCCTGAGAGCATGGACTCCTGACCCCTTTTCCACTTCACATTTGACTCGGACCTGGGCGACATCCACGCAGCTCCCTCTCTGGAGTGAGCTGGCCAACCAGGCTGAAGAAACCCAATTTGTTTGGCTTGTCAGAGGGAAAGTCAGGAAGTGATGTGACCGTGGCTGACAACCCCTGCCCCCTGGGAAGAGCTGGATCCGTGGGGAGGCACGACACAGTGCCGCGGCTGCGCGTGTGCACAGGGAGGGCGGCTCGGGCTGAGGATAAAGGCAGGCATTTGCTCCACGGGGATAATTAACCACCTCAATAGCTTACCCAGGGACACAGCACAGTGGCTTGCAGCCTTTAAAATCAGGACTGACTGCCTTTCCCAGTGATTTATTAGATCTCCAAAGAAAGTCCCGGGCTTGACGCACAAATCACGCTCTGTGTTGTATCAGGGGTCAGGCTGGCCGACCGTAATGACTCCTTCTGGCCCTGAAATTTATGGCTGGTGTCAGAGGGACAAATAACTCCTCCAGCAGAACCTGCTGGAGGAGGGAGAGCTCCCAGGGCATGACCATCTTCAAGGAGAGAGTGGCAGAAATGCTGCCCAGGTGGCCCCGCCTGTCCTGCACAGCTCTGTGGCAGAGCCACCGTGGCCACCAATGCTAGGTAACAGTGTGGGGACACAATCCCCATCCTCCCCCAGGCTTCCCCTCCTAGGTGACCCAAAACCCTCAATGAAACTGGTCAGTTGTCAGAAGGAAAGGTGATAAATGTTCTGCTTATCTTTCAAGTAGGTTTCATGTAGGAAATGAAGGGGTTTGTTACAAAAGTCTTCTGCCAATCTTAACACTTTCACAGCAAAAGGATCTGTGGGTCTCAGCAGATGTTCCATGCCTTGACATGACACAGTGAGACTGGGGGAAGGAATTCAGGCTTCACTCTTCCCACTCTGCCTGTCCCTCCACAACCCTTCCCTGATGCAGATTCCCATTTCCTAACCGAGCTGCTCTTCCTCTTGCGCAGGGACTTCCAATTTTCTCTCCACGGAGTGACTGCAGCAAAAGACTCTGAAAGGGGGAGGGGAAAATCTCATCTCTGTAAAATGCTAAGCCAGGGGGTAAATCTTCAACAGGATCTGGTCAGTTTTAGCCATACAATTGCCATTGACACTAATGGGAGACATACAGCTAAATAAGCATACTGGAAATACCCTGGTCCCCAGCTGCCCAGTCTAAATAATAATAATATAATAAAAAACCAAACCAGAGGGGAAGGAACAAAAAGGCTCTGTTCTCCCACCACAGGAGGCCAAGAGAGGATCCGTGGCAGAGGCAGAGATGTCACTCACTCCTCACCCATCACAGCTCAGGGCAGCAGGGAATAAGCGTCCGTGATGCTGGGGGAAGGCCAGCAGCTCTCTGGGCATATGTTACTGTAAATTTGAAATTAGAGCCACTGAGGGGATGCAGAATGACAAACCCAGCTGCCGATGGGGGTGCTGGCTGCCAGCAGAGTAAAGTGTCAATTATTTACCATTTGCTAAAGGACACCGCTCTCTGCAGTCACGCTGGAGCGTGTGTGAAGCGCATCTTAATCTTCCCCAGCGCGTGGGCTGGAGGAGGGAGGCAGCCTCAGCAGTTCCTTCTGCTGGAGCAAGGCTGGGGGCTGAGACATCCCAGCATGACTCCTGGCCATGCAGGAGAGGCTGGAGCCTGTGCTGGCTCCCCTGGGGTCAACCCCAATGTCTGGGACACAAAGCAGGGCTGTGAAACCTGAGGTCGGGGCAGGGATGGACACTCAGGCAGCATCACCTCACACCCTGGTTCATGAAACTGTGGTTTATTCTGTGAGAGGTGAGAGCAGGAGGCACTTTGTGCCCACCACAGCATGGCACAGCACTGCTGGGGTGGGATCCAGGCCAGGAGCCATGTCTGGGACAGTATTTCTCTCCCACTTCACTGCTCCCATTGCAGTGGGATGGGCAGCCTGGAAAAGCAACAGGAGAGAATTGGAATTTTATAAACTGAGTGTGTGTGTGTGTGTTTGTGCAAATAAAGCAGATGGTGAGGGTGTTTGCGTTAGCACTCATGCTGAAAGTCCCTAGATTGTATTTTCTTTCTTAGCCAAATTTGGGCTGGGAGCATCACTTTAAAAAATCACTGTTCTTCCTGCTGCTGGCAAATGTGGGCTCCCCTGGAAATCTTTATTCATCAAAACATTCCTCCAGTCTGACCAAAACCTTCTATATTTGGGGCCCTGACAAGTCAAGGCACTTCACAAGTGCTGGTGGCTGCTTAATCACAGGGCTCTCATGAGGTTCAGTCATCCTAAATAAGTCACCAAGGCCATGAGTCATGTCACAGGTGGGCTCCACAGTGATTCAAGGATGACATGCTCCCTCCTGATTTATTTCATGATATCATTACCCCAAAGAAAACTCATTGGAAAGAAGTATTACCAAGCTTCGCATCCCACCTCTTCCACTTGTTCTTGAAGTCTCTCCTTAGTGTCCCCTGGGACAGCCAGCCAGAGGAGCCAGAGATGCTACACCACCCCCTGGGCTTGAAGGGAAAGGTTTAGGAAAAGGTTTTAGTTTTTCCTCCCAGCACTGGGCAAGGCTTTTCCCTGCATGGCTCTGGGACTGTGTTATCCTCTGGGAACTTCCAGCAGTCAGGCACAAAACAAGTGCTGGTGTTTTGATGGTGAGCCAAAGGGGAGGTATGAAACCCATTTAACACTACCTGTTGAAGCACCTTGGCTGCAGCAGTAACACCCCCTGTCCTGTGTCACCTCAAGGACAGCCACATGTGATCGATGCTTGGCTGCTGGCATAGGTGCATCGTGCTGCTGGCTGCAGGCAGCTGTTTCAGAGCTCTTTGGGTTCTCTGTGCACAGAGCCTGGGGCTCAGGAGGTGTTTTATGGCCAAACTTTACATACTTGTGTGTATTTAGCCAAGGGAACCCTGCATCTTGTGCCCACCATGGCCACTGGCACCCTGCTCTCCATGTGCACCATGTTTTCCAAGAGCCACATCCGAGGTGAAGGAAGGGAAGACGTGAGCTTTCTGCATGCCCCAGTGAAGAAAACTGCCCAGCTGTTCATTTTCTGCTCATGGGGACACAGTTTCTCCCTCATTTATCAGGCTGAGAGCAAAGAGAAAGTTGCTGCCTATAGTCTGTTACCAGAACTCTTAGTGCTGCCTTCTGTCTCAGCATTTCAGGTGAAAGGTAGGGAATGCCACACCCCAGCAAAACTATCTGAGAGCTTGAAAATCAAAGATTATCGATCTGGAGTCAGCTTTTTTTGTTATAAAACAAGCAGGCATTAAGAGAGCCCCACTCTGTGCCATGTGTGTGTGTCCGTGCCTGGATGTGTGCATATGCATATGCAAAAGGACAAGGCTCATAAGATAAACAGCAGGGATAAATGAAACCCCTGGGTGTAATCGAGGTCTGCACCATGATCTGTGGGAATTTCATCACTGCCTTCAGCATGGCTTTTACCCCGTGTTGCAGCAGGAGTTGTGACCTGGGAACTTGGTGCTGCTGGAAAGGGGAAATCTCAGGACAAGGACCGGGCACTCACTCCTGGCCTCGGGAGGACCAAAGATGCCAGAGGCTGCTGCAGAGGATAATTCATTTTACAGCACTTGCACGACAGCTGCTGTCTCCCAGTGAGCCCTGCACATTTGGAGCCCGGGATGACTAAGTCAACTGGCCTTGCAGGAGGTAGGATTGGAAAAAATTGCTCCATTAAAAAAAAATTAAAACAGTAAAACTTCCCTGCAGTTAGTTTTCACTGCACTGCAGGCGGCCTCCAGAGAAACACAGGGAGATGCTCTGCTCCAAAGAAGGGGCGAGGAGCATTCATCCTCCTCAGGAGCAGGGCAGGGAGGAGCTGCACAACACTCAGTGGAAATCAAAACCATGCAGAGGAGCCTGTTCAGTAGGAACATCCAGCACCAAGGGTACTCCAGGTGAAAGCTGCTGGGGAAAGCTGCTGTTACCTTCTCTGCCAGTCCAGCTTCCCAAACAGAGCAGGGAAACTCCTCGAGGGTTGATCCAGATGAGGGCAAAGTCCTTCTGGGTTTTCACAAGTGTTTTCTTTGCTCGTTTAATCCCTTTGGGAGCTGGGGAGGAAGCCACAGGGTGGTCCTTGGCAGGGTCTTTGCAAGAAGGGAGGTGATCACCCCAGCACAGCTCCTGGTACTGCTTTTGGAGGTCATGGCACTGCTGGCACAAGAGTGGAGAGGGCTACAGCAAAGTTCAAGGAAGCTGCAGCCAATTTGCTGCTCTCCTCCCCACTTTAAACAGCCAAGGGCAACAAGATGTCCATGCTCAGACCAGTCAGCCACAGTTTATTGACTGTCCCATCAATTTTTTGGGTGATTTGATCCCACTTATTTCAGTAGCAACCTCTTCCTTGCATAATCTCCTTATTTAGCAGATGAAAATGTTACTTTTTTGGAAAAAGCAGAGTGCAATGTGGCCCCCCCCTCGCTCCCCTCCTGCCCCCTGGCCAAACCCACATCTTGGCACCCCTCAGCCCTGCTCAGAGCAGGCACCAGCACCCCAACAGCTGCTCCTCTGGGGCAAATATCAAAGGTGAAGTGTTTGGCTCTTGACTGAGAAACATACAGGGAACCTCACAACATTTGACTTTCCCCTGCTTTGCGTTGGCTTTCTCATTGTGATAACAGGTAAGAAATCACTGCTCAGTTCTCTCAGTCTCCTCCTCCCTCCCTCTCCACAGATTAATTCTCACCAAAATGGAGAATTATCTTCAGACAATGCTGGCAGGGGCAAGGCTGACAGGAAGACAAATCAGACAGTTGGGCATGAAACATAAATTTGTTATTTCAGCCTCTGTTGCCTGACTTCTGGGAAATTATATATAGCATTAAAAAATGCTGGTGTGTGTGTGTTAGTGATGGCATGTCAAGAGCACAGTGTCATATTTGCCACTCGATATCAGAGTAACACATTGGCACTCTGGTGGGGTGAGAGCCAGCAGGCAAAGGGTGCTCTCCATCAAAAGCCAGCATCAGATGATTGCAGAATTTTTAGAGCAAAGACAGGGACAAGAAAGGGGAAATCACAGGTGAATTGAACTGATCTCAGCCACACATGGGCTCTAGGCAATTGCTTCAGGAAAAAATTATTATAAGTATGGTAGTAAGAGAGGGAGATACATGGATTGGCTGAAAGTCATCGAAAGGATCAAGCTAAGATCTATGTTTCACAGAATTAACTCATTTCAAATGTTTTAAGACCTAGATAAGATGATAATTTCCATTAGAGGAAGGTGAAACAGTCAATGTGGCTGTACCAGTCACTTCCCAGGGTTTGGCAGGAACACACAGGGCATGTTGCTGATCTCCCACTGAGCCGAGCTGACTCTGGCACCAACACCAAACAGACTTGAGTATCCTGGCCTCCACTGAGATGTGCATGGGCAGCAGGTCCAAGGAGGAGATTCTCCCCCTCTGCTCTGCGCTTCTGAGACCCCACCTGCAGTGCTGTGTCAAATTCTGGTGTCCCCAACGTAGGAAGGATGTAGAATTGTTGGAACAAGTCCAGAGGAGGCCACAACGTTGGTAAGAGGACTGGAGCACCTCCCCTGTGAAGACAGGCTGGGAAAGATGTTCAGCTGGAGAAGGTTGTGTGGGGACCTCACAGCACCTTCCAGTGTCTGAAGGGGCTGCAGGGAAGCTGGAGAAGGAGTCTTTGTGAAGAACTGTGGTGGCAGGACTGGGGGGAATGGGTACAAATTGAAAGAGAAATAAGAATTTAGGTCTGATATTAGGCAGAAACTCTTTACTGTGATCGTGGTGAGACACTGGCACAGGTTTCCCAAGGAGGTTGTGGATGCCATATCCCTGGAGGTGTCCAAGGTCAGGCTGGATGGAGCCTTGGGCAACCTGGCACAGTGGGAGGTGTCCCTGCCCATGGCAGGGTTTGGGATGAGAGGATATCTAAGTTTCATTCCAGCCTCTTAACCTCCTGTGATTCTGTGGTTCTGTGACCCTTACAGGACAACACTGAAAGGCCTGAGTGTACAGTAAGTTTTTCTACACCCTCATGCTGAACACAAGGGAAAAAAAAAAGATCTTCTGAAGTGAATGCCTTCAGATAATCAGAAAAACACACAGGCTAGAAGTCAGTTTTGAAGACTGAGGAGGTTTTAGAACATTTTCCAAAATGCAAGAGAAGCAGCAAGACCCTCCCCTTCTCTTCCCCCCCCCCAACATCTGTGGGCTGCAATGTGGTAAATTTATGTGCTTGGCTGTCTGCCACAGCAGGGACACGAGTTCAGTGACCCAGGAGTTCCCTCCACCTCCGTGCTTTGTGTGTGCCTCTGACACACGAAACAGCAATGGCCCTCAGAGCTTGTAAAAATGCTTCTCTTAATCCATTAATAAATTCTGCTTAGTGTCCACAATGCAGGGTCTTAAAAGCTTTGCAGTGCTGGGGTTTTCAGGAGGATGTTGTGTCCTGGGCTCAGACAAAGGGAGGCAGCCAAACCTGCACTGGTTTTTGCAGGGCCTCAGCATTCCTGTATTGATTGCCAGGGAAAAGCTTCCTTGGTTCATGGAGATTTTTACAAACTGGAATGGCACTGATGAGTGGTTATACTTTGTCTAAAAACTGGGTTTGCTCTCTCTCTAAAAAATAACCAGGTACTGGAGAGTGCCAGAATGGTGTAGAGAGGAAAGAGAAACCAGGAAAATGACATTTCTTTTTAAAGATGTCTTTTTAAAAATGTCTTTTTAAAGACAGTGCAAATGGGGGAGATAGAAATCAGACACTTTGCCATTACTTAAACTGCCTTTGAAACAAAAACCAATTGGTCAGTACAACCAATGGCTTCTTAAGGAAGACATTCAAATCCACTTGTGTCATAAGCTAAGCAAGGTATTTGTATTTTACATATTAATATAATGAATATTTACCATATTCATTACACACCTAAAACTTATTTAAATATAAAACATACATGTGTGTGTAATTAGTCATATTTTGCTAAGGAGTCTCTATAAAGAGAACTTTATTTTCCCAGGAAAGCCCTGCAGGAATTAAAATCCAGAAAAACCAACAATGCTCCTAAGCGTGAGTTGTCATATGAAAGACAATAAACTCCAAACACAACTTTTTTTTCATCTTTACTTAAAGGTAGAGCCTTTTTATTTTTTTGTCTTTGTAGTGGCCTTTGCATGTGTGCCCTTCCCTGCCAGACTAATCTGTCTGCTGCCTTTCTGCCGTTCTGCAAAGATAATACATATTCTTGATCCCTCCTTTTGAAAAGCCCTTAGGAAAACATGACTCAAAGGAGGAATAAAAAGCTGCAGCAAAGGACTCAATTTCTAGGTAATTTCTTCTAAATCCTGCTTTCAGTTTATTACCCTGACAAAGAGTCTCTCAGCTGCAGAGCAGAGCCCGACCTCCCGCAGGGGATATTCGGAGGATTATCTACCCTGAAATGAAAGTCTGTTGACCTAGGGAAAACATTTCACTAAATAACAGCAGTTGTGAATTGAAGGGACCTGTGGGGCATTAGACACGGTGTAAAAGCAATTTGAACAGAGCAAAGGAAAGAAGTGGAAACGGCTTTGGGTAGGAAAGATAGGTAAGGCATGTAAATGAATACATTTGTGGGGTGGGTAAATGAAAACAAACTCGCTTTCCCCCGCTGCTGCCCTCCGAAATGGCAACTGCAGAGGGATTCCAGCCTGGGCAGAGCTTCCAAAAGCTTCACCCAGCCAGAGGTGACCTGGCCCCACCACACTTCCTGCTCTCCAGCAGGACCCACGGATCCTGGGATGCTCCCTGCACCTCCACCAGCATCTCCCACCCTGCATCTCAGACTGTGCCTCTGGACAACCCTGCCTTGGCCAGGAGACTCTGTTTTCAAGGAAATTAGGTAGCCACCAATGCTTGGGCTATAGAATTAAACTTAGAGAAAGGAGAAAACCCATTAAAATTAGCGATCTTGAGCTTACCTTCCCAGCCCACAGCCCGGCAGAAACACGGATCCACTGGCAACCTTGATTAAAGTGACTTTATTGTTAACAAACCCAAGAGCTGGGATGGTGCCTGATGCTCTCTCTCTCTTTGGTTCATTGACATTAAGAGCAGGACCAAATAATTGCTGGCATCCCACCTGGCTCTGGACCACAGGAATGAAAGCATTTTTGCTGCTCTGGGGAGAATTATGTAGATCTTGTTGCCCTTTTGTCCTGTGCTACAGTGATATCCTGGCAGTTTTCATTAAACCACCCCCTCCTCCCCTGCCCAGAGTAAATTGGCTGCTTTCTCCAGGGTAAAGGGGAGTTTCTGAAGGGTGGCATTGCAGAGGGAAAAATGGCAGGGGATCTGCTAGGCTCAGTCTCCAGGCTCATAAACTTTCTTTTTAAATCCTGCATAAAAGAAAAGGTGATGTGAAATATGTTGTTGGACTGGGGGATATCTCTGGCAGGGAAATTTTTCAGTTGTCGAATAACAATCTGAGGCAGTGATGGAATTGCTGCAGCCTAAGACATGCAAAATGAGGGTGGGGAAAAAAAGACCTTGACTCTTTTATGGAGTTTCTACAAATCCAGGGCTCAGCTGTGCCAGGCAATGTGAGTTACAATAGTGGCAAAATCTCTTGGAAGTGACCAGTGATGTTCACACTCCTCAGATTTTGGGGAGCTTCCAAGAACCCTTTCTCTCTTTTTTTTTTTTTTTTTTTTTTTTTTTCCAAACCAGATTTTAGATTTTATTCTCCCAATTACAGCAGATCTGTGAGAAACAACCTCCTCCATGTGCTAGATGGATACCAGAGATTCAACAGCTAACTGCTGACCCTTGATCAGAGCTTTTGTAAAAAAAATTAACTAAAAAAAAGCCGTTTGAGAAAAGGATGAGTCTGTGGTGCTGGTTACAGCACCTCCCTGGCAAGGCTGGTGTAAGAGATGCTTTTATGCCCCACTCGTCCAGGTTAAGGACATATTATTGACGCCGTGCAAAAGCTTGTACATTCATTAATGCCCTCGGTTAGAAGGAGTAGATATAAATCTTGTATTTTGGGGTCAGTGATGCGGTGGGACCCCTGCCCCACCAGCCTGTGCCGTGACCAAGCCTTGGAGAGTGGAGCAGTGGGAAAGGAAGGGTTTGGGAATGGCAGGACTCTGCCAGGGCAGGGCAGGGCAGCTACCCAGGGATGGTGCAGACCCCTGGGTGCTCCTCCAGCCCTTCTTTCTCCGAGCTTGTTGCTGACCTTGCTGCACATTCTCACATTCGGGAGGGGGGTTTGCATGACTCAGCCAGGGATGAGCAGGAAAATGAATGTCATCATTTTGATCCAGTTAAAAATAATTTATCTGCTGCTTTATCTCTATCTTGTCTCGTCATCCCTCCCCCCACCCCCCACCCTTTTTATTTTTTTTCTTTTTGTTTTTTCTTTATTTTCTGGAAGAGGACTATTATCATACGTTTAGGAAGGTAAATCGTCCCCTGAGTTAAATTAGCACCTGATCAAATGCGTGCAAAGTGCTAATTGAGCTTTGCAAGCAGACCCGACTGAAAACACGCCTTTAAAGCGAGCAGGCATGAAAATTGAGGCCATCCCAAAGGAAGGGGAGCGTTTTCAGACAGCTGCCTGCAATATTACTCAGTGACAGAAGTCAGACCATTTCATCCCGAGCAAAGGGAGCAGACCTTTCTGAAGTGGGCAGCTCTTCTGGCCCCGCTGCGTACTTCCAGCGCAGAAAAAGAAAAGCTTTTCTCGAGGGGAGAAGGAGTTCCGTATGTCTGGCATTCCGGGTGTCAGACACATGTATTTCTCACGGCCTGTGTACTCGGGGAGTGTTTCCTCCAGGGATGATGCTGGTTGCTTCTTGCACTCTCCCATTCCTGGTGGGCTGGGCAGGAGGGACCATTCCCGGCGCTGCAGCAGGAACTGTGGGGAGGACACGGGGCAAGGCAGCACAGCTCCTTCCCAGGCTGCCCTAAAACATAACAGAGGACACTGCCAGGACCCTCCAGCTCTTGGTTTCTAGCAGAACTACATGTCTTTAAAAGGTGGCAGATGGTTTGTGGTAACTGCTGTGGCTTTCTGGGAAGAGAGGTATCGAAGATTTCACTCCTTTGATGGTGCAACACACGGGGAGAAGATGGACCCGTAGGTTTAGGGGCCATTGAGGACAGCAGAGATGCCCCTGGAGACAGGAGGGCAGAAGGTTGTTGCTCCCAGAGGGATGAGACAGCCTGTGGGGCTGGCTGAGCCATTTGTTTGGGAAAGAGGAGCAGGAAATCCTGGATGCTGTGACCTGTGGCTGTGGCATCCCGGGGTTTTGCTGGTATGGCAACTGCTCAAAAGTTGCTGTTTCCTTTCTCCCCCTTGTGCTCCTTCTAAAAACCTCTAACTCTATCTTAAGGGAAAAAAAAAAAAAAAAAAGAGCAAGAAACCTTGGGAATTTTCAATCAAACAACAATTTGAAATTGATGGGTAGATGGCAAAGTCTCCTCATGGGTACCTGTGCCCATACAGAGGAGCTGCTCTTTGTGCCATCCTTACAGCAGCCAGTCAATAAGACAGCATTGATACTTTGTTGGTTTCTTTTTTTTAAGTCATCCTTTCTCCCAATTAGATATAATTGCTTTGATAATTAACTAAACTACGATACTACTTCTCCCCGCTCCAAGCAATCTCCACCTCAGTGCGGGAAGCATGCAAATCTGCCAGAGAGCTACACTGGCATTTGCATGTTTTTTCCATCTAATTTGGTAGCCTTGGTGCTTAAAGCACTTGGTGCGATGCTAATAAGGCAACTTGAGCAATCAGCCCAGGTAGAGATTTGTGGATTGCACAAGGATTTGTCTGGAGTGTCTTTCCATGTCTGTGCTCGGCACTAAATATAGCAGGAAGGGGGGGAAGGAGGGAACCTGAGCATGTAATATGGGCTAGTAGGAAGGCTGTGGAATTTGCTTTTTCTGAAAGCCTTTGAACAGAGGGTACCTGCCCCTCAGCTCAGCCTGAATATCTTTGTGTTCAAGGAATGACTGGATGTGGCACTCAGCACTGCAGTCTGGTTGATAAGGTGGTGTTCAGTCAAAGGTTGGACTCAATGACCTCAGATGTCTTTTCCAACCTCGTTGATTCTGTGATTCTGTCATTTTCCTCTATGGCCATGCTCAAGAGTGGTGTTTCCAGAGAAATAGAGGTTCCTTGTCTGTCTGTTCCTGCCTTTGGTGCCGAGCAAAGCACACAGATCAATAGGGCCAGAGCCAGAAGGAAGCTGGGAGTTTTGGCACCTGCAGTCCATGTTTCTCCTGGGCCCCACCTCCTTAAAACCCTGATCTGCACCAGAGAGGTCGTGCAGGAGCTTCCAGCATGTGCAGTTCAGCCCTGCTCTGCTCTGGCAGTCGGTGTGAGGAGGTTCCCCCGGGCTCAGCCTTCGCAGGTCACCACAGCACAAGGTTGTTCCTCAGCTTCCTCCAGCCTGGGAGCACCTTGTGCCCCCCCTTTCCTCATTTCTCCTCTCCTCCCCTCTGACCTGTTCAGCCCCACAGGTGAGTGATCCATGGTCTGGTGATGCCTTACGTTTTAACTTTTATACTGTTTCCAACCCTGCCCTGCCCAGTGTCACTCTGCAGTTCCCTGGAGCTCGTTCAGTGCTCTTCTCTCATGCTCACACACACACAACAAAGCCTCTCCAGCTCTCCAAGGACACCCAGACCCTCCTAGGCCCAACAACTGTAAACCACAATCTTGGGGACAGGGGAGCAAGCTTGGGCAAATTCCATCCTTGCCTGGCTTCTGCTTGGGGAATTGATGCTGAGATCCAAGTGGGAAGAACTCGTGAGCTGTCCTTGTCCATGTTGGGATGCACTGAGGCAGGAGCCTCTGGAGCCCAGAAGTGTACATCTGAAGGCCTTTCAAATAAATCCCTCCTTTATTCATTTATTTCTGTCTAGTGTCTGTTTCTAGGTAGCCATTTAAGGCATCAGTGGGATGGACGTGGAGCCTCTCCCAGGGGAGGGATGTTTGCAGCTTCCCTGGCTGAGGGCCTGGGCTCAGGACCTGCCACCCATCCCATTAGCAACAGTGTCCTTTGGGCAGGCAGGGATGTCTGGGCTGTCTGGGCAAATTAAAATCAGTTCAGTCATTGCTGTCACATCAGCTCCTGCTTTTCCTTGCTTGCTTTTCCTACTTGGCTCCTGTTGGCATTGGAGCCCTTGAAGTAAGAGAGACATTGCAGAAGTTTCCCAGGAGCAAGGCTCTGGATTGCTGTAGGTGGGATAAAGAGCTTGATTTTCCCCATCATCTCTATTACACTGGGCTTGTTGTTTTTATACAATTATTCATACTGTTACTACTACTACTATTGCGACTGCTATTGCTTTTTACTATTACTATTGTTTTATTCCAATTAAGCTGGGCTATGTGTTGAGAAAGCACCAGTGGATATCTCCTGTCTGCCTGTTGTGACCCCAGGAGTTGCAGATGTAGGACTGTGCGTTTGGGGAGGGAAGGGTCTGTCTCAAGACACAGAAATTACTCTTGAAGGGGGTCCTGCTGTGTAGCTGAGATATCCCTGGCCATTGATGATGATCTGACTCAGTTACCCAAATTCCCTCTGTCATTGCAGTGCTGATGGCGTGCATCAAACCCTGGGTGTGGATCCTACCTTGCCCTGCAGCATTTGCCATCTGGATCTACACATGGATTGCACCATATATCAGGCATTAGCAGAGAAAACCTGAGGAATTGGCTGCTTTCAGACACCCTCTGGGAAAAAGCAGCTCTTTTCCAAATCAGAAATGCTCCCACCCTGTATAAAGGTGTGGAGCAGGGAGACATTCTCGCTCTTGTCTTCCTGTTTTCTTTTGGGACAGAGCAACAACCTCAAAGCAGCTAGGCAGGGACCTTTCCTCCATGAAGTTTCTGGCTCAATGGAGAGCAGGAATAACTGGATATTTTATGGACAACTCCTTCCCCTCCTGCTGCCTCCTGGGGTGTGCTGGACCAGGGTGTCACAGCCACCATGTCCCTCACTGCCAGCCCTGCAGACACTCCCACTGCTCCCAGGACTGTTCCAAGGTTAAATCCTCCTTGACTTAAATTTCCTTCCACTGCAAACATTTCCTTGAATTAATAGTTTCTCAACAATAGATAATCAAAACACTTGCCTGTATTTTATTGTTAAATAAACCAGGTGAGGGTCAAAAGCAGATAGAAAACAGACTGATTAATGATAGAGGGTGCTGGGGAGTTTTTTAACTTTCAACAGATGGAAAAACAATTAATTTTTGGTCTGATTCTGTTTTGATTTATTCTTCACGGGAATCCTTAGGCTTCCAGCAAGTTGTGGTCCTGGTCAAAAGTGCAGCTGGGAAGGAGGCCACAGCCCAGCACAGTGCAGCAGGGCCAGCAGGGCTCTCTGGGGAGGAGGAGTGAGGATGGGATGTGCCAGACAGTTGAAGCAAAGCAGGAACCTTCATTTGTTTCAAATACCTTCTCTAAACAAGTAAGAGGATCGTGGGCAGGGACACAATTAAAAGGAATCTCTCTCTCTCTCTCTCACTTCAGATCCTAAGGACTTTAACTTCTATCTGCCCAAATGTCACCTGGAAAGTTTTGTCTCAGCAAAGGGCAGGCAGAAGCTGTGTCAGAGCCCTGGGCCTTGGCATTCTGGCCCTGCTCCAGCAGCACCCAGCCTGACAGAGACTCCAGAGCCACATGGCAGATGTCCACAGAGGAGCATGGCCCATCCTTGGCTCGATGCTGGGAGCTGGGTTTTGAACTGGGAGCTGCCACTTGCAGTCGTACACATGCTTGGGGTGGGTTGAGGTGCTCAGAGTTTCATTTGGAAGCCCCAAATGTGCATATTTTACCCGCCCTGATTTCAGTGGGGAACAAGCAGCCTGAATATTTCCAAGTGCAGGTGCTTTTAAACTGGAAATATTTTTTCCAGATTGCTCCAGGCAGACACTGTCACCCAGCGGAGTGGGAGCGAGAGGAAACAGACAGCAGGGGCTGCCTGGCTTCTCCAAAAATTCTCTGTCTCTAACTTCTGCCCTTCTGCAGAGAAAAGACAAACCCTGATTTTAGTCTCCTTGAACTCAGTGACTTTCACTGAGCTGACCTTGCCCATGCTCCTGAGCTGGAGGAATTTCCAGGCTCTCCCACGTGATATCTGTGCCCACAAACACCTGGATTAAGCGACCCGTGTCAAACACAAAGTGACAGTGAAGTGGTTTGCTCAGCACTGACCTGTGGCCATGTACTGCACCCTTCCCAAGAAGGAGGTGGCGTTTGACAAGCAAAAACACCTGTGGATGCACTGGCAGAGCTTTAAAGTCCCAAACCTTGATGGCCAGGGATGGAAATATCTTGGTTGCCCCTGCATGTGCAGTTCAAGGAGCAGCATCTGCTCCCAGCTCCCAATGGCTTGTGAGAGGAGCTGGGCTTGTGACAGGAGCTGGGCTTGTGCCCCTCTGTGGTGCTGACTCTTTAGTGGATCACAGAGAGATCACAGCAAAAAGCTGGAGAAAGCAATTCCTTTTTTAACTTGTCTTGAATTGTAATACTTAACTCTATTTCTAAGGGGAACATTCGTAGCTTCCCAGGAGAAATCCATGACAAAGAATGTAAATATGAAAGATGTTTTGGTAAGGTGTTTTCCTTGACCAATGAAATAGCTTTGTCTTTGTTTGTTTTCATGTTTGTGAGACTGTGCTGCAGGGACAGACAGACACAGTCAGACACAGAAGACCCCTCCAGCTAACATGGCTGGAGGGAAAAAAGCTTTGCTCTCTGTTCTTGACTATAAATAAGCCTTCTGAGAAATCCTATGAATATGGAGTCAATTTGTGGACAATCCCTCGAATAGGGCTTCATCTTTCCCACACCCCCCAGCCAGGGTCAGTGCTGTTTTTCTTTCCCAAAGAGCACATGCTGGCTGGTGAGTGCTCACAGATTTGCAGTACCAGGATTTAGGGGTATTTTTTAATGTGAACACAATGCTACCTCATTACCTGTGCTCTCAGGGCACTGCAGCATGAGGGAGGCAATGGAAACATCTCTGCCCTCAGGGCAAGGTGATTTTCTAACTGGGACAAGAAAAGAGCTGTCCTGGGCCGAAGCCAGGCAGAAGGGATGGAGAAGGGTTAGGTTTAGTCCTCTAAAGTCTCTCCAAAATCCCATTGGCAAAGCTGGGTTGCAGCACGGGGAAGCAAACATCCTAATTTTCAGATGAGCTGCAGCCCCCAGAGCTGCACAAAGCCCAGGCAATGGGCACTGGCACTTGGCACATCCCTCACATTTCACTCTGCCTCAGTCAGAAAGCTCCAGACCTCCAGCCTGGCTTGACCCAAGGTATTATTGCTTTCCCAAAGACCAGAGTGATTTCTTAAACTTGGCCTAGGCTCGTGTGATTCTCACCTCAGGGTCACTTTATAATCCTTTGGTAAGGCACCTCAGGGTTAGTAACTGGACCTGGAACCTGGGGACTCCTGCAGAACATGGCTCAAAGCAGAAACAAAACCTTCAGCACTGCAAGACTCCCACCAAGACCTAAGGCTGCCCTGTGGAAACTCAGTAATTAAGATCTTGCCTATGCTAAAGCCACAATGCAGATAAATGATCTGTGTTGCTTGAAAAAATGAAAATATCCCTTTAAATTAAAAGGCTGGGATATATCTTTCCCTTTCAGTGAAAAGCATCCTACTGTCTATTTTAGCTGGCAGTCTTGCTGCCAGAAAGGAAATGGGAATATTATCCCTAATGAGTCTTCTCATAATGGTAATTTTCCAAAAGAGGTACCAATTCTAGGTTTGTGTCAACAGTCCCACATCTGCAAGACTTGGAATAAACCTCCCAACCCTGCTACACTATGCAGGCTCACTCCTCCACAGTCGGTGTGGGAATGTCTTGTCAGAGCAGCAATTCCTGGTTTAATACTGATATAGATCCTTCCCACGTGTGTACAAACACAGCTAAGTCCACACTGTGCCTCTGGTCTCCTCTAAAGCAACCAGCCTAACCCACATTCCTCTTCCCCACTTACCTCTTGGTTCTTTGCCACATTCAGGCTGCCCCCAGGGATGGCATCCTGCCTCACTTATTGGAGACACCTCATTTTAAGTCATTTGACCCCTGTCTGCCAAAGCC
Source organism: Erpornis zantholeuca (assembly GCA_013400515.1). Classification (NCBI taxonomy): domain Eukaryota; kingdom Metazoa; phylum Chordata; class Aves; order Passeriformes; family Timaliidae; genus Erpornis; species Erpornis zantholeuca. Next base: position 161,477 of record VZTN01020767.1, read on the forward strand.
ATTTGAGGGAATTAGAGCAACATCTCCAGAGGTCTCACTGGCAAATGTGGGAAGTACACACCCACAATGTTACCCCATATGTGTGAGAGGGATAAAGCATCCACCTGCCTCCTTCTGGATCTTGGCAGGATAAAGACCTGATCAAATATCCCTCTGGCTTTCAGGCTTTGGAGAACCAAGATTTAACTCCTTTTGAGCCTGTCTCCAGGGGTGGCTGGGATGTGGCAAAAGTCTTTGATCCTTGCACCCCGTGGCAGGTGAGGTGATGTGCTGGTTTTGTCTGGGGCAGAGTTAATTTTCTCCTCAGTAACTGGTGTGGGGCAGTGTTTGGGTGTGTGCTGAAGCAGTGCTGATGGCACAGGGATGTTTTGGCTGCTGCTGAGCAGCTCTCACACAGAGCCGAGGCCTTTTCTGCCCCTCAGCCCAGCGAGGGGGCTGGGGGTGCACGAGGAGAGGGGAGGGGACACAGCCAGGACCCCAGGGATGTCCCACACTGTATGGGGCCGTGCTCAGCACAGAGAGCTGGGGGGAGAAGGAGGAAGGGGAGGATGTTTGCAGTGATTACTTTGTCTTCCCAGGTCACTGTAACCTGTGAGGGAGCCCTGCTGGCCTGGGGATGGCTGAACTCTGGCCTGGCCATGGCAAGTGGGGAATGAATTTTGTGTTTTGTTTTGCTTGAATGTGAGGCTTTTGCTTTACCTGTGAGACTGTTTTTATCTCACTCCATGAATTTTTTCACTTTTCCAACTGTCCCCCCCTATCCTACCGGAGAGGAGAGAGCAAGGAACTACATCAGGCTCATTTACCAGCTGGGGCTAAACCACAAAAAGGGAAAAATCAACAACAAAAGTCTGCAAACTACTTCCACTGCTTTCAATCCATGTTTGGTAAGATTTTTGCAAAACCATCTCTGTGCCTGGCCTTTGCACAAAAAGGCTGTGTTTAGCTGAACACCTCATTGGCTCAGCTGGTCTAGGTTTGATCCTTTCCTCCATTTCTAAAGTGTATGTGTGTTAAAAAATTAAGAAATGCTTGGGAGGTACCCAGAAATTTGGAGTTCCTATATGGAGAAGGATGTCTGAAATACGGCAACACTGTAATGATAAAGGTGTGCAGGTGAACAGGGCAGGATTTTAACAGGGCAGACACTGAACCAGAAATTCCAGCCTCAGAATGCACACTGAGCATACATTCCACTGGCTTGGTTATCCCAGTGTGCAAAGACCCTGCAAATCCATCCCATACTGAGCCCCCTCACTCTGCCTCAGTTTCCCAATAGTTTGTGTCCAGGTGGTGACTCAGAAAACACTGAGCCAGCCTCAGACCAAAGAGGGAAGGCACCTTTGCTGTGGGAATCCCTGCTTTAAACTTTTAAGGCAAAAGAGATGCAAGAAAAAACTGGCATAGGGATGGGAACGACAGACCAAGGGGCTGCACAGGCACCCAAGGGTTCCAGATCCACCTTGCCCACATTTCACTGGCACACCTGGCTCTGCACACGTTTGGAAAATGCTCTCAGGCACTGGTGGGGTTCCTGGGGCTGTCCCATGCAGGGCCAGGAGTTGGGCTGTGATGATTCTCGTGGGTCCCTTCCAGCACATTCCAGAATGGCCTGTGCTCAGTGCCTGTAATCAGAGGTGAATTTCTGGTGGTTCACCAGGAGCCTGTAAAACAAGTGAGCCAAAGCTCAAGGGTTTTAGGGATTCACAGATCTGTCAGACAAGCCAAGGCCAAGCCTCAAGCAAATCTGAGCCAATAGCTTTCACTTGGAAAGTTCAGGGTAATCATTGTTCCGGTTTGAGACAAATTCAGAGGAAAATATCCTCTGAGAGAAAGCAGGTTGTAGTTACCTCTCCCCCACCAGGTTTGGGAAAAGAAATATTTCCTCGGAGGAAAGTGAAGAAGAAACAAAACTATTTGTTTAACAAACACACAAGAAAAGAATATTAATGCTAAATAATAAAATCTCTCGCTGTGGAGGGAAACCTGGAAGATTTTTAAGTCTTTCTGTGGGTGTGGTCTCTCTCCTCCACCTCAGAGCTGGGGTTTCACTGCAGGCCCCTCTGGGCCTCCCGAATGCTGTTCTGGTGATGTGGCAGAGTTCCAGAAAGAAGAAGCTGAAGCCCCAAGGAAACAAAGTTTAACTCTCCATCTCTCTCTGGAGAAACAAAGCCGAAAGCCAGCTGGAAAGCAAGGAAAGGTGCTTCCTCCACTCTCAGCAGCAGCAGCAGCTATCTCCTCACCGCAGACGTGGTGGAGCTTTACACCACAGAGGCATCACAAGTGCAAATCCACCAGGCTGCCTTTAGACCCTTCCAGGACCAGAGAATGTCCCATTTCCCAGCCCAGACTTGTTTCTCTGCTGCAGGAAACAATGCTGCAATGTGAATAAAGGTGCGATAAACTTCAATGCCAGACCTGATAGGCAGAGAAGAGCGATTTATTTTTAAACAAAATGAAAGTCACTCCTGCATACTGTCATAGTCACATAAACCTAAGCAGTGAGGAGCTTGTATCCAGCTGATCTGGCCACAATTCCTCATGCTGGCACAGAGGACCAGCAGCTCTGGCTGCCCAGTCCTCACCAAGTCCCCTGAGTGGCACTGTCCAGGTTCAGATGCTGTTTTTCACTCATCAGGTGCTGACAATGAAGAGTGTCTCCATCCTGCCACAACCTCCCCGTGAGGCATCAGGATTTTGTCTCCTGAGTCCTTTGTCTCACGGTCTGGGTGTTCTGAGGAGCTGTCCCTAGATGTCTCACAGACCTGCCAGTCCAGGTGCCACCAACAGCTGCCACCCCTCCTGCCAGTTACTCCTTTGGGAGTTTTGCATACCAATATTCCCATTCCTTCTCCTTTCCTACCAATCTTCACACCTCTGCCACACCTTTCTCTACCACCACATGGGCTCTGCACGAGTCTGTGCTTGGGCACACCTTTCATCTGAGCTCCAGGATGCTACCCAGAGAGAGAGCCTGGCACTCGCTCAATCCAGCAAGGAAGGTTTCAAGGCACTCAGATGAGGAGCAAAGTCATCCAGCAGATCTTCTGTACTCAGATCTTCTCGAGCAGCAGGTGGGTGCTTTGGATAAGATTAATCCACTCATTTGTAGACTCTTGTAATTAATTATCTCCTCCTGAGCTCCCTGGCCAAAGGACAGAGCCCAACCTGGGAGCAGTACCTCCCTTCCTGGTGGAGATGGCTAGGAATGGGTTAGCTGGAATGTGTCCCTGGAGCAGCTACTCCTTCTTGCTGCCTGCCCAGGGAGGAAAGGACAGAGAGCTCAGACTGAGATGTTTACCCCAGGCCTCCAAAGTTAGGACAGCTGAATACCCTCCCTGCAGGCCTGAGAAGAGTAATTATTTGGGGTGGGAAATGCATGGATGGTGGGGCTCACCATTAACAACCTGACCCCAAATCCTTTCTTAGCTGCTCATTGTGTGTGAGTTTGAGCTGCCCCACACTTCCTACAAACTTCTAAAAGCATGAGCAAGCTGAAAGGAGGTTTCCCAGGATTCTTCTTCTGCAGACTGCTCCCTGCGTTTTCATCTCCAAGCGTCCCTCTCCTGCTGGCAAGGCCCTTGAGCTGACCTGCAGCCCTCCTCTTGTGCAGCAGAGTTTGGGGCTTTTGATCTTTAGCCCTATTGATCTAAGTTGGCTCAAAGGTGGTCAGGAAGGGCTTTGTGTTTTAGAGTGCACTGAGGCTTGGGAAGAAAATGTTCTGTGAGCTGTGCTGGGCAGGACAGGCTTTCATGTGGCTGCTCATGACAGGAGGGGACTGGATGGGGTGAAGCAGCCAGTCCCTTCCCCACTGACATTCCCAAGTGCACCAGTAGGGCAGGTCAGCAGCTTGGCACCCTCCACTTTCCCTCTTCCACTGGTGTGCAGCCTTCTGGTTTTTGCCTGGAGCTTTGATTCTTAAAGAAATGAAGGGAACCTCATGTTACTGCTGGGGGAGTTCTGTTGCCATGCCAGATCCAACTGCAAGCAAAATAAATGTACAAGCAGGGTTCAAGGGGAGCCCTGGGCATCAGCCAGCACGTTGGTGGCAGCTGGAAAGTTTGTGGGCTTGGAAGTGTTGCAGGAGACCTTGATGACTCCATACATCTCTGATGCGTGTGAGTGCATTGGTTAACTCAGTAACAGGTGTCAAAATGTCCCAGCTTGCTGGGAATAGGCTTTGTCACCCTCCCTCTCCCTATAAAATCCTATTCTTGGCATGCTGGCAATAAATAACCCCCTTGTCGTGAACCATGGGCACACCGAGTGCTCAAACAGGGCCATCCTTTGGAAGGGAGGGTTATTTTCAGCTGTGATTTTAGCTGGAAAGGGGAAGCTCTGGGTAGAGGTTCAGGCATTTTGCAAGGCTCAGCTGAATTGTTGGTGCCTGCTGGTGCCCACAGTGCTCCTGGCACGGTGGTGTCACCATGTGCACACAACTGAGGGTAAGGTGCCAGTGTGATTAATGCCAGCACTGGGTTGGAAATAAATGATCTTTCGGGTCCTTTTCAGCCCAAACCTCTCAGTGAGTCCATGATTCTGTTATTTCTTTGCCATTCCCACTGCAGGTGTACCACACAGCGATCGGGGTACCTTTGCACACCCCAGATGTGTCTGTTCCCTGCCTGCCATCCCAGCTCAGAAATGGCTTTTTTGGGAAGCGCTGCTGCCAAATTCACCTGGCTGAGCAGCTGCCCCAGGGGTGCAAGGGCAGGAATTAATCCCAGAGGTGAGCAGGAGCGAGCTGGCTGCGGAAGGAGGTGACCTGGAGGCAGAGTGAGAGCGGGAGTCCAGATGGGTGTGGGGCAGTGCCAGGCACTGGTGGATGGATCAAAAGGCAATGGCCTTTAGGGGGAAGACACTGGCCAGAAGGGAGATAGATTCAAAGGGAACCCAGGAAAAAACCTCTGAGTTTCTCTGGAGCAGGGAAAGTTGGTGCTTTGCTGTGGAGCACATAACTTGTAGTTGTAACAAAACCCAACCAAACAGACAAAAGAAGTGGCTGTTCCCTCTCTTCATGTTGTCCCTGCAGGAGCCCAGCTAATGCCCTGGAGATGCCCCAGGTAGTGCCCCCAGCCCAAAGACAGGCCCTGGGCCCTCCTTTTGGGGTGGGCAGGGGAGATTCCACCTCTCCACAACTGCATCTTCTCCCCTTGGGCCTCTTCTCCACCCCCCCAAGCTGGGGATAGTCTGGGGCATTCCCAAGATGTCTTTGGCTTTCCAGCTGTGGGGACTTTCCCCAGGAAATTTTTCTCCACACCAGGACATGTCTGAATTTTGTCCATCCTCTGTGAGCTGATGCTGCCAAAGAGCTATAAAACAGTAACAACACCCACAATTTTTCCCAGGGCACCTGCCCACCAGCCCCAAAATACCACAAAAGCCTCCTCCAGGCATAGCTCCTGGCACATGACCCTCACCCCTCGAGTATTCCCAGCTGATGTCAGTGCCAGTGTCCTGTGGTTGCTTATCACAGAATCCTAAGATGGTTGGAAGGGAACTTAAAGATCATCACATTTCAACCCCCTGCCATGGGCAGGGACACCTTCCACTATCCCAGGTTGCTCCTGTCCAACCTGGCCTTGGACATTTCCAGGGATGTGGCAGCCACAGCTTCTCTGGGCACCCTGTGCCAGGGCCTCACCACCCTCACAGGGAGGAATTTCTTCCTAATATCTAATCTAAACCCACTCCCTTTCAGTTTGAAGCCATTACCCCTTGTCCTCTCACCACACACTCTAGCAAATATTCCTTCCTCATGCACCTCCTCTTCTGCCCCTCCTCCGGCTTCTTAAATCTTGTCACACTTAAATTTGGTCCCTGCTATCAAGGGGCTCAACAATTCCCTCTCCCTGTCCCAACCCTGCCTGTGCAGGGCTCGTGCAGCCACCTGATCTCATGTAATCTGTCTGCACAAAGCCACCCAAGCAGCTTTTGCACCCAGAGCATCCAGCCCTAAAGCAATCCCATGGTATAGAAGAGTTTTCTGCCAGGTTCCTGTATTCTGTATGCCTACAGTGCACTTGTTCATACAAAAAGTTATGCTGAATTTTCATGCTTATCTTATAGCAAGAAGTAATAACAGTTTAACTATATCCTACCCACCTCTTTTCCCCTCTGTGATGTCCAGACTTCCATCTTCTCTTTCTCTAAGGTTTATCAGAGAAGTGAACTTACCAGACAAGAGGTTAAACCAGGTTTCTGCTGCTTGGTCTCCCAACTCTGCTCCCATTCACTGGCAGACACAGTGCCAGGGTTTTGGCTTCTTTTCCAGCCTCTCACCCTCTCTGCCCCTGAGCTGGGATTGAACACAGCAGATGCACTTTTCTCTTGTTCGGACTCAGTTGTTTATTAGTTCTTATCTATGTTACAGACTTAGGAGCTGTGAGCTCTGCTAACAAGGTGGAACAAGGCTATACAATAATGGCATTTCTCCAGCTCTGCAAAGATTTTTCAAGGACAATTTGTCCAATAATGAGTTGACATCTAAATTATTTTTATTTTTAACCCAATGCTCAAACCCCTAAGGTCAGCAGTGTGGATTTATTTATCCAGTTGCAAGACACCATCTAAACCCATAAAGAAGAAGGAAGAAGAAAGTGGAAAAGAAATATCTAAATGCTATCATATGTATAATTATATGTATTGCTATATTCCAAAACCCTAAATCTTAAGTTTTTCACCCTGTGACACCACACCTTCTATTCAAACTACACACATGTGATTTTAATATCATCGCTCAATTTTGGAAACCTATCCCAAGGCCTCGGATCAAATGCAGTGTTTTCTTGTGGATCAGTGCCTTTCAGCACAGAGAATTTAAATTTCTCAGCTTCCAGGGTTCCAACAACACAGGAGTGCTGAAGCACCTGTGAGCCCATGGAAGGGCTGCAGCAGAGGCATCGAGCAGGAAAATTTTGGCAGAAAATGTGGGAATTGTGGCCGCTGCCACTGTCCTCCCCTGCACCTCCCTGCAGACCAGCCACAGCAGCAGAAGGGGGAATGCCAAACCCACTGTAACAACCAAGGTCAAGGCTCATCTCTCAGTCCTCACTGACTTGTAGATTGGCTTCAGAGCCCAAAATCTCCTCTAATTCCAGCTATGCTAGTGGATACAATGAAAAATATCCCCTCTGCCTGCAAGTCTTTGACCTGGCTGTGTCCTGAGACATTGCAGCTGCAGCCAAATATGCTGGAGACCTTGGTGTCTGCTCCTGTTCCAGGGCAAGGAGAGCATTTCACCTCAGGGGCTTGAGAAACATGAGTTCCCACCTGATTTACTATGGGGCTTTGTTCCATGGTGCAAGCACGTGGTGAGAAATCCCTCTCTGGCTGGAGTGCTGTGCTGGTCACAGGCAGAGGGGTTTTTTGGCACAGTGACTTCTCACCTCAGGCTGATTCCTGTCACCACATCACCGCTGCTGCCAACCCCTCCTGCAAGGGCTGGCAGAGAAGAGTCTGAGCAAATGAAACCACAAGTGCTGTGGGTATGGGTTCTTCCTTCCATTTATGCTGTCTTACTCCAAAACATGCAGGTAAAATGCTGTCAGACTCTGCTGGTTATTTGTTGTTTTTTCTTTGGGTTTTTTGAGGTTTTTTAATCTCTTGGTTAAATTAATGCATGTTCAGCTGCTTGGTTAACGACCCAAACATGGAAGTCACACAGTGAGGCAACCTCCTGCAATCTGCCAGGCACAAATGTGAATGAGAAGCTCAAATGCCAGTTCAGTCCCCCTCAGTGGCTGATTCCCAGCATCAGCTGCCAGGAGGGAGAGCAGGACAGTCCAGCTGCACAGGGACCATGGCTGACCATTGCTATACTCCACTGGAGATCATTTACAAGTGTTTCAGGTGCTAAAGTGGCTCCTGCACTTCAGCTTATCAAAGGAGAAAAATACATATATAACCTCTGATCCATATTTTGTTTTAGATTTTTCTAAGTTTGTGTTACTGAACCATAAAGTTGTTGATCTGTACTTAATACCTGAGCTGGAGACTTTATCTCTGAGTTATCTGCCAGACTCCCCAAGAGAGGAGGAGTGTGGCTGGGCTGCTTTTTTCCAAGGGAGATGGAAATATTGTTATAGCCAACTTCCCCAGCTCACCCATCAGTACCTGTTCTTGTTTGAGCCTTCCAGGCATCCCAGTCTACACCTCTCTTCCTCTGTGCTGCCTTTTTATCAGGCTGAAATGACAGGGAGATGAAATGATAGGGCATTAGTAGTGCCTGGAAGAGAAAAGCCAGCCTGGCAGGCTTGCAAGTCAGCTCTGGTGTGTACTGCTAGAGAAACTACAGCCTAGCAAAAAACTGTGAACGATTGCTTTCCTCTTCAAAATCCTTTCCCAGACTCTGCTGAACCACCCTGCCACTGCTAATTAAGTTCATCGTGTTCCATTTTCCCTGTGCTGATGTGACAGGGTATTTGTTTTGCATTAAGTTCAGGTGAGACTTTGAGCTGACAGGTTGAAAATCAATGAGGAGCAGAAATCATCTCGGGGGAAGCCAAATTGCTGTGGGGGCTGAACGAGCCTGTTGGGCTTCCTGCTTTCAGACCCACAGAAAGGGTCATAGATCCTGGTGTCACGAACCTCACAGGGGAAATAATGACATACCCAGGGACTGAAACAATGCTATGTATAGCTTTTCTTACCCCTATGGCCTGCTGAAGCACATAAATAAGTCAGGCTTTTTGCATTACTGTTTCGTGGAGGGTTTGGAAGTGGTTCATAAATTATCGGAGAAGAAAGGTCAGGCTCTTAAAGAATGCTTTGGAAAATCAGCATCCTTGGGAGGGATTTGACACGCTTTGTTTACAGTGTGAGAGAGTTCAACATGCAAATCCTCCGAAAAGCCCAAGGAGCCTTCCAGCAAAACCAGCAGAGACAAGGCTAGACATCCCAAATAGTTGCCTTTAAGTAAAAACAAACAACAATAACAACAAAAACATAGCAGGAAATTAAACCCCAGACCTTCCTTAGTCAGCACTGAGAACTGTGAAGCAGACTTTCAAAGGCCTTTACAGCTTTGAGCTCTGAGTTATCTCAATATCAACATCATCAGAGCCAAATGCTGCTCCGTGCAGGACTCAGCTGGGAGTCCTGGGCTCATGTAAAGGACAAGGGGGAATAAAAGGGATCTCTTTAACCTTCAGTGGCCTGCAAAACACTTTGGAGGGGCTACTCCTCTGGGCTCCCCCTTGGTTCCACTCTGGTGACTCGGTGGCAAGGTGATCCTGCATGTCCCATCCTCCAGCACAGCTCAGCAGGGAGGAAAAGAACATCAAAGGTGAGAGCCAGGCTTTGGCTCTGAGATTTCCCGGGCAGAAGGAAAAAAAGGGCAACCAGAAGGCGTTGCAATAAGCCGTGTGGAAGGCAGACAGCAGTGCATTAAATCCTGCAGCGAGGGGCTGGCATCAGCCTGAGTGTGTGAAAAACGGAGACAGTGCGGACAATGAGGCTGCTCTGCTCCCTCTGAGCACCGTGTCAAAGAAAAGAGGGAAAAGAAAACTGAAATAGGTATGGCTGGGGTCGGGGAGGGGGCAGAAAAAGAAAGGAAAAAAAAGAAACCCTAACATTATCTGGAGGAAGGTGCAGGAGGTGCTCGGCAAACACCGCGAGTGACCTTTCCATCGCGCGTTCCCGTCCAAGGCGGGGAGGATGCTCGGTGCCACCGGCGAGCGGCTGCTGCCACCTCCCGGATCCCTTCGGGCAGGCAAAGCTCCGCGAAAGGGATCGGGGCGCTAGACCAGAGCCGGTTCTCCGGAATAACGCAGGAGTACTTGGATGGATATGTAAAAACCCTTGGGTGCAGCATCTCTGAGCGCGGCACTTAATGCGCCGAGGAAATAAAGATGTTCGTGTGCAAATGCTGTGTTAGACACTACAAGTTTTGTGTATGCTGAAGCACACAAGTGTGCAGATCTTCACACACTGATGGCCTGAAAGGCAGAGCAGAGTCTGAATTAAGCAACGCTTCTTTCCCCCTGCTCAGAGGGTAATGAAATGATCGACCAGCCATGAAATTTTAACAGAGAAAGCACCACGAGCAAATAATGGAAATTCCCTTCTTCCTGACCGCCAGCTGAGCTGCTGTTTCCCCTGGGACACAGCAGCCCATGCCAGGCAATGTCACACTGTCCATGAGCCCCTCGAGAGCTTGTGTGCTGAACCCACCCCATGCACAGCCTCCCTACCTCTGGACCCTTACAAGAGTGATCCTCAGCCATCCCAAAACAGGTCCAGCGACACATCACAGCCTGCTCTGGAAGCAATGTGTGCTTTAAGGAGGCTCAGGGCCTGGTGGATGAGCCTCTGCCTATAACCCAGGGCAGCTGGGTCTCACCCTCCCCAAGCAGACAGACAATTTTCTCTCTCAGAGGAGTTCAGGGCCCTCATGCTGTGTGGTAGATCTCTGCAAGTCAGCTGGAGGATGAACTTTGAGGCAGAGACAAGTCTCCTGAGCTTTGGTCGACTTGCGTCACTCCATTATCTTGCCTCAGCCTCTCTGACTGAGATTTCATTTTTATTCCACTTGTGCTGCACTCTCAGAAATGCCACAAACATCTGTGCCTGTCCCAAGCTCACATTTTTCACTAAAAGGGACAGTTAATTGCAAGTGAAGCACCAGCCACATGACCAGGCTCCAGCCCCGTTCTGTGAGTTCTGGATGGACCCTGACTGCATTTCCCCTGGGAAAGGGCCCCCAGCCAGAACAGGAGATGGAAAATGAGGGACACAGCAGGGACCTGCTCTCCTCATGTGAGCTGGTGGCTCTCCAAGCCAGTCCTGACAAGAGGTCACAAAGTCCTGACAAAGTCCCAGTTAAGGGGGGCAGAGCCCACATCATTACAGTCTCCTCTGGCTGCATCTCCCAGATTTAGGTACCCACACTGCAGCAATAAACTGCAGAAGTGTGCTCAGTGCTCTTTTGAGAGAATACTGGGGGGTTTTGCACATGTTTGGAGCCCTTTTTTAAAAAAATAGAGCCCGTTACTGCTACTTTAATTCCATATTCTAGAGACCTGTGTGGCAGAGCCCAAATCCTGATGAGGATGCCAAGGAGTTGAGGGGTTAGGAAGATGGCATGTGGCAGAATTTGCTTTGGGTGAAAAATGCTGGTAAACTTTCAGGCTACTCCCAGATTTTATGTAGCACTGGCTAACTTGTAAATCAATCAAAAACCAAGGAATGCCAGAGTTGTGCAACTCAGGTTGGGTCCATGTGCCTGCTTGCCTTGTGCCCTGGGTCCCATCTCCCTGGGGAGGTGTTGAAACCCGGGGAGAAGGGAGCCCGTAGGAGTGCCAGAGTACAGGAAAGGCTGTCACCCCGTGGGGACACGGCTTTGCCAGGCAATCCCTCCCTGTCTCCAGGGCTGTCCTTCTCCCAGGAGCCAGGGGTAAAATTCCAAAGTGAATGGATCAGCAGGCGGAGGATGCAGCATCCTTTAACTTCCCAGTCCCTTGCAGAGCTGTGTGAGCTCTGGGTGCCTTTGCCAGAGCAGGATGAGGAGCATTCTCCTTATCCCCCTGCCAAGAAGGGTGACAAGCCAGGAGCTCTGGCCCAAATGCTCAGGGGCAGTTTCCTGGCTGGTGGCCTGCAGGTTGGATCCTGCCAGCTCTTGCTCCTGGATTTTTCTTGGAGGAAAGGGGATCCTGATAGAGGTACCCTGCCCGAGCAGTGCAGTGCCAAGGAGGGGAGGGGCAGGTGCAGCACCAGAAGCTGCTGCTGTCCCCCACATCACTGCCACTCCCACGGAGTCACTGGGGCCTGTGGGAAGAGGGGGAATTACTTGGAGGAGGCTGCATGTCCCCGGAGCACCATCTGCTGCACCCTCCTGAGATCCCTCTAATAATTCCTCTGGAGGAGAAGCTAACGTCATTTCTGCTTTGCTGTAGGGAAGCAAGATTATCAGTCTGGGTGGAAATGGAGGGTGGGTAACAAAAACACACTGCAAAAAGGATGAACAGTCCCCCTGAGCAGAAGCCCCTGCTTAAAGGCCATGCTTAGCAAACTGCCCAGGCACTTTGAAGTTCCCCGTGGGCAGAGTCCTTTGCTGCCTTTCCCTCCATCCATAAAACCCTTGGCTTATTCACAACCAAAAGACCTTTAAGAAATTTCGTTAATCCTTAAAGAGTGTTACCAACACCTTTCTAAGAAATGAATTTGCAAAGAAAGCCGTGGTGAAGAGCTCCTTCCTGAAATCATGGTCACAGGCTGTGAATGACAAGAATTTCTTTAAAGGAAAATTAATCTTGTCAAAGGGAAACAAGAGATTTTTCAGGGAAGAGGAGGAGTATCCTGGAGAGATGTGACTGGGAAGACCTCTGGGTGAAAAAAGTAACATATTTTTAGTGACACACAGGCATTAGTGGCAATGCTCAAGCTGTTCTGCAAGTGGATGAGCCTTTTGGGGTCAGAGGGGCTCTGGTTTAGGGACAGGCTGGGGAGCCTTCAGTGACACATTCCCCATCCTACACAAAACACCACCAGACACCCCAGTGTCCTTGCACAGAGGCCTTTCAGAGCTGCTTACGGTTTTAATTAGCTGATGGATTGTAAAAGGCTTTAAAATCATCCCTTCTCAGAGCAAGGAGACAGTCACGGTCTGGTGTCCCCAAAAGTGTGGGGCAACATGAGTCCTGCCCCCTCTGCGTGGCTCATGGCTTGCCTCAAACCTGCCCTGATTTCCTGTCATCATTTCCTATCAAAACTCTCACTTTCTGCCAGCCAGGCATAAAAAAGGGTCCAAAAGTGGTTCAAATGTCATTTCATGGCCCTGACAGACACACAGGCTGCTCAGGCACCTGCAGGTAACATCTGCACACAGATCACGCTCAAAATATGTTTCCCTATTTTTACACCTCTGAGAGGTTTGAATGAGGGTCAAATGTCTGGGATTCGATTTTTTTTTTTCCTCCTGGCTTTGCTGGGTTTCTGTCAGGAAGGAGAGAGATGTCAGCACATGGCAGGGAGGCACGGAGGCTCTGGAAAGAAGATGCATCTGAAGGGAAAGCAGCTGAGGCTGGGGACCTGTTAGCACCAGGCGAAGAAAGGAGGCAGCTTTGCTTAAAATGCCCTTTCCATGCCTGCAGCTACAGCTCCCTCCTGGAATGAAATTGCGCTTTCCCAAAGTGCGCTCATTCACGCCTTTCCCCCGGAGATGCAAACACAACAGGCAGCACAATTTGCGTTAGAAAGCTCCGAGATTGCCCAGTAATTAATCTCAGCAAAAAATTGGTTTAAAGTAGTGTCAGGCGCTGAGGGGATTTATTGCTTTCTAATTACCAGACAGTAATCTGCCTCCTTTCCCCTCTTTCTCCTGCTTCTGCAGCACTTCTCTCACCCTCCTGCAGCCTTCCCCCGCCCCGGGCTCAGCCGGGTGCTGTTATGCTGGTCCCAGTAATGATCCCTCAGGGAATGCAGGCAGGGATGGGGATGAACCCCGGAACGATGCCTCTGCTCCTGACTCCCAGTCCTCCCTGAGTTTTGGCCTAGATATGGAGAAGCAAGTGGCTTTTAAATTTAAATAGTCCCAGAGCTTCTGTGTTTATGGCTCATATTAATATTTAAGCCCACGCCATGAGAAAAAAAAACAACCAACAAACAACTGCGTTTATTTTCTGTTTTTCACGGCTAATCAGCATCAAAGAGGAGGAGGTTGATGGGCTCAGCTTTTTGGTAGAGCAAAAATTGTCTGAGATGATTTTACCTATGGGGTAAATTATGGGGATGTGGGGTCAGCATCCTCTCCTAAACACCCTGGATATCATCTGCGTGGAAAGCTATTTGAGTAGACAACGAGTGCTGAAACCTTTAGTCTTGGGTATTCACATCCATGCACACTCTGGAGCTGTGGATTTCATGCGTGGCAGCTGCAGGGAGAGTTCGTACCTCCCACCCCACCCACCCTGCCATCAAACAACTTTAATCATTCATTTCAGATTAAATCCTTCACGTGGTTCCATGGAAATGAGGTGTGAACTGCTGTTTGTACTGACACAATGATCTGAAGGAAAGGTGTGGTGGTCGGGCTGCTGAGTTTTGTTCTTTTTCTGATCCTTTTGTTTCGCTTGCATGAGGGCTAACGGGAACACGAAAGAAAGGGCGAGTCATCCTCACAAAATGTACTTCCAGTGGTGGAAAGCACATCCTCCAAGTGGTGCTGGGCACCACACCGACCTTCAAAAGCCTTGCAAAGCAACAAATGAAACCCCCAACGCGGGTTGCGTGTTTCCTATATCACTTTATTGACTGCCACTGACCACGTTCTCAGGTTGAGCGCCAGATACCAGTGGGAGAGGTGGAGCTACCCTAGAATTACAGGGAGAGAGCAAGGGAGACAGTGTGTCACGCACAGGCTGGGGAGAGCTGGCTGGGGATGAGAAGCCTCTGCACAGTGGTGAGTTCCCCCCTCTCCCCCCGAGGGCCTACAAAGACAGAGGAAAGACGTGCTTGTCCTCCTGTCAGTTGTCCCGAAGGGAAATGACAGGGCAGAGGTGTGAACAGAGACACTTAAACACTTTGCTGAAAAAAAAAATACACGTTGCAACCCCCCAAAGGTGAGATATTATTATTAATTATTATTATTATTAT
>VZTN01020767.1:176896-192206 GCA_013400515.1 Erpornis zantholeuca
AGGGCTTTTCCCTTGCTCCAAGCCTCACCCCAAGGCTTGGTGCACCAGGAGCCAGCGTTACTCGTGCACTCCTTCCTACCTGATGGTGGGTATGGGCTACAGCACCGGACGAAGACCCTTCCAGCAAGTACAGCAGCATGGCAGCATCGCCATCCATGCCATCCCCACAAGGTTTAAGCTTCCAAGTCCACCAGCCGCTTACCCAGCCCCTCGTTCTATCCGAGGGAAAAGGGGGAAAACAGAAATAAAGAAAATAAAAGAAAAAAAAAAAAAAAAAAAAGAGGAGACAAAGTGGGGGAGGAACGAACAGGAGAAACCCCTCTAGATATCCACTGATATCTATGCAATGGCTCTGGGAAGGAGACCCGCGGGTGGTGGCAGCCTGCGCAGCGCGGGGGCCGGCGGGCTTAGGAGGAGGGCGCAGAGCTGGGCTTCTCCTCCCGGGACACCGGGATGGGCCTCTCGCTGTGCCCCGCGTCCATGTTGGAGGGGACCTTGGGGCCCGAGAAGGTCAGCATGCCATCGTTGGACAGGGAGCAGGTGATGGCAGCCTGGTCCACGTTGGCGGGCAGGCGGTACCGGCGGTGGAACTCCCGGGAGATGTAGCCGTGGTCATCCTGAGAGGCAGTGGGGAAAGGGGGGGGAAGGATGTCAGGAACCCTCCGGCACCACACCGTGCCTCCCTTTGTCCGGCTCCCTCGGAGCAGGAGATCCACATTCCCCCTGGCTTATTGTGCCACTGTGCTCCCAGGACCTCTGGGCACATCTCTGCTGGGTTTAATTTTACAGGTTTGTAGGGGCGGGTGTCCCCCGTGACACCCCTGAGGCTGCAAGAGCTGAGCAGAGCAGCAGGGAGTGATTTTGGCCATAGGTTTGATGGAAGGCTGGGACCTGATTTGGGCCCCTGATTTCAAAGGATGCTTGGAGACAAAGTCTGGATGTCTGGGAAGGTAAAAGCAAGCTGGATGTGTGCACCCATATATTTATTTACTAAGTTGCAATGCTGCGTCAGCCAAAGTATACAATCCTGGCTCCCTTCTTTTTTTGGCCAAAAGAATGAGAAATGCAATTACTTTTTTAAAGTTGGCCATAAGAATAATAACTATATTAAAAAATACATACTGTTTCCAGGCTAGGGCTTTGTCTGGCCAAAAATCTGTATGAGAAGAATTAAACCCCTGCTGGTATAATTCACTTTTTGACCCCCACAGATATTTCCATGACATATGTGTTAAAAGTTTCCAAGCCTGAGGCACTTGGTTGGTTTTCTTTTGCTTTGTTTGCTCTTGCTTTTCTCTCCCAGACTGGCATATGAAAACTCTGTTTTCACTAAGGATTCTGGCTTATGAAAACTCAGCCACGCTTCAGCAGCGCCAGATGATGTTCTGTGTCTGGCCCAGTGTTATTAGTGAACAATGGACATCGTCATCTGACGGTTATGGAAGATGATGGTTGAAAATAAACAAAAGAGGAGTGGATTAGCTTGTTATTGTCAGATATCAAGTGGGGGCCCTATGGGAATAGGCCATGCCAATAATGACAATTCATAATTAACTCCTTCTTCTGATATACTCTTTTTTTTTTCCTTCAGCTGAGCATCGTTGGAAAGAAGGAAAATGGAGCTAGGCTCCCCAGTTGCTCCACCATCATCACCATCACTTCCACTTACCTGCCTTTCACTGTGCTTGCCATGGATTTCCACAAAGTCATCGATAATCTTCACACTCAAGTCTTCAGGAGAGAAGTGTTTTACATCCAGCATGATTGTGAACTTGTCCCGATCAGACCTCACCTGAAATGAGCATTGTCACACAGTGAGACCTGAGCTCTGGGCATGGAGGCAGCGCCAACTCCATCACAGATTCAAAGCCAGAAAAGGGGTGGTCTTGAACTTCGTACTTCTGTGACTGTAGGCCTCAGTAGGGGTCTTCTTCCCATTGTGGGGACCCAGGGACATTGAGAGGCCATGGGAGGTGTCAGGGTCACTGGGAGGCCATGGTAGGTGTCTGCACCTTGGCTACTGCTCTGGGGAGAGGTGTCACTTCTTGCCTCTATTCTCGTGCCAGGGACCCTTTTGCCCTCAGTGACCTGTCAGATGGACCAGGCACAGAGAGGAGATGGAAACCAGTGTAAGACTCTCTGATAGTACATCATCTGTACATCATCAGACCCTCTGATGGTACATCTGTTTGGTCCTTTCAGTGATTTATGGTTTCGTTGTGGTCGGATCTCTGGGAGGAAAGCAGTAAGAGAGGGCTACGGAAAGCACCTGTCCCTGAATTTCGGATCACGGCCCCCACAGCTACACCTTCCCCTACAGCTGCCTTCAGACAATTGCTCCAGGCTCCTTCAGTGAGGGATTACTAAAACCACCGAGCTCCCAAGGTGGAGGAGAAGGTGAAGAAAGCTCCCACTTGCCCTCACAGGCACTTACTCTGGGAGCAGCCTTTCTCTTCTTCACTACACCTGGCTGGTGGGCACAGAGCAGCAAAACCAGCCTTGTACATGTTGGAAACAACCCACAAAGGGAGCCAAAGGCAGCTCCCTCAAGCTGCTTCTTGAAGGGAAGCCTTGTCCCCAGAGAGGGTTTCCCTCTGTGCCCAAGAAAGAGTGGGTGGGCTGTGCCTGGCAGTGGGTCTGGGGTCTTCCTCATCCCCTCACACGGGGCTACAGCAGTGTGAGATGTGGGTGGGGAGGAGCAGGTGGAGGCATAAGGAGGGAGAGGAAGGAAAAGGGGAGGAAATCAAAGGGCCCTTACCTCTGAAATGCCTGACTCCAGCACGCTGCGGAAGAGGGACTGCCTGTAGTAGGGGCTGATAGTGGACGAGAACAAAGGCAGGAGGTCATACTCAAGGAGACCCTCTCCGAAAAACTGGTCGAACAAACGGCTTGGAATGAGGGGTCCCAGAGCACGCTTGAACCAGGGGTGCTGGATGGTAATGTCCATGCTGCTGCTGCTGCTGCTGCTGCTGCTGCTGCTGCTGAGACCTGTGGCTGCAAGGGGAGAGCAGAAGGGGCAGTGCCGCTGCTGGAGAGACGGCGATGCCTTGGCTGGACTGCGCGGTGCAGCCCCAGGGAAGCTCCCCCTATATATACCGGCCTCGCAGAATGAAGGCATTAGCAGGATTCCTCTGGAAAGACATGATCTCATGATGGAGGCAACGTGGTCAGCAGAAATGCGGAGACTGACCTGGAAATGACAGTCTGGTTGGAATCGGTGCCAGATGTCCTGGAGGGATGATGCCAGGCAGCAGGCTGCGAGGCACAGGGTGCCCAGGGGTGCTGGCATGTCCCCTGTGGAATCAAGCAGGCTGAACAGGACATCCCAGTGGGCATCTCAAGGATGCTTGTGAAAGAGATCTGCTCTGTAGGTCTTCGTAACCTGACCTTGGGTTTCATTAATTTGCTTCTTTTCTGCCCTTCCTTGAAGCAGAGACTCAAGATTTCTTCCAAATAATTGAAACAGCAAGGAAAAAGGGTCTGATTCAGGTTGAAGAAAGGGAAACTTTTTGGTGACATGCTACAAAGTGTCTCTGCCACTTGAGAGGGGCCTGACACCCCTGGCACAGGGATCATGGCAGGACTGACAGGGAAGCAGGACTAACAAATGATGCAGAGCATCATTTTTTGACCGAAAAAACAAAAAACTTAACGAAAAATACTTTGGCAAAAGACAGAAAGAAAAATAAGCTTGGTCTCTGACCGTAACATCAGTCCCAAAGCTGCTCTTGAGAGTGTCCTTGTTTTGATTTAGGAGTGGTGTGGGAGATCCATTTATCTCGTGGTGTCACAGCACAGATCCTGCTTAACATGCATTTCTGGTTACAGCTGTTTTTCATTTCTGTTTCACTTAAAGCCTCCTTTAAGGGGTCATCTGGCACCCTGGACTGCTGGGCAATGGGCACCGTGCCCGCCGCCGGAGCCGCAGGCTCTGCCAGAGAGCTGAGGTGGCTGGGCAGTGAAAGGGCAGCCAGGCTGCCCAGCTCCACAGCAAGGCTCACAGGCTGTGGCCACAGCTGAATCCCCATTTCCATCACATCCAGAGATGCAGGGATTGCATTCCAGGAGCCTCTGAGCAGCAGAAGCACTCGTGCTGGGTGTCTTGTGCATCTCAGCACCTTCTGCAGTCGGCAGAGAATGAAAAAAGAAGAGGAGAGGCACTTAGAAAAGGCACTTTGGATATGAGGAGTTGAATCATCCTCTCACATTGCTAGGGACTAAAGAAACCAAGGGTGGCTGAGATCCTGCCCTCTTCTTTGGGAAAAACCAGATCAGTCCAGGCCAGAGGAGCTAAATTCAGAAGAGCACTGAAGCAAAGTGACATTCAGCTGAGAATCATTTGGCATCCAGGCACCATGTGGTCTTGGAAAATCCTTGGCTTTGGAGGAATTGTAGGAACTAGAAGATTCTGTTATAGAGGCTTTCCTTCATGAAAAGCAAGAACTTGAGAAGAAAAACGCACAAACCCACAGTAAAAACTGCAAAGAAGACAGATGAGAGCTTAGGTTCCACCTTACGTAGTTCCAGCAAGAAAAGGCCTCGTGGTCTGGCCATGGCTCTCAGGCATGAAGGCTTTCCTAAAATCAGGTGTCAAAAAGAGTTCAATCCCTCCTCAAGCCATGGGGGGAAAACCCACAAGAGAGAGACCTAAGCCCTCATTTATTCCCATTAATTCCCATTGTACCAAATCTGTCCTTTTGTTTGAGAAATTAAGGGAAAGCAAACGAGTCATAAAGCACTACCAAGATTTTTCTTCAAGAGATCTATGATATTTGTTCCAGCAGAGAAAAAAATCTCCCCTCAGCCAGCCAGTTCTGGAGACCTGCTATGCTGTATTGAGGCAAGGGACAGCAGTGACCTGATGCAGAATGCATCACCTGGTATGCAGGATAAGAGGCAGAATGAGAGGAGAAGTACAGGAACAGGTTCAAATCCCAAACCACTCACTGGAACACACAAAGCAAGTTATTTATTTGGCTAGTAGAGGAACTGTGTTCACACAGAAAGTGAGAGGGATTCAGGGGTCTGACAGACCATTTGGGCCCCAACTGGTGCCTGAGGGGTGAATGCCATCCCTAAATTGTGCAGGGAATGTCCTCTCTGTGTTTCTTGAGTCAGGGGTTACAGCAGGAGCACAGGGAGCAATGCACACAATGGCAGGATCCTCTCTGGGCATCCTCCAATCCTTACAAAACTGCCAAACCCTTGAGCTCTGACCTCCAGCGTGTTCCCCACATTATTCCCTGGATCACTGAAGCCAGGAGGAAAGAGGGAGCCCAGGTTGCTCCAAGCTCAATCCAACCTGGCCTTGAACACTCCCAGGGATGGGGCATCCACAGCTTCTCTGGGAACCCTGTGCCAGTGGGATGGAACACACAGATGTGTTCACCGTGTGACCAGAGCACTCTGAACATTCAGTGAGACAAAAGGAATTGCTCTTCAGAAGGAAATGAGAAAGATGTCTTCAACTAAATTGTACCTGAAATTATCTGTATTACCATACATTTAAATAATTGAAAAGCAGCAGCCGATTTTGTGGTTTTATGTCTTTGCTTTCTTCTGGACCCACATTTTCATGCCTTCCCCTAGAATAAATCATATCCATATGTCTTGGACAGATATTTTCCATCTTTTATGGGCAAAAATATTTCACTGAAATGTAAATTTCATTTACAGGATTTTTTTTCTGATGCAGACTTCACACTGCCTGCATGCTTCTGGGGGAAAAAACCCAATCTCCTGAGATACACCACATGTGACTTTCGATGGTCTAAAACTTCTGGGCCCTGTTGAAATGAGTTGTCCATGCTGGCTGTCCAGTCAGTGGAGGGACAGATTCCTTCAGATCATGTCATCATGTGGGTGGAAAGGTGAAATGAGACCCTTTTCAGCAGTGTCAGTATTTCAGGAGGCAGCTGAGGAAGCAATTCTAATTCTAACCTCCTTCTGGACAAGCAAAGCTGGTGAGATGAATCCCACCCAGTGGGAATTTGGTATGAGAAGAGAAAGTGCTAATTTTGCATCAGTTCAGCAGAGCAGGCCTCATAAGATATGCAACATTTGAGCATCATTATCACCTGCTGAGCAAAAGAGGGGAGATTTGTTGGTGGAAATGGAATGGAAGAAAATGGAAGAAAATTAATGAGGATGGTGATGGGCAATGCATCAAAGGCGGTTTTTCCCAAAGCTTCATTGCAAGTTTAGAACGTGAGTCCAGCCGAGGAAGACTTCCAGTATGTTCTGCTGTCCAGGTTACCTCTGGAATAATCACTTCCTAAACAATGATGCACAATTGCCAGCACGTGAGCGAGACATTTAGTAAAGGATGTTGCCCAAACTGCAGAAGTCCCAGACCTGAGTAAAGCTGCCATCAGCAATCAGGTACAACCCTCGCTTGTGTTTAGCTACTCTTAGCTTATCTGCATGACTGACTCCCACCTCCCCATTTCTAGGGGAGCCCAGGGCTGTCTCCACCCCCTCTGCCAAGCTGTGTGCAAGCCCAGGGCAAAGAGAAAAGCAAATATTGAAGTGGAGCAGTGACTGGTCAGGTGTAGTGACTGGTCAGCAGTGACTGTGGAGGGTTTATAGGAGATTCTGAAGTGCTGATAGAACGGGGATTCCTGTTTCCAACTGGTTCATTGGAACCTGGGAGAGCCTAGAGAGGAAAACTCTGCTCTGATCTGCATTTCCTCTCAAGCCAAGTGTACCCAGTCACCTGCAGAGGATGCAACTCTACAGATAGTTCTTATGGAAAGCAGGGATGCATCCCAGTGCTTTTTCTTTCAAACAGACATATCGACCCCCAAAAATACAGGTATAATCATTTAGAAGGTCCTTTGTGCTTAGATGTCAGCTGTTTAGTGATGATATAAGTGATCGAGCAATCTCTGGCAATATTTAATGATAAAATTGTTGCAGCATGCCAATCAGATTGTTTCCACTTAAGTTTCCACTGTAAGTTATGAAAACAAAATCATGAGAGGGACACAGATCTAAAGTAATAGTGTGATTTTTTGCCACTTGCTGCTGAGGAAAATACTACATAATGTGTGTGAGAAAGCTGGTGAGGGGGAAAAAAGAAAATAAAGACCATGTTTTTCTTAATCTTGCATAAACCAGGCTTTGGAAAGGTTGCAAGAAGTCAGTATGAAGTCATAGAAGTCAGAATGCAAGCAGTCAAGCAGAAAGGGCGGGGGCTCTCATGGTTATCAGTTTTGGCTGCTAAGTACTTACTAAAAGCTTTCCCTAGAAATGAACACAGCATTTGTTTCTTCCTTTCTTTTCAAGGGAAGAGCCCTTTATAAGACTCATTTCCTGTTCCTCGTGGTCAGGAGTTCCACACCTTTCCACCACTTCTCACCTGGGATGCTGATGGAGGAAGGAGCAGGTGATTGTAACAGCAGTGAGACTCACTTTCCAAACCACCAGACACCATGGAAAGCAGGAATGCCGTGATTCTGATGAGTTCTGAATGCTGTTGACACCTTGCTAAAGTTTATAATGGATGGAAGGAAGCCACGTTATCAGTGCAATTTGCACGGTGCTTATCTGGGTTTGGGGCTGCAGGCAATGCAATGGGAGGGCCTGCATCAGAAGTGGCAGATGTTACTTTCTTTTTTTTACTATGTTAATTACTGATTCTTGTTAAAAGCAAAGAACACTTGAGAACCCGTTCCTGAGGACAGTTCACAGCAAGAAAGAAGCCAGTTAGTGAGAGGATCACTACATGCTGAGCACCTTTGAAAAAACAAACAAACAGAAAACCGCCACCAAACTGGGCTTGGTTTCCTTTTAGAGAGAGACAAGCATGTCCCTAAAGAACCCTCCAAATCCCCATGCCTCTCAAACAGCCCTGAGCTGCCCAGCTGGGAGCAGGTGACCAGCCCCGATGCTTTAAATGGCTCCCTAGAAATAGAGACCAGACAGGAATAAAGGAATGAAGGAGGGATTGATTGGAAAGGCCTTCAGAGGTACACTCTGGCCTCCAGAGGCTCCTGCCTCAGTGCATCCCAACATGGACAAGGACAGCTCACGAGTTCTTCCCACTTTGATATCAGCATCAATTCCCCAAGCAGAAGCCAGGCAAGGATGGAATTTGCCCAAGCTTGCCCCCCTGTCCCCAAGATTGTGGTTTGCAGTTGTTGGGCCTAGGAGGGTCTGGGTGTCCTTGGAGAGCTGGAGAGGCTTTGTTGTGTGTGTGTGAGCATGAGAGAACAGCACTGAACGAGCTCCAGGGAACTGCAGAGTGACACTGGGCACTGCAGGATTGGAAACATAGAAAAGTTAAAAAACCTAAGGCATCAGCCCCTGCTCTCCAGACTCTTGGCTAAGCTTGTCCTGGTGTAAACCACCACAGCTCTCCTCTCCCTCACCTCTGCAGCTCTTGCCTAACGAATGGTCAACCTCTGTACCCCAAGGTTTTTTTTTTACCACCCAGGTGGTCCCCACTCATGCTGACAATGCTTTTGTCCCACAGGGACTGCGGCTGCAAAGTTACTGAACACCAGAGCCAGGGAGGGAGCAATCACAGTGGGGACAAGTCGTGGAGGGGACGTTTTTCGTTTTCTACTACAAAAATAAATCTTCACCCCACCATTTTTAAGGCACAATCTTTTGTTTTATCGCTGCCCTTTGTGATTCTTTTTCTACTCCAACATCTCCTTTTTTGCCTATTTTAGAGGGACAGGGCAATTTTTATTTTACAGCTTACAGGAATCCACAGTCAGATTTACAACTCAGCTGTACACTGGAAAAGTTAAATATCCACTCCACTTATCCAAAGACTGATATTTATTTTATCTAAAGAATTTATATAATATCAACAGTCTGCCTTGGTGCAGCCAAAGAGGCTTAAAAAATTACTAGCAATCCTTTTTTTCCACCTCAGAGCCCACATCCTAAACACTGAACAAATCCCATCAGTGTTTAGGGCACATAATATCATTGTTGTCAAATCAATGGTGAATTTACGTGCTGCTAATCCTTGGCACTTAGTCAAACAAGCTCAGCAAGTTTTAGCAGCACAATGCATTGTATGTTTTCATCAATGGATTTGCATAGGGAATGAGGGATGCTCTTTGCTCCCCAGTGTGCAGCAGCTCCCAGAGAGTGGGAGATGTGGAGAGGGCATCTCACACACACACCCAGAGAGCAGGAGAACGGGGACAGGAGCAGGTTTGGAAGTTTACAACTGCTAAGCAGTGATGCTTCTCCCCATCTGTAGATGTCAGGTGAGTATAATCCTGTAAAACTACTTGGCAGAGGTACAATTTCAGCCCTTTTCACTCGCCTGGTCATTTCTTTGAATAAAACCGTCTCGCTTGCAGCTCCACAGAGCTTGCTGCTGAGAGTCTTGCAACCATATCTCATCTCCCTGAGCCTTCCACGGCCCCTTGTCCTGATGTATAAGGACATCCTTGGCTCTGGAAATTAGACCCATTTTTATTTTCAGACCAGAGAGCTTGAGAGGGTAGGGTTGTTTTGTGATGTGATGTTTACTCGTCTAAAGCAAATAATTATGGCAAATGATGCAACACCTTGAGGAATTAAAATCTTGGCTATTTTTCAGAAAAAAGGAGAAATTATGTGCATTCTTGGTCTGATGCAAACCTTAAATAAATAAATAAATAAAATTATAAGATATATCTTCAGATAGACACCTCATAAAAAATAAATGACAACTTGCTTTAACTTTGAATTTATAGAATAGTTTTGTTTTTCTTCCAGTGGTCTTGACTGTTTAGATGTGGGTTATTTCTTCATGGTCCTTTCTCCATGGTTCTTTCTTGCACTGAGCAGAAACTCCTACAGAGCCTAATGCACGGTG
This sequence comes from Erpornis zantholeuca, assembly GCA_013400515.1. Classification (NCBI taxonomy): domain Eukaryota; kingdom Metazoa; phylum Chordata; class Aves; order Passeriformes; family Timaliidae; genus Erpornis; species Erpornis zantholeuca. The sequence goes on from VZTN01020767.1 coordinate 186,723, forward strand.
ATCATATAGAATTTTCTTCTCCAAAGGATTGATACCCAGCCTTTGCACTGGGAAAGTATGGAATACAGGGAGGAGTGGGTAGCCAGGAAGAAAAGTGGTTTTATCTGCTGGTGCAAGGGAAGTGGTGCTATGCAGCGGGGAAGGAGAAGCAGGAGGAAGAGAAGGTCTGGAGGAAAGAAGACTGTAAGAGAAGATACCATGGAAAGCGAGTGGTCTGATTAGGACAAGCAGCTCTGTAAAAAGGCATTCTGCAAACCCTGTAGCCACTTGGTGATTGTGCAGGGAACAACCCATGCCTGGTTTGAGTCTGCCTCTCTGTCTGAGCAGGGCTTACAGGGGAAGCACTGATGCAGACATCATTACATGAGTCATTAAGCCACCCAGGAAAGCTCCAGAAGCTGCCTGATTGCAGGAGATGCTGCAGCAGTTGTTTAATGCTCAGGTGCAATGGGGGACTGGGCACGGAGCTGTGTCAGTGCAGAGATGGTGAACAGGGCAAGAAGGCACTATCAGATCTAAAAGGGACACTGATGGAGGGGGCTTTGGACAGGCAAGGTTTGTTATTGATTCAGGCTGGAGAGTGGGAGGTATTGAGAGACCTGATGGTACTGGACCTGATGGTACCAGTATGAACACATACTGGTACTATGTGTTCATACAAGCTTCTGTGTGAACACAGGCTACCTGTATAATTAGGTTCTTTAAATTTAAACTAAACCTACAGGGATTGAACAGCACACACCCAGAGACTGCTGCAGGGAGCACATCCTGTAAGGGGTGAATCTCTCTGAGCCTCCAGCAGGTTCAGAAGCACCTGTGCAGCACCACAGGATCTGCAAATCTGCCCATGCTGAAGAGAAACACAAAATAATCACAGCTTTTATCTGGCTCACAAGGACCCACTGTGCTCATCCAGCAGCCTAACTGAGAGCAGAAAAAGCCATCTCTTGATGGGATAATGATCCCTGTCCCCACGCCTGGATGTCAGACGAATCTGTTATGGTGGCAGCTGTCTGGTGACTTGGAGAATTTATTTTTACAGTAGCTCAGTGATGGGAACCTCGGGGAAAAAAAAAAACCCATCACTTGGCAGAGAAAAGACCCTAATGAACCATTTGTCTAAGCTGCTCCCAAATCCTCTTGCTGGATTTGTGTGCACTCATGTGAGGATGAGCATTAGCAGGAGGGTGGTGGAGGTTAGTGGAGGAAAGATTAGCGCGGCAGAGCGGCGAGCAAAACGCTGAGCCCGGCTCTCGTGCGTCACTGCGCCCAGGCCTGACCCCAGCACGGCTCCTCAGCTGCTGCACGCCACAGGTCCGCGGCTGCTTTGCATCCCCAGAGCACGGGGAAGAGTCACAACCAGCCAAAATCCCCCCCTGACGTCTCTCAAGAGCTTGTGAGGCAAATAGAACACATGGGCCAGACTGGAACACGCTCCGGGGGAGAAGATGCACACTAAGGGAAAATCAAACTGGAGAGCATCACATTTCCCAGACTTCAGCTCACAGCAAAGTGCTATGCTCAGGCACAGCAGATGGGATCAGACTTCAGCTTGCTGATGCAACACCAGTGGCCATGGCTCTGCTGTGTATAATTAAGGTTAAATGATAAAGAGTGTCACAGCATAAGTCTGAAACAACCACTCTTTCACCTTCCTTTTTTTTTCTTCCTTCCCAGATGTTTTATGCATTTTATCAAAAGGTCATAGCTGGGGAACCAAATACAGTGAGGGAAAACAAGCAAACAGAAAAATCCCTGCTGCATCTGCTGAGTAAAAGAAATAAAAGAATTTTGTATGTTAGTTCTGGGAAAAGTGGTGCAATGGAGGGGAGTTGCAGCTGTGAGTGCAACAACAGGAGGGAAATTCAGAACAATCATTTCTAAATGCAGATCCCAAATCTAAACTGAGAGTGTGCAAACACAGAAGTGTTTGAATAACGTTTCTCACTCCCAAGACTGACAAAGTGATCACAGAGGGGATTTTCATAACGCCTCAGAGGGTGCTCCCAGTTATAAAGGTGTAAGTCATATACTTTATGATCAGCTGTGAATGGAGAACGCCTCTGGAGCCTTCTCCCAGCTTTCAGGCAGATGAGCAAATAAAAATGCAGTCCCTTGCCCAAGGCTTGGTGTTCTTTCTCCACCTAGAGCACGACAGGAGGAATGTTCTGCAGCCACACAGAGTGATCTGAGAGGTAACTCTCCTTCAGTGAAATCCACTGTTTCACCACTGATCAAGTGTGTTCAACCTTCCCTTCTACCACCAAAGTCTTGTCCTGCTCTCCCTCTGACTCCCTTATTTTATTCGCCAGGATATCTGTGTATCTCTGTGCTGTGGAGTGATTAAAACCTGTCAGTGCTCTTCAGTCTTCCTCTGGCTCTGTGTTGCTTTACAGTCCTGTTCCCGGGTTCCTAAAAGAGTTGGTGCTTCCAAAGAGCTGCCTGCTCTTCCCAACACCCCAGTTAAAAGTGGGCCACCATTCTCTGAAGGGCATGAAGATTTCACTGCTTTTTTATCCCTGTTGTGGCCATCCTCTTCCTGTCCCAGCCTAGGAAGGAGGCTGGCTCCTACTGCAGGGATGATCCAAGCATGAGAGGGATAAGAGAAGGAGAGCAGACACTAAATCTTCCCTGTGGTAACAAAATGTGGTCCTGGGGGGCTCCATCAGCTCTGCTCCTCTCTATGGTGGGCCCTACTTCCCAGGTGGAAGGAGACATTCCTTACCTGCAAGGGGACATTTACACTTTGGTGCTGATTACCCTGGATAGGGGAAAAGGGGATCCAGGCATGACCACATTGGCTGTAGCACTAGGCCTACTCAAAAGGTGTGTAAAGAAAGCATCCACAGAGGGCAAACAGACGTTTCCCTGCATGAAAATTGTTCCCAAGGGTCTCACAGCTCACTCTGGCACACAGAACTCTTCCTCTTGCTCTTCCAACCCACACCACTAAACCCAGCAAGTTCCTGTGCACTCTGTTCCTCTCTTGCATCACCTCCTTCTGGAATTTGGGGGTTTCTTTTTTTCCTGAAGATAAAAGTTTCAAGAGGCTGCAACTGTAGCGAGCCAGTCCTTCAGCCACTGTGCACTGCTGCAGCTGTGGCACTTTATTTGCAACCCCTGCTCTAATCCAAGGGGATGGGTAATTTTGATCTTTAAGAACCCACTTTGGCTGACGAAATAAACAATCAGCCAAGAGAATACCTGCTGTGATCAATAAAATAGGAAGAAAGATTGGCATGTATCTTTAAGCAAACGAGGACAGCCTTCCTGAAAACTGCATCTGTCCCTCTGGGACTCCAAGAGCCTGAGAATTCCAGGCCGTGTGAGCAGAAGTGCAAGCCCTTGCAAAGACGTGTGATAAATGTCTTCACACCAAGCAGAAGGGACGTTGCCCTTCTCCAGTGAATGTTATTCCAAGGGTTTGGACATGGCTGCTCCGTGGCTTACAGCGCTTGGCAAGGGCTTTTTATCCCAATAAACTGTAGCGAAGGCAATTTTTCCAGTGTGTTCACAGCCTATCAGGCTCGATGTGCAGCCTTCAGTTGAGATCACAGTATGCTCTACATCCATTTAACATCTATTCCCAGAGGTTGCCACACTGCAGAGTTGGCTTTTCCTTTACAAAGCAATCAGGCAAAACATGCTCCGGGGTCTGAAAATCTGCACGGCTCTGGAAGGTGTCCAGCGGGGGTGGGGTCGTGGTTACCATTCCCAGGCACGTGTAAAAGGCTTTTCCAAACCTCTGGAAAGCACCAACACTCAAACTGCCGACAAGATGACCTGAATTAGTCAGGAATCTCATCCGTCCCAGTAATTTGCTCGGTTAGCTGTTACCCCCCCCCACACACACAAGGGACAAACATAGGTGCTTCATATTCACCCTTAAACCAGCATCTGATTTTGAAAGTGTTCATCTCCCAGCTCCTTTTGGTCCACACGCAAATAGATTTTCTCAAGCAGCCCCCAGGAAATGGGCCATATTCTTCTAATACCTGGCACAAATAGGTAAGAGGTGGGAAAATCGTGTTATCACCAGAAAGAAAGAAGGTGCAAAGGAAAGAGCTGAGGTTTCACTGGCGCTGCTGCCTCGTTTCACTCCTCTTTAGCTTATCTCCCAGACATCAGTGCCCTTTGGAGGTAAGCACTGGTGTTAACGTGCCCGTGAAGGATGACTTCTCAGCCTGAGCTCATTCCCTAAACCCTTCCCACTGCGATGGGAAACTCAGCTCCTGAGGAAAGCCTTGTTATGTGACCCGCAGCCTAAACGCCCTATGCTATGCAGAATTCCAGAGCTGAAAGGTGCAGCCTGAGCCCTCCTCAGCCTGCCGCTCGCACAGCCAGGGAGCTGCCTGTCCTCCCACGCGTGCCATGGGCTGACCTTTGCACCAAGTGTTCCACTAGCCCAAAAGTGGCACCCACACACACCCCAGCTGCATCTGTGCTGCAGATGGCACTCTGTGCTCCACTGGACACGGGGAGAGATTAAGGATGTGGAATTGATGCCTNTTGGATATCAGCATCAATTCCCCAAGCAGAAGCCAGGCAAGGATGGAATTTGCCCAAGCTTGCCCCCCTCTCCCCAAGATTGTGGTTTGCAGTTGTTGGGCCTAGGAGGGTCTGGGTGTCCTTGGAGAGCTGGAGAGGCTTTGTTGTGTGTGTGTGAGCATGAGAGAGCAGCACTGAACGAGCTCCAGGGAACTGCAGGGTCACACTGGGCAGGGCAGGATTGGAAAAATATAGCAGTTAAAACCTAAGGCATCAGAATCACCAGGAAAATGAACTGAGCAGCAAATTTCTCCTTCCCAGCCTTTAGCTGGATGTAGGAGTGCTCAGGACCACACACATGCTACCTGCCACGTCAAAACAGAGAAAGCAATGACAGCTGTAGGATTTGACCTTGTTATTCCAGCTGTTTAGTAGAATGAGTAATTAGACAGCAGCTGTAGGTGAGCCTGCATCCATATACCTGCTCAATACCTAAGCACTGCTATCAGGACATTTTTTGCAGCTGTGATTTTAGGACCACTTCTGGTCTAGAAACACAGCAAAATTCCCATGACATTCCAGCAAAGGCAACTGCTTAGGAAAGCAGTTTATATGTGGGGGAAAAAAACAAGCAGGCTCTTTTGTAGGCATTGGCATACTGATTAAAGTGCCATGGATCTTGCCTTAGGGTGCTCACTGTAGCTTCCCATTTGTTGAGAGAGACAAAGGGCACCAAGAGCCTGTGTGGAAAAGAGCTGGGATTGACATGTGCTGCTGCTCTGCCACTGCGGAGAGGGAAGTGGTTGGGTTTAATGACTGCTACCGAGGTAGACCAGCAATGCCTCTTCATCTTGTGGAGCTGAATCCCCATTCATAGAATCACAGAATGGTTTGGGTTGGAATGGACCTTAAAGACCATTTAGTTCCAACTCCCTGCCATGGATAGATACTTTCCACCAGACTAGGTTGCTCAAAGCACCACCCAGCCTGGCCTTG
>VZTN01020771.1:0-21226 GCA_013400515.1 Erpornis zantholeuca
ATTTTGAGCAGCTTCGAGATGTAATGGAATTGGAACACTCCAGTTTGTCTGGTCATGCACAATCTTACACAGATTTACTGTTCTTAGCAGTTACTCTTGACAATTGGCTAATCCAAAGCCAATATTTAATTCTGGATCATTAATTTCAGCTTCTTAAAATGTGAGTTCTTTAATTTCAAGAGGCTTAGTCAAATGTTTCATTAAATCTGACAAGTTTACAGGTCCTGATTTTCAAAGCACTTGAGTTTTACCTTAAATGTCATCAAACATCCAGGTCTTAATTTCTGTAAGTATCTGGGGGACAGAGCCAGTGATACTGATCACTGATGATGCTAAGACAGTGACCAGTCCAAAAGAAATCTACTGCATAGCCTCAAATGCTGTACTCCTATTGAAATATTTACTACTTCAAGTCACACAGAGTCTTGGGGATTGCTTGACAGTCCTAAGGGTTTATAAAGACTTTAATACAGTACAGATATTTAAAAAAAATATATTCTAAAAGATAGTTACAGGAATCAGTCAAAGGATGCAGGGAAGACCTTTGGTCTCCACATGCTTTCTAACTAGGCTGGCTGGTAGACCTTAGATTGAGCATCCTATTTCCAGCTCATAACAATCCTTGAAAACTCATTTAGGAATTGTGGTAGAGAAATTATCTAACTTTATTTTTGAAAAGATGGATGCCACGTGCTTTTGTTTTTGTTTGACAGTTTATGGTTTTGTGTAGTCCTTGCTAATATTTTCTTTATTTGTGAAATGTCTTGCATGGAAATTCCAACCATCTTCAGCCATGTAGCACCTTTCCTTAGAAAGAGCTTGCCCATCATTAGCATTTGCACAAAATATTCAGTCATCCAGATAGCTGTTGCATAGATTCTAATCCATGTTCTTTAGATCGGCACAAATAATTCTCAAATTAAATTTTTATTAAATTGTCGCCTTGGAAAATGAGATGGAGGGAAAGAAAAACAGTGTTTGCGATTAAATTAGAATGTGTTAAAGAATGTTAGAGAGCCTTCTTTTTAAGATACTTTTAGAGTTAATTTTAATTGAACGATTCGTTCTTTTTTCAGAGGTAAGTATCTTCCTGAAATCCCACTCTGTTCCCTTACAAGCATCTCCTCAGAGCCCATTTGTTTCAGATGCTTGTCAAGAAGTGAAGTAGGAACAGTAGCTCTGATTTGAAGGAATCTGCATGGACTCAGTTACAAGTGTCTAAGTGAAGAGGAAGCAAGATCCAGTCCTTTGTCCTTCACCTTTCTTTTGTAAATTACTGTGGTGAAATTACCAAAAGGTCCATTCATCTTTACTTTTTTACCAGATGCCAGTATTGATTTTAAAGCTTCCCATGTTGTGGAATCACACTATTGTGATCCTCTCTGCAGTGCTCTCTCATACTCTCCAGTCCCTGTTGCTTCCAGGGAAATGTGGCATATCCCAGGTTGCTCCCACGTCCATATCCATATCCTTCTTTGAAAACACAACTAGTTCAAATACTGTCTCTTCTCTGTATTTAATTGTCTTACTTACTTAATTATCTTACTTATACCTTGATATTCTTAAATAAAAGTGATCCTCTGACAAACAAAACACCCTTTTGGTGTCTCCAGGTAAGGGCTGTCTCCAGAATGTTGTTTAAATCCTTGACAGACATTTTCATACAGTTTCATTTTTCTGTCCCTAAAACCTTTTTGTGGCTGTCATTCTTTCTCAGTGTTAGCTGGACATTATTTCTGACTGCTGCTACTAAGATAGAAATGAAGAATAATTCCATGTGTTTCTCTGAGTTGTGCCAGCAAGGAGAGTCATCAAATCTTCTTCTTTCTGGAAAGAGGCCAGACATTCTAACAAACAATAAACTTAAGTAAAAAGAAGAAAGAGAAAGCATGCAGGCAACGTTTTTTAGCTAAAGGAGAAAGAATCTGATTGCATGTGCTGGGAAGACTGAAAGAGTTACATTTAATTAGAATTGGAGAATGCGGCTGCTACCCTTAATTTATGATGATGTATATGAAACATCCACAGTCTCTCCCCTTAACACAGGCATGCTTCTCCACCCAATCAAAGGCACTGCAAGATTTATGTCAGCACTGGATTGCATCTTGCCCAGGTTGTCTATGTTCACCTCATCCATTTCACACATCTGCTTTAAAACATTATAAACTTAACCCAGGAGCTGCTTATGCTTCCTTAGTGGTTATAAAAGAAACCCCTTTCCCATGAAGGGAGCTAGGGCTCAGTCCAGATGCTTGATTTCAGATGTTTGAGGGTACTTTACTCGGTCTTTGTCTGCTGCTCAGGTGGGTGGGTGACCTATGGCTCCAGCATGTGTCAGCCAGTCCCATCTGGGTGTTTGAAGAACTGAAATACTGAATTGGTTCCACAGGATGGAGTCTCCTCGATGGCCAGGAACCCAGAGCAACAGGACCTTGAGAAAGGCCTGGAAAAGGTTTGTTGCCTGCTAAGTGCTGGTATGTAAAGTGGTGCTCCCTCCTGTTCTCTGCTGAGGGAAACAGGGTTTGTTAAGTATATGGGGATGCATGGAAAAACCATTCCACTGTTGTCTTCACAAATCCAGAGAACTCCACGGGGGTTTTTTAGCTACTTGGGCCAAAGAATAAGACTTACCTGTCCTTTAGCCTTATTATTAATTTCATAAAACAATGTGGTATAACAACTCTGACATGTGTATGAGTTAGCCATGGCAACCAGTGCCACAGAAAATCAGGCAATGCTACATCTGCCAAGGAAATCCTCAGTTTGGAATCCAGTTCTTTAGATCTGAACTTTAGAAGTGGCTGCTGCTTATGATTAGATTCTTAACACTGATGTGCAGAAAATATCATAGTATCTTATTGTGGGCAAAACTGTATTAATTACCTTTGATAGATCCATAGAGTATAAAAATTAAAGGGAATCAGGAGTTAAGCAAAAGCTCAGTGAAACCAACTGCTGCTGACATACACAGATAATGTCAACTGATAGTTTTTTGGCAGCATGAATTGTTTTATAATTAGGTAATTAAAACAAGTCTGTACAAACATTAGCTTTCAGGAAGCTGTAAATATACATGTAGCTGTAAAATTATACTTAGCCATTAATTTCTTGTCAAGTCTGTTATACTTTCTCATAAAATGTCTAATAAAGAAGCTTAAATATGCACAGTCTCATGCATTTCTTCTAGAAACCGAGGTATGTAACAGTGCAGTCCTAGAATACCACAGTACAATTGTAAAAATATGTATAACTCTTTGCTCTTCATTTCTTTTCAAATTGAAGTTGTTATTACAGCTTTCATCTTTTAAAGGCAGGAGAGCACTTAAGTCCCACAAGAAGCCAGTCCCATTGACTTGGCCAATACAGTGCAAAAATGTCAAGCTTTTTAAGCAGGTTCTCTAGACGGAGAACTAAAACTGCTGGCTACTGTTCCATTGCCAGAAAAGAAATCCTAAGACTTCACAGGGAAAACAGATGTTATTTGAACCAGCACAGGGTCTTTCTTCTTGGTCTTGTAGATCCAAGCAGGTATTGTACACAATATACAGATAGCTCATGAGAGACATGGAGGAGCTGTTGATGAATGAACATCAGACTCAGTAAAAAATAATCAGAATAAAAGCCTATACAACAGGCTTAAATCTAGGATATCAGTTTAACTCTGTTGTACTTGGAAGTCAATGATATTTTGTGCCAGTAGGCTGAAGATTAATTTTGGTTCTGTATATCTGAATTTTCAATTATCTGTCCAGTGGACCCAGGTTCTTCTAAAAATATGCAAACTAACTTGCAAAAAAAGTTTTGCATTTTTTTCAGGGACTAATGGTGAAGGGTTCTTTGCACACTACTTTTAGTTTCAATCGCCTGACATGTTTCACAGAATCAGGCAGCACAACAGCCAGAAATCTATCACAAACATTTTTTGTGCTGGGTATTTCTCTAAGATTGAATAAAACAAATGAAGGAATTTATGTAAAACTAAACCGTATTAAAACAAACTGACATAGAATGAATGCATAAAGGGATGAACTGACTGATATGAAAATTTCCTCAGCTTTGAGTTATGGGGTTTTTTGAGGGTGAACAGTGCTGCTGAACAGTCCATATGGCAACAGTCAGTCCCTTTCACAAAGATGTAGGTTGCCCCAGCCTCATGCTTGGTTTATTAATTGTGCTTGACTAACCAATACATGTTTGATCACAATGCATTTGACTGCTCACAGCAGTAAAAACTGTAGTTTCTAAGGGCAGGATCATTACTAATCTAACCTGAATTTATCCTGTTTGCAGCTGCTAACACCTGAAAAAACTGTGATACAGAAAAATGAAACAAAATGGGTAAGACTTAGGCAAATTGAATGCTGCCAATATCGATTGCTTTGCATCTTGCTTCATACAAGCAGTTTTGCTTCACTGGGAAAATACTTCGGCAATTAAATGAACCTTTAGGTGCCTTGGGGGTGGGCACAATTTTACTTCCTTTGTTTCTCTCATGCTTTATTTATGACCTGCCAAGTGCTTGTAAAAGAAAAGCCGTGGCTTGCTCTCTCAACATTTCACAAGGCTTTTTAATTATTGTAGCAAAGCTTGAACCTTACTAGCATGCTTTTCTCTCTAAGTTTTAGGTACAGTACCATAAAAAAAGCAAAATAAGCTGAAATATTGGTATCTAAAATGCTTTTCTCTTCCTAACTGTGTTGTTCTAAAGATGTATCAACAGTGATAAAGGGCTGTGGTCATCACCAAGTCTGGATGAAGGTCTCAGTTTTCTTAGTGCACGTGTTAACCATTTGCATAAAGGTATGTACAGTTATTGGAGCTTCTGATGTATCATTCCTAAAAAAGGACTGGTCATATTGGTTCCACTGCAAACTCATCAGAACTTCAGTCTCAATTGTATGGTTTATTTTCTGAATTAGACAACACAACAACTAGTTTAAAATACTCTGCCCCTTGTGTGCACCTCTATTGTCTGTTAATCATCTTGTCCCCATCCCAAAGAACAGTATCATCATTCTGCTGATGAGCTAAAATTTTGGTTTTAAGAAGGTTTAGATTGTCTTTTGTCAAAATAAGATGTGAAGAGATTTGGAAAACAGTGGCATTATAGGCAAGAGAAGTCATAAATGGCCTTAACATTTATGTCTTGACACCAGCTTTTAGGTAGCCAGAACTGGAATTGTTTGCCTACCAGCTTCCATTTCCCAGTCATGGAATAGATTTGCTGTAGCTGGTGGAAGGAGAAAACTTGAGGTTTATCGTGTACTTCGATACTGGTACTGGCATGCTCTGCAGAACAAATACCAAACTCCTACAGCAAGGGATTTAAAAGAGCATTTGGAGATCCAAGCCCTTACCTGTGCCTTTGGTAACACTTCTTTTATCTATTTTAATCCACTCAGCCCAGAGGTAGGTGAAACAGCAACCTGGTCTAGTGGAAGGTGTCCCTGCCCAAGGCAAGGGGCTTGGAATGAGATGACCTTTAAGGTCTCTTCCAACCCTAACAATTCTGTGATTCTGTGATTTTCTGTGTATGGGCCTATTGACACCCCACAGTAAGGAGGGAATCAGCCACACTAGTTTTAGCTAACTCTTCAGAATGGCACTGAGACCCAAATGCATCACCAGCCTGGTGCCTCCTGCAATGGATTTATGGGAGTCCTGAGCACAATCACTTTCTTCTCAGAAGCCATTTCTAGCACATTCTCTGTCCTTTGATTGCAAAGTAAATACAGCATGTTGCTTGTGACTATTGGCATTAAAATTTTAGTATTGTGGCTAGGAGGCTCCAGAATCTTGGCCAAATCAAGGCTAGGTTTTTTTGCAGTCAATTCTCAGTATTTTATTTCAGGTTTTTATGTTTCTGCATGCAGACACAGACATAATATACTTTCCTCAACCATGACAGTCCTGCTTTAAATTCAAAGAAATATATGGGCTCATATGCCTAATGCCACAGCTCTACAGCATAGTTATTTTGCATTCAGACCAGTCCATATAGGTTTTTTTTCCCCTTTAAGGCGGCTTTATACTGGAGGAGGACAAATGATACCTGAAATTACCTGGAATTAGGCATATGTAGCAAACTGTAAGCAATAACCGATTTAGCAATGACAGTTACATCACCAAACTTTCTCTTCTAATGGGTTTGTAATGGTTTAATGTTTTGGTTTTAGGCTTTTAGGCTCTCAGTGTCCAACATGAAGAAATTGGGCCAATATATGTGAGTGACAGAATCACGAAATGGAGTGGGGAGACACAAAGCTCTATTCGGGATCATGGCAGAGCACTCTAGCATTGAAACTGCTACAAGCACACTAGGTCACATTTAAAGTAGAAAATAAAAGTAATTGGGACCAGACTGAGAGAAAGATCTCTACATCCTCCAGCAATTTTCCTGAATGTTATAGATTCCAATATATTTTTCCCTCCTGCATCTCAGGAAAAGGGAGGGAATGAATTCTACTAGGCTGTTTCGTCTGAGGGAGTGGAAATTCACTGTGTACACTTGGATGAAAGTTTTTACTCTCAGATTCTTTGCAGAATAATATCTTTGTAGCCAGAACTGTGACAGTTCCTTGAATAAATGAGGCCACTCAGGCTGGAGGGACTGGAGGTGGTTGTACAGCCTCGTCAATGTGATTGGGGAGGAGGGTGTAGTGTAGCAGGGGGAAGCCACCAGAGAACCAACATCTTGAGGGGAAAGAGGCCCCCATCAGTGAGCTGTGGAGTCACACTTCAGAGATTTAATACAACAGAGAGCTGTAAGTACTTGGAATTAAAAAATTACCTTCATCTTTTGCAAGTCTTGTTCTGCATGAGTGGTGGGTTTTGGCTGGATGCTGGTAGCCTTTTCGGCCTGCTTTCATTATAAATTCCTGTTCAGGAACTGTTGGCTTGCCCATAAAGCAGTACGGATTTGTTTTTTCCAAAGGTCACATGATAACTGGAATCACATACCAGCTGTAATTTTCTTACTTCTGGCTAGAACATAATATTTTGACACAGAAATTAATATGGATACCTACTGTATTCATCTTGCAACAAACAGACCACCACACACTGGTTCTGAGCTCTCTGTCTTGTTTAAGTACAATAGAGTGATGCCAGCTTCTGGGGGTTTGTTGCACCTCATTTTGTAAGAGGTTTTCTTTCTTAAGAATTGGGTTGCAGGAATAGGGAGACTGCAGTAGAACAGAACTTTGGTAAAGAAAAAAAACCCCAAACAATCCCTTCTAGCACTTGCACAATGCTTGGAAAATGTGAGTCAGGTCCACTCTCAAGTTCAGAAACCAGAAAGCAAATAAAAGAACCTAACAATGTTGCCCAAAATAAATAACCACAGTGTGGAGGCACCTAACTGGGAGACATGTGGAGGAGAAGTTATTCATTTTTTTTTAATCCTCAAGCTTGGCGCATCTGCCACAAACTAAACAAACAAATTGTTATTGGAGTCAGTAAGGGACAACTAATGTAAAACAGGCTGAGACATAAATTAGTAGTCATGGTAATCTGTCACAGGTGAGTGCTCCTCAAAGAAGTGACTTGAAATGCCAAACCTCCTACTGAAATCCTGGGAATCTGTTTATCCAACCAGTTTATTTTAATCTAAGAATCAGCTACAGCTACTATGAAAAATGCATGTAGATAAATATACGTACTTCAACAGTAAGTCAGGTCTCCCTAAATCAGAAGCCATGAAAACTTTAAGCACTGCTTTTTTCTTTCTAAATTCCAATGTTTTATGGAATACAATTCTTTTTCTTTGCAACCATTAGAATTATCAATGGCAAAGAAAATAAAAAGTTAAATTCCTGCATAATCTTAGCTCCAACTATGGAGTTTGTGGTTTCATGGGAAAAAACCCACTCATGGTGCAAGACTAAGGATAAAACAATGACAGCTGCTAACAAGTATATGGGCTCATCTTCTAAATGCTTTCATACTCACAACAACTGTTTGAGCAACTTTGCCAAAATTTGTCAGGAAATGTCATATTATTTCTTTTTATTTGTCCCATGGGTTAGTGCCGGCTTGTAACGTTTCTATATCAAGATGGTACATTAGGCTAAAGAAGATGATCATATGAACATTGAGCAAACTGTTAAGTAGATGTCAGAATGACTGGCTCAAACCAACAAAAGATTAACACTCCTAACTTAGACCAAATGAGGAGACCTAATAGAGACACAAGTATGTGCTCTGAAAATAACTGAGCAGGGGCTATTTCCGGAGGGCTTGAGGAACATTATGACAGTAAGTTTGTTCTTACACTTCAGCCAGCCTTAATCATCACCTCACATTTCTCACTTCAGATTACAACTGTCTAAAAAAATTTCTTCTGTCTAAAGTGCTGATAAGCTTGGAAAACAATGTGGTGGGTTGACCCTGGCTGGATGCCAGTTGCCCACCAAGGCTGCTCTAATACTCTACTCCTCAGCTGGAAAGGGAAGAAAAAAATATAATGACAGGCTTGTGGGTTGAGAGAAGGACAAAGAGAGATCACCCACCAGGTGCCATCATGGGCAGAACAGACCTGCCTTGGGGACATTTGTTTAATTTATCGTCAATCAAATCAGAGTAGGATAATGAGAAAAACTAAATCTTAACACACCTTAAACTTTCCCCCCCACACACACATCCACACACCCCTTCCTGGACTTAACTTTACTCCCAGTTTTCTCTCCCTCCTCTCTCCCAGCAGCGCAGAGGGATGGGAATGGGGGTTGAGGTTAGTTCATCAAACATGTCTGACATTTACTCCTCAGGGAGAGGACTCCTCTCATTCTTCCCCTGCTCCAGCACGGAATCCTTCCCATGGGAGACAGTCCTCCACTGACTTCTCCAATATGGGTCTTCCCCATGGACTGCAGTTTTTCATGAGCTGCTCCAGTGTAGGTTCCTCCCAGGGTCACAAGTCCTTCCAGAAAACCTGCTCCAGTGTGGGCTCCTCTCTACATGGGGCCACAACTCCTGCCAGGAACTAACTCCAGTGCAGGCTTCCCATGGGGTCTCAGCCTCCTTCGGGCATCCACCTGCTCTGGATTGTGTCTCCCCGTGGTCTGCGGGTGGATTTCTGCATCCCCATGGTCCTTCATGGGCTGCAGGGGAACAGCTGATTCACCATGGTGTGCTCCATGGGCTGCAGAGGAATCTCAGCTCCAGTGCCTGGAGCACCTCCTGCCCCTCCTTTTGCAGTGACCTTGGTGTCTGCAAAGCTGCTTCTCTCACATATTCTCATTCCTCTCTCCCAACTGAACCTGCTGTTTTGACGTTTTTTCCATTTCTAAAGTACATTACCCCAGGAGTGCTACCACCATTGCTGATGAGCTCGGCCTTCTTGGAGCCAGCTGGCATTGGCTCACTTTGTCAAGGGGAAGCTTCTGTCATCTTCTCACAGAAGCCACCCCTGTTAGCCTCCCTGCCACCAAAAACTTGCCACACAAACCTAACACAGCTCTTATTCTGTGAGAAGTACTCTGCTCAGGCCCACATTGATTTGATCAGAACTCAATGAATAGTGCAACTTTACATTTCTTTCTTAGGGGTGAAGCTGAAACAACAGTCCCAGAGGCTTTTTTGAATCTTTGTGACCTGTGCTGTTTGGGTATAAGAACAAAGCAGATTTATTTGATGCCTGAACAGTCTTAACAGAGCTAAATAACTTATCAAATCTTTATTTAGACTTAATTGCAGTGGAATCTAATTAACAGTTGTATATTAAAGACTTGAAAGTCTCTGATCTCTTCAAAAATCTCCATTACTGCCAAAACTACAAACTGATAAAAACACGAGACTGATATACATTGAGAGATGTTTGCACTAAAGTAATTTATGCAATTTCTTAGAAAGGAAAATAACAGCTGTAATGAAAAACTAGTAGAAACACAAAAGTGATTTAGAGGCCCAAGTCTATGAGAAAGCATGAAATATTGGCAGAACTAGTAAGGAAGAGACTTGCCAAGTGTAAGCAGCAGAATACTGCAGTATCAGTTAGATAGTGCAAAGTTTCAGGTATCTTCATGCTATCATAAGCAGAAATCTAGGAAACATATTTATATTTTAACTACAGAGTTCTAAAGGCAAAACAGTGCCCCTAGCATGGGTGGGTACAGCCCTGCTCTGCCTGGCTGCCAAGTGATGAGAGGAGCCTGTGGGCTCTGGATAATGTGAGGCTGTAGCTTATTTTTCACATTTCTCTGCAGCAGTACAGACAATCTTTGGTTCACTTGCACTGATGGAAAGGAAAGGAAAGGAAAGGAAAGGAAAGGAAAGGAAAGGAAAGGAAAGGAAAGGAAAGGAAAGGAAAGGAAAACTTGCAATACTCCTTTGAAGAGGAGAGCAGAAAGGGCCAAGATCACCTACAATTATAAAACCACAGAATCATAGAATCATTTATGTTGGAAAAGTCCTCCAAGTTAATGGAGTCCAAACTTGCACTAGACACCACCACGCCAACCAAACCATAGCACTAAGTGCTAGTCATATCTTGAACATTTCAAGGGATGGTGACTCTACTACTTCCAGAGATGGCAACTCTACCCCCTGGGCTGCCTGATCCAGTGCTTAGGCCACTCTATCAGTAAAGAAATTCCTGCTGAAGGCCAACCTGAACCTCCCTGGTTATGACTGAGGTTATGCCCTCTTGTCCTGTTGCTGGTTGCATTGGAGAGGAGACCAAGCAACTTGGCTACAGCCTCCTTTCACATGGTTGTAGAGAGTGATACAGTCTCCACTGAGCCTCCTTTTCTCCAGGCTAAAAAATCCCTGTTTCCCCAGCTGATTGTCACAGGACTTGTGTTCCTGACCCTTCCCCTGCTCCACTGCCCTTCTCTGAACACGCTCCAATATCTCAGTGACTTTCTTGTAGTGAGGAGCCAAAAACTGGACACAGTGTGGTGCAGCCCCACCAGTTCTGAGTACAGGGGGAAGCTCACTGCCCTGATCCTGCTGGCCACACCATTGCTGACACAAGCCAGGATGCCATTGGCCTTCTTGGCCACCTGGGCACACACTGATCCATGTTCTATCGGGTCTCAAGCAGCACTCCGAGGTCCTTTTCCACTGGGCTGCTTTCCAGCCACTCTTTCCTGAGCCTGTAGTACTGGCTGAGGTTGTCGTGACCCAAGTGCAAGACCCAGCAGTTGGCCTTGTTGAACCTCGTCCAGGTGGATTCAGCCCATCAATCCAGCCTTTCCAGATCCCTGTGCAGGGCTTTCCTGCTCTCCAGCAGATCAACACTCCCAACCAACTTGGTGTTCTCCATTAACTTATTAAGCCTGCACTCAATCCTCTCCTCCAGGTCATCAGTAAAGATATTAAACAGGATCAAAATCCTTGGCTTATGATTCTCCTACCAGAAGAAAGTACAGGTTTAGAAATAAAAAAAAATCATGCGACTTTGCTTTTGTTTATCATATTTTTATTCCTACTGCTAGATGACTAATTTCCCCTTCAGTCCTCAGGGGGGACTGACAGTACTGCATGACCCCCAGCTGTTTCAGGAATGGGTCATCATTTCGCCAGGAGAAAGTTTCCTGGATGCAGAATGTGCAGCCCATGTACAGTCTCCATACTGTGTCTTTCTTACATGCAACTACTGACCACACATGGAACATGGAAATAAGGCATGTGCCTACCTTTTAGCACATAAAATGATTCCAGAATAGGATGAAGACCTGTAATTTTTTTTCTTTTGTCCCATTAGCTCTATAGGTTTGGAGAGAACATCTGACTGTGATTGTTGTACAAAAAAGAGCCATGCACCAAGTCTACCTACCTGCATGACTTCTCTGTTCACCTTGCAACCTGTAACATCTACCCAGGTCCCACCACCCAGCTCTTGGCTTTGTAGATCCCCTCAAAAGATTGCCACAGCCACACAAGGAGAAAATATAGTGATCAAAAGAGTAACAGGCAAATATTCAATGCAATTCTGACAAAGTCAAATGGCTGTTTTATATTTGATCCCAGCAATTTTTTAGTGAGCAGTCAGATTCAGCCATACTCTGACACTGCAGAAATGGAGAAGTCAGAAGTACCTACAGGCTAATTAGTCCATGAAAATTGCAAACTTAGTTTCTTCCCTTTTGCATGCAGCTCAGATGTGTTTTCTATAGCTTTTCTCCGAATTTCTTTCTTTTTCTTTTTCTTTTGACTCGGAGCAGCTGGGAATATTATCCCTCCAGAAACAAGTTTTGCAGCAAAATCTAATTACATACCCTATATTTCAACTCAGAGAACATTTTACAGCCTACTTTGAAAACAAAGCTACTAGTTATGGTACTATAATGTTGTTACTGATGTTATAATAGGGATTTTGTGTCTGACATGACTCCTATCTCACCACTCAATCAGACTGGTTGACTTTTGCAAAGTCTGATTAAGCATTAACTCAAAACATAAATCCTAAGGAATTTTCCCAGTCACATCAACATTTACTAGTTTTCTGCCATGCATAAAAACACCATTCTGCAAAATCCTGTGGTGTCACTGTAGTGAATGAATGTAAAACACTCTTGGAGCCATGGTAAATTCAGACTTTTACGTGGAAATAATGAACTTATTCCAGCTACATAACTTCTTGTCTATTGCTATGTCCTGTACTTTCCTAATCAAACCACCTGATGTTTCAGATGAATGGGTAAAACTACTATCTGTTTAAAGTTTTCAGTCCAAAGAGGACATAGTAACAAGATGGTCATTCAATATGTATTTGCCAAACAGATAACTAAATCCAATACTCAAATGAAAGACAAATGTTCAGTTGCACAGAGAAGCAGTTGAGGCAGCTTGGTAGCTGCATTCCTAGCAGGAAGAAAGTCTTCTGCTTTTTAAACCTTTTAAACTGTTCTCACAGTTAGAAACATACCCTTAGGAAACAGCAAACAGATTCTCCCAAATATGGGGAACTGTACAGTTTCCAAATAAGGAATTCTCCACTGAGTCTTAAACAAAGGAAATCATCCACTTTTCCCACTGTAAGTCAAATGAATCATTTTTCCCCTAGAAGAAACTTAACTGTACTTTCCTAGATGAACACATTCACTTCAGCATTTTGAAGGACATGCACTTTCAGTTTTGTTTTTGCAAAAGGATATAGAAGTGAAGTCCCAAGTCCCAGTAGGCAGACTTATTTCTCAAGCTTCTTTGTATTGTCTGCCCCAATTGATTTGGGAGAACCCATTTGTCTGCAGCGACAAAAGCACTCTTTTAAAAATACGAACTGTCTGAAGTTTGTAGAGAGTATGTTCACATGACAAATATTTGCTACTGCTCCCGGAACAAAGGGACCAAATCCAGATGTGTACAACTCATTTAGGAAAGTAAAAAAAAAAGGCTTAACCACTGTCTAATCTGCTTTTGCTCTACTAGCCCTTTGCTGAATAACAGGCTTGAGGAACCTCTAACAACCAAGGTCAAAGATTGTTACACTAATGTGAAAAACTGCCTTAGAGCCCATATCTGATATGCCCTTGCATTCCAGTTCCAGCAAAGACACCTCTACCTCTCTGTTACTTGTGGGCATCTGGACAGAGCTGACAATGTCAGCTATGTGCAAGTTCACAGTTCACACCTGGAGTTAGGATTTTTCTCCTATACGAGTGCTTTGTATCAAGTTATTACTTGCAACTTTCTAAGAGCTGTTTTAGCCCACAGGCAGACCTCTCAATTATTACTGCAAGATCACCCAGTCTCTCTGTAGGCAGCAGAGGCTTGTAACTGCTCTAGCCCACTCAGTCCTTGTAAGGTGCCAGCTATTGCCTTCAAGAACAAGTAGAGTTAGGCCCTATAAAGAAGGCGACACAGCTGGAATTTCCATGCATGTCATCTGATGCTCACTTTCCATTTCTAAACTTGAGGGCTAGGTCTCAGTTCAGAACACTTTTCTGCTCCAGCAGAGACTGGAGTTCCTCAGACAGTTTTTTTCTGGAAACAACAACACAATCAATTAACAGTGTGAAAGGAATACTGGAAGGAGTGAAAAGGTTGTTTTTTGCTTTAAGGAAATAATGCCCTCGTTCTGTAAGGGTTCCTCTTCTACTTATAGAGAGGAGAAAGGTGGAGAGGTAAGAGAGGAGATTGACACTTCTCCTGTTTCACTTCTCTACAACACAATGGAGGGAATTGCGTTCTGCATCTGGTCTTAAAGCGAGCGCTGGACAAAGCCCACCCCAACCACTGCTGCACACTTATGCTCTATCACTCTCTCTCAGCTGTGTTCATCCCTGGGAAGGTGCTCCCTTGCCAGGATGTTCCTGCCTCCTCCCACCCACTCACCCACCCGAGTTTCCCTGGCAGCTGTGTCTGAGCCTTGCTCCAGCCCTTACGATATGTCCACCTACCACTTCCTGCCATGAAAACCTTTTAGATTTATACCAGATCTGCCCATTTGGATAACAAGATACCTAATGCTGAGCTGTATCATCTCTCAAAGGCACAGATGGGGGATGGGATGCAGAATTGGCTTAACATACCAAGGCAGCTCTTTTCCTGCTTGGGTTCTAGGGGATCAGCACACATCAAGAACTGAATCTGTTTTAGAAGCCCTTGAATTCCTTTGATTCATTCCAGCAGCCCCAATAGCACGTAAGAGTCACCACAGCAAACACTCCCTCGGCAACAGCTAGTGGTGTGGGAGTGTTTATGACTGTGCTATACAGCGCTCAGGATGTGACAGTTCTCTGCTCCTGCTGCAATCCTTCACAATCCTTCAGCTCCTGTGGCCTGGTCTTGATGTGATCCTTAGACACTGACAGGGCCCTACGCTGTTCCCTGGTGCAGGGCACAAGGACAAATACACAGCTTGACTCTAACCAGGTGTGGAGGTTGCAAAGGCTTGTCAGACAAAAATAAGCTGGGAGAAGGGGCAGGAAAAGTCGAGCTGTGTGGCTGTGAGGAGATCAGGAAAGCAGCTGCAAAGGGCTGTAGTCCTTTGGGAGGAGATGCTGCACAGGAAGCTCAGCAAGAAAGAGGAGTGTGCTTCAGACTCCTTGACTTTTTTTTTTTTTTNAAGGAGTGAATTAGTTTAATGCATTGCTATTCAGGAGATGACTTGTTCTGTTTCCTGTATTTGAAGTTATTAAAAATGGAAATACAAAAAAATCAATTTTCCAGACTCTCACTCCATCAGTGACTGAAAGGAAACAAATATTAACACATTCTATTCCAAGCAGGTATGTAATTTAATGTTGCAAAACTGTAATGTTTGGGCTGTAAATGCTTCAGGGAACTTGAAAGAAAACTATTTCCACTGGATTTTAAATCACAGAAACCTTTCTATTACTATGAATTTCTCACATGGTACAAAAATGAGCTTTGATGCTTTTAAACTTAGCTCCTCTTTATTTACCTCATAACATTACTGCAGGAAAGGGTTCATAAATATTGAGTATTACACCACAAATAATGTCAAAACAATGAAAGTAGAGATTTATAAAGAGAAAAACTGTAGGTTTATGACAGTAGGCAGCAGGGACAGAAGAGAGAGACAAAGAGAGAAGGTAATTTATTAAAAGCTGAACACTATACAGAAGCAAATATATGACTATGTTTCTAATAATGTAGCTCTCAGAATCCTTTGAATCCCTCAAGACTTGTGTGTGGAATGCAATATATGCCAGAGGCCCAAACCAAAGAACGTATACAAATACTTCAAGGAATTAATTATAAATACTAGAAGATTCCTGTGTGTAGTGTAAATGATTGTTACTGCAATTTCAAGGCTCTTTATGCCTGAGATGAATAAAAGCAAGGTTGCTATGTTCCCAGAATATAGGAATACAGCTGCGAAATGAGCAATGTCCATCAAAATAAAGGGCCTGTGAGAATTTTGAGATTCTGCTCCATGGCACAATAAACTAGGCCTTTTTCTCCTTACTTTTACTGGCTTTCTTATATTAAGAAAATCTCATTACTGACCTAAAGCCACTGAGGTTTTTTTCCCCACAAGAGACCACTGATTATACATTTCCTATCCACTCCACATTTCTATCTGTTGTTTCCTGGAGAGTATTTGTTCCCACCATGCCAGCCTGTCATCATAAAACTATGCCCTGTTCAGTTTCTGAAAGACAAAACGAGAACCAAATCCAGGAAAGGGTTCATGGCTGTGAATCCATTAAGGAGACTTCCTCCAGTCCAGAGTTAGTTAAGTAAGATCCTGAGCCTCAAAGATTTAGATGTCTAACTTGTATTTAAAGGTACCTAATTACCTTTAAGAATCTGAGCCTAAGCCCCTTGGGGTTAAAGTGTGGCTCTCTCCTTAGCATTTCCTGCAGCTGTTTCAGAGAGATCCCTGTTCAGTTTGCTGACATTAGGCTTTTCAGGAGGGAACAGGTCTCTTATTTCAGATCTGTGGTTGCTATTAGTTAAAAGTTAAGGTGATTCAAAGGAGTGCTGGCATCTTTTAAATCACCAGAGTGAATTTACTTTCTTGTTTCTACTGTCTTTGCACACACGTGAAACCCATCTACTGTCCCTTCTTCTCATGCTTTCCAACTTTCACATGCTTCAATACAACAACTTCTTCCACGAGCCCTACATTACATGCTGCTTTCCTCTAAGAAGCAGCAGGCTTTTTCTTCCCTTTCCTCCTTTGCAACATCCTTGCTTTGGAATCCCTCCAGTAAGCTCCTTAAGCACATGGAGTCACAAGTACTTAGCACAGAAGAGAATTACATAAATAATAATAATAATAATTAATAGCCCATAAATGGAACCTTAAGGGGCTTCTAATCTTCACACGTGCTTGGAAAGCAACTCTCTGAAACTATTTAATTTGGGTGAGAGTTCTTAGCAGCAATATAATAATCAAAATATTAAACAAGTTTGTACAATTACATAGTCAGGTAGGCTTCTGCACAAGGCAATATCTGTATATAGCTTGGCTGTGGCAGAGTATTGCCCATCCCTGATTCCAGAAGTTGACTTTTAAACAAGGTTTGCAGGGAATGGGTAGGATATGTTACTCTTCTGCACTACTCACTTGAAACCGGGTGCCAGGTTGGACGAGTGAATCACTTGGAAGCAATGGATTTCCTTGAACTTCCTAGAATAAGATATGACATAATGCATGCAGTTACATAGCACTAGCAGTACACTGTTGATGCCTACATTTAATGCTCTTGATTTTTTCAAGTTAAATAATGTAATACAGAATTTCAATAACCCTGGTGTTTGTAAAAACATTTTCTTCTCCATTTTAATGGAAGATTTCAGTATCAAAATTGTGAACAGAAAGAAAATAATTAACTGTGCTGCTGTGGCTTCTGGTATTTCTTGTGACTGAAATGTTGCCTATGTGTAGAAGAACTGGGATATCCTTGAATGAATAATGATTTTTGTTTCAGAACAATTTGACTACATGTCATCTCCCTGATCAGCAGTGGGACCTTCGAGGAGATACTAATTACTGGGTTTTCCATGAAATGTCTTATTTTAGTCAAATCGTGAATGGTTGAGCGTGGGGTACTGAACTGCACTTGGGAAAGAGCTGTCCTGGGAACACCGTTCCCAGTGGCACAGACACAGGCCACAGACCCTTTCCCTGGCACGGCACGTGCTTGTGTGCTGGCCACGAGTTTCCACTCCTGGTCCTGGGAAGCCACCACTGTGTTTTCCACAGGGATACAGAAATATCCTTGGGCAAACCAGCCTTCGCCTGGAAAAAACAAGCTGTCTTTGCTAGTCCACCAGGGATGGGAAAACTGCTGGCTTGGAAAGGGCTGCACTAAGGAGCTCAGTCCCTCTCACACGCCATTCCCTGAGCTTGCATATCCTCCGGGGTGAAAAACAAAGATTTGCTCCTATCATCTCTCCGTTTCCCGGCTCGCCGGAGAGACCCCCAGGGGGGCTGTCGGGGCCGGGCCCAGCAGCGGGAGGGAGGCGCCGGGCCGCCTCAGCGGCCGCTGCCGCCATGGAGACGTGATCCGGCCCGGCGGCTGCCCGGGGGCAGGGGCACAGCGGGCCCGGNTTAATACCACAGGAAAGCGGCAGCGGGCCGAGCTGGTGGGTTTTTTTTTTTTCCTAGGATGAAAGGGGAGGAATTGTACTTGCGCGGGGCGAGGCAGCGCGGGGCAGGCGGGCAGGAGGTGAAGGGCTGGGAAGGGGACGCGGCGGGATAGGGGCGGCTGGAAGGGGCGGCGGTAGCGGGCAGGAGGTGAAGGGCTGGGAAGGGGACGCGGCGGGATAGGGGCGGCTGGAAGGGGCGGCGGTGGCGCGCAGGAAGGAGGCGGGCGGGAGCCGAGGTGGGCAGATGGTGCTGACAAATCTCCTTCAGTGTCCCGCAGGAGCGGGGTGTGGGGACTGCAGCGGCGCGGAGCGTGTGCGTGGGGAGGCAGGCACGGACGCCGACATGTAAAAAACAGGGTTTCTGAGCAAGGCAAAGATACACAGTGGGTTGAAGGGGAGGGACCTAAAGTGTGCCTGGGAAGTACAAAGGCAGTAAGAGTACTCTTCATCAATTTCTCCCGAACTTGGGGGAGGGCCCGTTGCCCCTCAGGGTCCGACTGACCACAGCTGGGGTGGCCCCAGGGAGAGCTCTCCCTCCAGTTCTCACCATCTCTTCTCATCGCATGCACTGCCCTCTGGTAATCCTGCCCACAACCAGGGCAAGGAAGCAGAGGGGTGGAGGGGCTCATCACTGCTGCAGAGTTGAGGGGAGTGGGATGTCGTCTGCTGATGGACCAGCTGGGCTGGAATCATGGAGCTGCACCCACAATATGCTGTTCCTCTGATGTCAACAAATAACAGCAAGAAACCATCAAGCACTTGCACTGCTCATCTGTGTAAAAGATGGCAATTTGCCACTGACAGAGGTTAATCCTCCAGCTCAAATGGCAGAAAGCCATGTTGTGGAGTTACAGCATTCATTAAGCCTGCTAATGATCTTGTGGTGACATACATGAATTCAGATGATGAGCGTCCTCTCTTTGCTTTAAATATGACCTGAAAGATTATGCCGTGGGACTTGTTCTTAATTTGTCCTCCTCCTGCATATAGTCAGCGTGTTGCAGGTTTCAATGGTGGATTGTGTGTTTTCCACAGGGTGCCTGTGTTCCTCAGTGCTTGAGGTGGATGGTGCTCTGGGGATGAATTTTAGCTGGGCACTGAAGAGGGGTGTTATCTGGATGGCTCTTGTTCTTGTTTTGGGAAAACTGGACCATGTATAGTAAGCAATGTGAGGGAGGTGTGATGGAGATGGGATAGGCTCAGGAGCAAGATAGTTAAATGCTGCTTAGCAGATCTGGAATCTCTTTTTGTCTGCATGACAGAGCTGCTTACACAACTCTGGGCAGCAGCTTAAACTCCAGCTTTCTGGCTGCTGCAGGTGTGTGCCCCATTCAGATATCCAACCTGCACTGTCATGACTACTGCTGAGATGACCGGACTTCTAGTCCCAATAAAGTAGTGCCAAAAATGCTAAATACTCCGAAAAAGTGAGCAAAACAAAAGTTGGACGTGTCTCAGACCGAGAATCCAAAGCACCATGTCCCTTGTTCATGTTATCAGCCATAAGGTTGAGTTAAATGAAGATTTTCTGTAGTATCAAAGCTAGGTTCTGTTCCTTCATGTCACATCTGCCCTTACGCTGTTCCCTGCCTCTGTGTGGCAGCTACCAGCTCCACAAATGCACTAGTGAAACTGTCTGTGGGCTGTCTGTACAGGCCAGAATTGTAAATGATTGTGTCAGTGCTACTGTGGAGGCAGCGAACTGTGCTGCCAGAGTGCGAGTGGGCAGCTGGAGTCAGGAACTAAGAGAGAATGTCTTAATCTGCTTTTGCCATGGGAGGAAATTTTCCTGTAACCACACTGTGAATCCATCATCACTGGTGTGAAAATTTACCCCTCTGCCCCCGAAGGTGTGTAACAACATCTACATTAGTGTTGGTGAGCGACTGTACCCTCTGGGCCCCTGAGGAACACCGATGAATAATCCTCTGTGCAGAACATGGTTGGGGCAACATTTGGCTTATGAAGACACACAAACACAGGCAGAACAGGAGCGAAATCAAATTACTGAGCAGGCGCTCACCATGTGGTCACTGGCTCTTCTGCTCACCAATGATGCTAGAATCCCACAGTAAAAAACACCTTAGAACATCACATCAGACTGCATCCTCACATAGTTGTGCAAGAGGTGCAGTTCTAAACCAGCATTTGACTGAAACAGTAATATCCTTTGAGATATACTCTGTTTATCCAAAAATGCCTCTCTTCCCATTTAGACATGGTCAGGATGGCTGTTTCCATTTCAACCTGCCTGAGGCACCTGGGAGGGTGGTGGAGACTGTGAGCAGCATCCCAGAGCCTGAGGAGTGACAGCTGATTTGGCATTCCAAGTCCTGCCTGCTGCTGGCGCAACCCAGCCCAGCCCAGCCCAGCGCTTCAGCCAGCCCCAGCTGCTGCCTTCATTTCCTTCCCCTGAGCTGCACGGGTGGAGAGAGGCAGGCTGCCTTCCCCAGGAAAAGGCAGGCTCTGGGATACATTATTGATTTGTTGGGGAAGACTCTTGCCAGAGGGCAGTGAGAGAACAGGGCAGCTGGGCCCTTTGAGAGGATGGCTTGCCCAGAAAGAGATCAATATGCTTCAGCAAACCAGGGAGCAGGCCTGGCAAAGCCAGAAGTTTCCTTTGTTCTGTTTGTCTTGCGGAAAAAAATAGACAAGCAAATAGGCTTAAGGATTCTGAATATAGAGAAGGGAATAACCTCCTTATTTACAGAGTAGCGCAACCCATCCAGCAATGACAGTTTTAAACCAGGCTGTTTTAAGTTTGTGTATAGCTGAAGAAACGAGTACTAAGGGTGGGGAATCTGGAGAGTTTAGTGCATGTCTGTTGGGTTCCTTTTGGTTTGAAATAAGGGCAGCTTCAGGGACAAGTGACCAAGTTCCCAAGTCAGTATTTTGTGGTTTTACAATCACACTTTCAAAAATGTTTTCTAGTTCCTGTTGCTGTGTGGAAGATCCACCAAAATAGCTCTGAAGATTGCCAACACACCAAGCAAAAGAATAAAATACTACTAATAGCATCTGTTTTGAAGTTTGTGTGACATATAATACCAGGAGACAAATAGATGTGAAATGCAAGTGTGTTTTCTATTGTTTTTAATTTGACAGTGACTCCTTAAGAACATAACATTGCCTTCAGAGTTAATTTTACAGCTCCCAGTAAATAAGAGTTAGGCTGCCAGGCGTGGTTACTTTGTTTTGAGTTTTTTCCTTTCTT
>VZTN01020771.1:21258-35153 GCA_013400515.1 Erpornis zantholeuca
TTTTTTTTTTTTTTTTTTTTTTTTTCAGTTGCTCCTAAAATCATGGTTTAAAAACTCCTAAAATGCAGATTGAACTGCTGCATGGTTTTGGAAGGACTGGGTCACGGTGTCCCCACAGCATTCCATATTCTGCTTTGCTGTTGCACAGTTGCCTCTAAGTCTGTATTCAAAGGAATTGTTTTCATAACTACTTTGTTCTCTTCTGAAGAGCACTTCCCTTTTTTTATTTTAATAACTACAATAGAAAAATAATGGGCTAAACAGGGCACAAGTGGTGACTGATGAGTTCATGCTGACAGCGTGCTTCTGGGGATGGCTTTGGTCCATGCAGGCCATACTTCTCAGACAGTGCCCAGACACAAGCCAGAAACAGTTCCCCAGAGACATCATGGAGACTTGTTTTAGGAGACAAGGGAAATGGTGCCACATGGACACAGGCTGGGCAGTGTCACTGGCCTTTAAGTCAGAGGACAGGCACTAAACCTGTTCAGTCTAATACAGATGTAACTGTGATCAGGTAACTACTAGGAAGAGCTACCACAAATTTCAGCTTCATTAAGCACTTAGCTGTCCTGTGTAAAAATCCTGGTTCTCTGCAGAATCTGCTAGGAGGATCTCCAACTGGTGGAACATATAGGGTTGCATAGTGCTGCTTGCCTGGATTCTTTACAGAATATGAGTTAAAAAATGCAGATTTCAGCTGTGCCAGATATATCTGAGTAGTCTTCATCAGAAAAATGTGTTCCCTCTAGGATGTGAAATATAAACTACAAGATAAAGGGAGAAAGAAGATGGAAAAAAGTTGTTCTTCTCCTACTACAAATCTGTAACCTCTGGCAGTGAGTGTCATGTCAGCTGGGCACTTTCATGTCTTAGACATTACTGCTAAGCCTGCCAGCATTTGTCTGTGAGAGACCAACTTCAATTGGAAGGAGAAGGGAGATGTCAGGAACCTGTCTCCTTCATCATGTCACTTCAGCTATTCAGCCACTAAGCTTGGGGATTTAGCGGTAAAACAACAAAATAAATTCCAGCTTCCCTTCCTTTCCCTCCCCAAGCCCCCTGGGTTCTCCCTAAATAATGTCTGTGGTCAACCATTTAGGTTATTTGCAAAGTTTCCACTTACCACAGTAATTTTGTAGGAATGAGTGTGTTCCTTCAGTGCTTTGTGATAATAAGAACAGAAATAGGGAATGGAAAAAAAGACCAGAGGAGAGCAGAGGCCTCACCAAGAGCTGCCCTTTTACTAAGTAGTCTGAGCAAAGAATTGGGAAAAAGCCAGTTAAGACTGAAAGCAATTACTGGCATTTTCACAGGGCTAAGACCACATTTAGGGTTGAATACGTTTGTTCAGGCAAGAAGTCTGCCTATGCAGTTAACTTCAAGACATTTAGTTATTCTGATTCATGCATTGTCACATCTGAAAACAGTGAAGTCCAGTTGAATTTGGAAACAGAACATGAGGACCCATGTGCACCTTAAAACTACCTTCCTTAGAAACAAGATAGTGAATGCAAGCTCTCACTTCTAAAAGAGTGGTGCTTTAAAGTCCATGAGGTTTTACTCCTGTCTCCTCCCATTAGGCTGTATGAATACCTGGGGACTTTAAATCACAGAGTTTCCAGGGTAAGTGTCTTGATGACCTGAAGCTTCATCAGAGCAGTATCCTTATACTCTGTAACAGCTGTCTGTGGAAGAGCACGTGGGCTGTGCAGTTGACAAGCCCTTAAAATCAAGTAACAAGCTCACCTGCTACATACTTAATAGATGTCTTTTTTAAGGCAGGAAAACTACAAATGTTAAAGGAAAGGTATTATGCAGTAAGTATTGCATGCAATTTGGGGCACCACAATATAAGAAAGATATAAAGCTATTCCAGAGCATCCTGAGGAGAGCTATGATGATGGTGAAAGGCCTTGAGGGGAAGTCATGAGCGACTGAGGACACTTGGTCTGTTCATGTTGGAGGAGACTGGGGGGAGATGTCATTGCAGTATAGAGCTTCCTTGTGAGGGGAAGAGGAGGGGCAGGCATTGATCTCTTTGTGGTGACCAGGGAGAAGACCCAAGGGAATGGACTGAAGTTGTGTCAGGGGAGGTTTATGTTGAATAAATCAACCTTAGAAAAAGATTCTTCATTCAGAGGGCATTTGGGCACTGGAACAGGCTCTCCAGGGAAAGCGGTCACTGCACCAGCCTGACAGAGTTCAAGAAGAATTTGGACAATGCTCTCAGGCACATGGTGTGACTCTTGGGGATGTTCTGTGCAGGGCCAGGAATTGGACTTGATCTCTGTGAGTCCCTTACAACTCAGGATACTCTATGACTGTATACATACAATAGTGAAGGAGAGCTATTTCCAGCACAAAGTTGGATGTGTGTGGAGTCTTGATGTAGTAATTCAGACTTGCAGAGATAACGTGCTGAATTCATATACACATTTGTCTTAGGAGTTTCAAATTGCCAAAGGTGCCTCTTGGATTTAGGTATTCAATTTGCAGTGGTACCAGGATGCTTAAAAGTGGTAATTAGAAGTACAGATTTACTGTTAGGGCACAAAGAGAAGAGCTAAGAAACTCTGAGTAATAATTCTATCGCTCCAAGTATGCCAGCATGTGCTCCCACGTCCCATGAAGCACCCATAGCTGTGCACCATTTCAGCAGGAATGGTGTTATGCCACATCCCTGGGAGTGTTCAAGGCCAGTTGGATGGGGCATCAAGCAACCTGGTCTAGTGGAAGGTGTCCCTGCCCACAGCAGCATCATTAGAATTAAATAGTCTTTAAGATCCCTTCCAACCCAAACCATTGTTGAACAACTCTAACCATTGTGCCTTTGGAATTTGGCTTTTAAAGGTACTAGGCTTTCCTTACCAGCATGGAGGAGGAAAAGTTGCCTGAAATTTCTGTTGATCTTACTCTTTATCTTACAAGGAAGGCCATCCTTGGCTTGACCCAAAGAAACTTTCAGTTCTTCAGAAATGAGTTGTCACTGCTTTTGCGTTGCTCTGAAGTGGAATGCTTTCCGTGCCTGGCCTTATAAGTGTCAAAAGACTCCAGCCTAAAGTCTACAGCCACATAACTCTCTATTCCCCTTTTTATTTCAATCTTTTCTCGGAACCTTAGAGTACAGACATATGGTTAAATTTCCCCAAGCAGTTCTAGTAATCAAATATGAAAACAGTAGAAAAATCTGTCTATGAAATTAAAGAATATTTTAAAGAAAATTCAAGTGGATTTTTGAATAGCATAGTTTTGAATCAGTAACTAAAATTGCACTTCATCTTTGTAACTTCACATGAAAACCACTTCTAAAAGAAAATACCCCTGTTTCTCCTTTTTCTTAGTTCCTGGGTTACTTGCAACAGCTTGTATTTAGTGTGGTGAAATTAGTGTATTAGGTGCTGAATTAAAAGAACCTAAATTATACTTGTGCTATGTTTATCTTGTTTATTTGCTGACTTCTTGCCTTTCAGACCTGAGTCAATTCCTTCTCTCCTTTACAGAAATAACACTCCTTTACATTGTGGGGCCAAGCCATCAGCCCCTTGGAGGAGCCCACATTTTAGACAGTAGCAACCTCTCCCATCCCTCTTTTAAAAGGCCAGTGGTCTGAACTTGTTAAACTCTTTCTGTGGAGTCTTATGACCTGTGAAAGAGAGTGGCAAGGAGAGAAGGCCTGATCATGGTAAAAGGGATGAGCTACAGTGCACAGCAGTGTAGCCAGTACGAATAGATGATGGCCAAGGATGGTACAAGAATGGCTGAAGAAAGAAAAAAACCAAACCAACAGAAGACAATTCTAATACCCTTTCAGCAAGGCAGTTGTGTGCCTGTTTTTATGGTGTTGGGTTTTGTGGCAGCACTTTACAGAGTTTGTCAGCCAGACCCTTAAAAAATCTCAGCTTCCTCCCTCTCACTGACATTGCCATCTTAGCCAAAGATTTCACTGTCTTTCTCTTCATCAACTGCACCCTCTTGGAAAGTTCCTCCTCTCTCTCCCTTTTATTCCACACAAGGTGCTTGTTAGCCCTTTACCCTTCTGTGTCTGATCATACCCCTCAGATAATTTTAAGATATTTTAGAAATTACTACATTAGAATGTGTCCTGTTTTGAAGCCTCTCTTCTTGTATTCCCCTCAACTGTACATTGGCAGATCAAAGAAGCAGAAATTGTTGCCAGCTTAAAACATCTCCACTACATCTAAGAACAGCTCTGTGATGAGCAAAGACTGTCCCATCATTTGTCTGTTCCTTCCCTGTGGGTGCTGTCACTACAAGACCATTTTTCAATTTTCTACCTCATCTTGTGCCAAAAGCACAATCCAGCTACTAAGGTATAATGAAGTGCATTAGAAGGACTCAGAAGTTTATCTTTACAGCAGGACAACAAGCACCAGCCGTTCAAAAAGCAGAGCCAGCAAAAGGGTGTCTCCTGTTTGACTTCACTCAAGCAAACAGAGAATTGTACCAAGATGTGAATTACATTCATATGAATGGCAAGAATAATGAAGAGAAGTGTTCTCAGAGTGATAATGGTGATTACCTGAAAAAACACGATAGGGACCTTGGACATCTAACCCTGGTCCTCTTTATCTGCACCGTCACTTGCTCCCTAACACCATACTTGGTGTCCCATGTAACTTGATTCAACACTTTGAATTGTGTTTGAACAGGGACAAATGAAAGGAGTTGCCGCCAGACATCTTTGACAGATTTTAAAAAGACGTAGTTTTTGATTTAAAAACAGAAACTGCAAATGTCTGGTGGCCTCTCCTCAGATATAGTCATTTGCTCAGTTTACCACACAAAATTCTCTGCTTGCTGTAACCTGGCAGGCCAGGATTGTGATATCCTCAGAAATGGTTTACATGTACATTGGCCTTCACTGTGCTGAACAAGTAACCAGAACACTTTCAATTCTGATATTTCAACACAATGTTTTTTTCTCATGATCAGGATGAAAACTGGGAAAAAATGACCCCTACCCCCCTGTGAAATACATAGAAACATTCTTATGTGGAAAGTTTCATTTTGAAATATTCCAATTCAAACTAGTTCATTTTGGCCTTGTTTCACATGGAGATGTATACTCGCAGGTGGTTTTACTGCTTTACAGTCCTTGGGATCTATATTCCACTCAACATTGTCACAGTTCTCCTAGTGCTCCATTCTATCCAGAGAATGGAATGCAGTGAGGGAAAAAAAACCACCTTGATAAGAACCACCATCCCAAACTTTTTTCTTGTGTGTTCCAACAAGCCATGTTTGAATTAAGATGATAGAGTCATTGATCAAATAGTTAATTCTTCTAGGGAAAAAACAGTGAACTTCTTCACTGTTGCATTTTCCTATAAAAAATTGTTTTGGTGCCAGTTTTAAAGAAGCTGTAAAATGTGAGATATTTGACAATTATCCTCTTATTTATGGATCTTAATATAAACTAAGGACACCCAGATTCAACTCTTCAAAGTTTTGGTTAGGAAATAATTTATTCAAATATTTACTGAACAGTACTACTATAAACTGGATTAATCTCTCCTGTAGTTTTCCTAGATAGAAATGTCACTTCCAACTTGATTCTCCCCCAGTGTTGATCATCCCCTCCAGTCACTGAGTACTGTCTGCAGTACAAGGAGAAGAGCTCTGCCGTGAAAGAACAAAATCGGTACAGCTACAAATTGTCAGCTCAGAATAAAAGTCTCAGAAGAAGGGCTGAGGTTGAAGAACACTATTCAGAAGTTGCAAGAAATCAGATTAGTTTAATATAGACCACATGGCAGGGAAGCGTTAGGTGAAATTGAAGCAGAAGTCCTCAATACTGTGGCTTTCACTATATAAAACCTGTATTTTCATTTTCTGTCACAAGACATTAGAAATGTCAGTTCCTGTTCAGAGAACCTCACTGCTGAGTGTATGTCAGTTGGAGGTATCACTTTTCTAGTTTGATTTTTCTTTGCCCATGCCTTAAGACAGCTGCACTGAATTTCCCAGTGACACCTGCAGTTAAGATCCCTCTAATGAGAATTCAGTAATTCTTCCCGTCTGTCTGTCTGGAGAGCTGTGGTAGCCAAGTGTTTCCTCTGCAGTCCATGTGCCTCCTTCTCCCCCACAGCCTTTGTACCTGTGCTCTGACAGTGTTTGAAGTAAGCAGGTGAACAATACACACTGCAGAGCCTCCTTTGTGAACTGAGGGGTTGCTGTTGCCTGCACACTCTCCCCTTCCCCCAGATGAATCCTGAAGTAACAAGTAGTCCTGGATGCATGTCCAAGCTTACACTTTGGATAATTACACTACACTTGTCTGTATCCCCTTTGCAGATCTAACTAGATACAGTGCACAATTTGCTTCCCACTATATCTTGCTATGTAGCTTTTTGGGTGATTAAGATACAGTTCAGCAAGAAGATGGTGGATAACCTTTGTGTATCTGATGAAACATAAACAGCATCTGAACAGACTGAGCAGAGCCTTGAGTCTTTAGTCTATGAGAAAAGAAAAGCCCTTACATCTGCTTCTAAAACATGCACCTGATGCATTCCTGATGAAACATGCACCACGCACTCTGGATCACACCTTAAGATTAGAAGAGAAACCCGAGTCAGACTGTGGCAGCTAATGGTTCACAGCTCTGGGCTGCTGGTGGCAGGAGGCTGCCTAGGAAGGTCTGACACCCCAGGACATCCAAGCTGCCAGAATGGCCTGAGAGAGCCCTTCTGCTTTGTACTGCCAGCACAGTGTAGGCTGAGCAGAGAACCCCAGAAGCCACATCTCATGGGAGCAACAGCAGAAAATACCCCTAACCTATGTGCCTCTCCTCCATGGGTGTCAAGCACATCACCACATCACACAAAGAGTCCATTTGTGCACACATTTCATCAGTGCTCTGCAAATTCTGGCTCCAGCTCAACCATCTGTCCACATCTTCTTGCTCATAGTGTGAACTAGCAGACTGACCACTCATCATATCTCTTACCAGCCTACTGAGATAACTGTTACCACTGTTATTTCAGTAGCCATGTACATAAAACTCTATTTCTCTCCTAAAGCCTAGGAAATCAGAATACCACTACCCAGCAAAAACAAACCACCCAAATAAGAGTCAGTCAGTCTTTCCCTCTGGTCAGTCATAAGAAACTTGAATCACCAAGGCAAACAATCTGTTTCTCTCCCAAACTAGAAGCTTTTGAAGTCTTTGAGGCTGGGACATGCAGCCCTGTGGGTCAATTCATGTCAGCTGTGCCCATCCACACTCCCCAGGAGGGCAGCTGCCCTTTGGAGGTCGTAAAGTACCTCCCCAGCCTGTGATATATCCCCAGCACATAACACTCTCCAACACTTGGTAGCCATTTGTTGGCTTCCTGATGCTAATGCTCTGTGAACTCTTATCAGATGTATTTATTACCACAGTTGTTAATGTTTTGGGAAGGCACAGGCTGGCTTGAGTTCAAAGGAGAACCACAAGAACACAAAATAAGCCCTGAAGGTGCTTATTTCAGGAGTCTGACTAATGCACCTTACTAAAGAGAAGGTTGAAAATGCAATGTGGTGAGTGGGTGTTGGTATCCACAGCTGCAAAAGGTGTTTTAGTGCAGGGCTTTCCAGTTCTGCAGAGCAAGATCCAGTTTCTTGCTCTCAATGTTAGAATCTTCAACAATATATGAAGTGAAGTATATTTCTGAGAGGGAAATGTAATAAATCACTGGGGCTGGAGGGTGGGGCTTGTGTGATTAATTGTAATTGATCACCAGGGAACACAGGGGGCATCAATTAACTGACTGTTGTTAGAGATTTTAAAAGAGAAAGGGAAGGCTGAGCTGTATCACCTGAGATGTGATGGTGTGTTGAGAAGAGCAGTGCAGGTGAAGAATGTGAGGTAGCAACAGTCAGAGACCTCTTTTCTAACACAGTAACATGCAAATCATTTGTGCGTCTGCAGTGTAGCCTGTGAGGGTGGCATTGGAAAGATGTTCAAGGTCATGTTGTGATCTAAGAAAAAAACCACACAACTTTGCCTGGACTTTAGAGACCTTACCTGGAGACACAGTGGGGAAATGAAGTTGAAATAAATGTATGTTTTTACATGTATATGCAGCAGTCACACAATCAGTCATATGGCAAGAAGGCACAGATC
Organism: Erpornis zantholeuca; assembly: GCA_013400515.1. Lineage (NCBI taxonomy): Eukaryota > Metazoa > Chordata > Aves > Passeriformes > Timaliidae > Erpornis > Erpornis zantholeuca. The sequence continues at coordinate 29,390 of VZTN01020771.1, forward strand.
AAAGAGGAAGAGCCTAGCATGAGATTAAACGGGGGATAATTGTAAGCAACCAGAAAGTTTTATAATAGAGGTGATAATAATATACAGCAGAGGAAGGAAATGGCAAGGAACAGAAATGAGGATAAAATGCAAATAAAAGAGATCCTTTGATCCTTCTGGCTTGCTCCTATATAACAGAATTATTTTATCACCCACTTACTTCATTTCCCTTCCACTTTCATCTTGCTTTCCTCTGATAGCTTTCTAGTTCTCCTTCCCTGACACCATACCCACTCTGCCTCTCTCCACATGTCTGGTTAGCAGTGCAGTGCAGGATATGTCTTTATCAAGTGCCGGTTCTAAATATGAAACGTCTTCAGTGAGGGATTGTACTTCTCATTTTGCTGCTGACTTTGGGAAGCAACAGAGCTGGCAGGGGGAGGAACGCAGAGAATCAGTCCATGTAGTGAGCCAAATGGTGTAAGTTCAGCCTGAAATGCCAAAACCCCTCACCACCATTCTGGGAGAAAACACAAGTATTTAAAGAAAATAGAACCCGAGAAAGAAGCAGCCTGGGAGTGGGATTTTGCAAATATTTCTGAAAATTTCTGATTTTTACTAAGCTGTAGAAGTAAAAAACGTTTTCCTTCCTCCTTCCTTCCCTTCTTCTGTATCCTGTTTGTTTCATAGGTCAAGAGGTCTGTGTCCAGAAGGAAGGAACCAGCCCTTTTCAAAAGAGGATGTCATTTGAGGCTCCAAACAGAAATCTCTGCACTACAGCACTATAGAAAGCCTGGTCAGCCCTGGCTAAAAACTCAGGCTAAACTTGGTTACGTGAGTCACCACTTCACTGACTTCATACCGCAGGAACGGTGGTGATGCTGATAGACACCAGAGCACAAAAGAGGGGGGAAATAAGAGAAGCAAAAAAAAAAAAAGGCCAGGTTCTCTTCTGCAATAGCTAGAAGGTGTGTTGATGGCCTAAAAAAGACTTAAAAGCATATCTGGCAGTGATTTCTGGGGGTGGCTTTCTCTCTGCTCCCTGTGAGGGGGTGAGACTTTAAAGCACAGGATCTGCAGCTAGAAGGACTCTTGTGTTTGAGTAGCAGTTCCAGCTGTGTGGGAAGATGAAGGCATCCTGGGTGTGCTCTGATTTTGGAGGGTGCACTGGGAAGGCCTGCTTTGTACACAGTGCTTTTTCTGCCAATGACAAAAGAGCAGGGCTGCAGGAGTAAATGTTTCCTCTTCTGAGGTAGGACTCTGAGTCCCGTTTTTAGTGAACACTTGTATGGGCACTGTTAGTGAGAGCCTTGTGTTTTTGAGGGTAGGGAATGCCCTGCATCATCTGGAGAGCAGGTGAGGTGTATCCCAGGGACTGCACCAAAATGAAAGAGTACCTAGTGCGACTGGACTTCAGAATGGGGTGAGAATACGATAATCCTGTTCTTGTCCCAGCCCTCAGGCTTTGACAGTTCACTCCTGGCAGAGCTAGTAGTGTCTGCTTCCCGTGACCTTAAATGGGCACACCATTGAGGGATGGTATTAAACATATTTGGGTTCCCACTTACTGACTCATTTTCTGATCCTCTGGGGCCTAAAGGGAATGGGTGATTTGAATGATGTGAGCAGGCACTTAGAGGAGTGAATATTGAGATGCAGAGCATGTGTATCACCTCCCTGTGACAGCTGTGCTATCCACTGTGCTGGTGGCGAATGGAGCAACAGTAGAGGTATCAGAAGTGAGACAAAAGGCCTGGCCTTCCACAGATTAACTACTCAAATGTTCTCAACCACAAGTAGTGAGAGGGGGATGCTCCATACCTTGTACACAGTGAGATAACTCAGTACTGGTGATGATACAAACACAGCTCTGACCTGCAAGGATGAAGGACAAGATTCCCAGCTAAAGCTGCTCATGTATCTTTGCAAGGAATTTATATGAATCCTTCTCAAATTTAGGAACTGTTTTTACCTGATTGATTCATCATGTCTGAGTATTGGGTAAGATATATGATTTTGTGTGCTTGAGAGTTAATCGCTGAAGTTCAAAGGGATGTCCTCTTTAAAGGGACGTGCTCTTTGTGTTCCCTGCGTTCCCAGCCTGGACTGGAGGACCAGCCTATCGGTATTTCTCCAAACTCGCCGTGCTCTTGACTTCTGGCTACTATTTCTGCGACTGCAGATTCCTTGCGTACCACAGGAGGTCAGCACGGGATAAGTTTTTACCTCCACTGAATGCGTGGAAAAAATGCCTCGATCTCGAGACTCTGCAATTCCCACCTGCTTCAATAAACCTGGTGAGCACCGCGTTGTTTTTGGTAACAGTTGTATGCAATACAATTTTAGGCTGCACGTATTTTTATTCTCATCTCTCCTAAGAAGGCCTGCTTTATCGTTTTTTTCCTTTTTGTGGATGTTGTCACTATGAGAACTAATTTTGTGAAAAACATCTCTGAAATATATATATATATATACACACACATTATCACATATATATACATTATATATGTACTGCTTATAGTACTTAGAAGGAAAGCCAAAAAGCCTGCAAAGCTAACAGTTTAAAAGTCTGGGTAAGTTTGTTTTTAGCCAATAACCAAAGGAAAATGTTCACATATTACTGAAAAATACTGAAATGAATGTTCGGTGGACTGGTGATCATCGCAGTCAGACAAGACACTTGGAGCTATGGCCTTTGCTTGGTTAAAAACTACCTTGGTGGTTTAATCCAGTCCTTGGTAGTGGTCCCTCCCTTTCTCACCATCCATAAGTTATGGCTTTTTACAACCTGGAAAAACAATCGGTGAAGTCTTGTCTCAGAGCAAGACTGTACTGTAAGGATCACAAGGCAAAGCTGAGACAGAGCAATGAGAAATTTGCTTGTCATTTGCCTTGCATTTAAATAAATGTGTTTGTAAACGCTTCTCCTTCCCCAGAAATTCTAAAAGGAAAAAAAAGAGGAGCTGTTCACAGTGGTATCATCTGGGGATAAACAAGCAAAATATAATTCAGGGAGGTGCAAATTCTTCTTCCTCTCCAAGGCTGAATTTAGAACATAAATCTTAGCATAATGTTTATGTTTTATTTTGTAAGCCAAAAAGAGAAAAGTAGCTTAGTCTTCAAACAATTTTTATAACATAAATATTATTCTTGGCTTCATAGCAATGAGTGTGTGGGAGAGGGAGAAAAAAGTTGGCAGTTTAAGCAAATAAACTAGAAAATAATATGTTCGGTTAAGGGCACCAAAATAATATTATTGTTCTCTAAGCGACATTTGCCTTGCTAAAAAGTTGCTTCTGGTGCAGCAGATTTCCATTAGGACCTCACATCAGAAATAATATTATAACATAATGATTCTGTAAGGCCTCATTTGGAGAACAGGTCTCCAATGTAGTGGCATAAAGCAAGATGATGCAAAGTACAAAATGCACAGGTCATTTAAACAGAAATTGTTTTCTTGCAGCTAAGATTATTTGAAGTCTAAACTTGAATCTAGTGAATTATTTTAGGTTAGAGGAAGTTACTGATTCAGGTAGACTGAATCTTTCTGTTTCAAAATTTTCTATAGGAAGTACATGAGGTTGTGAAGTATTTCTGAACCAAATGCACCTAATCCAGTCATTTCGTAGCCTAGAACTGGATCAAAAAGAGACAAAACCTGTGCAGGAGTGGAGAGAGGGAAGCACAGGTATTGGAGTCTAAAATGGAATCCCTTTAATGTAGAAAAGATGACAACTGTAACTCTGAAGACAGCCCATCTGTCTTTGGAAACATCAATTACAGCAGAGATTATTATCTCTTAAAGTGGCATTTAATTAGTGGAATTTAGTCTGAAATATCACTTAAATGCTTCCTTGGTAATTATATGACATCAAATCCCTTCCTTTTTATATCTACAGGAATCAGCCACAGGATTCCCTACTGTAATGATCCAAGTCAGACAGCTTTGAGTACCTGCGTGGCAGGAACGGGGCTGTGAAGGCATCTGGCTCTTCCACCAGCAGCAACAAGGAACGCTGCTCGCTCCGGCAGTGCCTGGGATCTGCTGGATCAGCGCAGGTTGTGGAGGGACGGCCGGGACACCCCGACTGCCGCTGCGGGGCTGGGAGCAGCCGGGACCTCTTGGCTATTGCTGTTCTGCCTCTGGCTCAGAGAGCAGGTTCGTTCTCAGATTTCCTTTGCTGGAGAGGTGACGGAGCGCGCACGTGTGCGGTGAGGAGGTGCTGCTTGAAGGGAGGAAAATGCGAGCACAAGAAGAGTAATTAAACCACTCATTAAGTTTAATAGCCTTGCTATTTATACTGGAGTTGGCATTGCAGCAGCAGGTAGGAATGCATTAGCCAAAGGAAAACCTAAATATGATCTAACAAAGCAAGAAGGGGAGTCAAGAATTTGGACAGAAATGGTATTAATTTGTACTTCTTTTTTTTTTTTTTTTTTTTTTTTTCTATGAAACGGCTCCTTTTTTCAGGAATGCCTCTCCAACTTGCAAGGTTCAAGCAGTAGCTTCATCAGCTTTACTATGTCCCTTGCTGTGCATAGGGAGGTTGCTCCCCGACTGCCAGGCAAGAGCAGGTCAGGGGAAATGTTGCTTGCAGAATGCATCAGGAAGAGCACCGTGAGCCTGGAAGTGGGAAACCACAGCCACCAGCTAAAGGCTGCTCCTCAAATTCACAGAGGCAAAACTTAGAATTCAATATCCCGGTCCTGTGTGTCTTAGCTCACAGTGTCTGAACATCAGTCCTCTGACGAAAGGGAAGGAAATCAGCCCTGTTCAAAACGAAGTTGATGCAAAGGTTATCACTGACTGACTCCAGCTGGTTCTTGGTTGATGCACAGGCATTCATGTCTGTGAAAGAACTTGAAGTTCACATAAACAACTAACAAAATTATACACAAGGGATTTATTACATGAATAATTTGACATACTCTGTGGTAGTCAGATACAAGTGCATTTAATTATGTTTTGTGGACATCATAACAGTCAGAATATTTCAGCTGAACAGTCAGTATTTGGCTGAATTCAAGCCAGTGCAATTCATGACATAACCAGAAACAGGGAGTTACAGGTCTACAATGAGGTTAGACTAGATAGCAACAGCATATTTATTGTCACATCAAAGCATTACAAAGTATGAAAGCCCAATATTTCAACTATCTCTAAAATGGTATTTGTACAAAGCTGTTGTAGATACTTTAAATGTAAGGATTTGTCACATCAGTAATGGACCATGATTTTATTTTTGGAAGTTATTTGAATATTCAAAACTATTTGGGGCAACAAGAAGAAATGTAAACATCTGACAGTCCTTTGAAAGTCCCTTCTGAGAAAATACATTGTGTGCCACAGGAAAAGTGCATTCTAACTGGTGTGTCTGCTATGGCCAGTTTGACTCACATTCACTTAGCACCAGGTATTTATCCATTTCTGCAGTAAAAAGTTAGAAAATCTTTGTATTAACTCAGAAAAGAGAAAACAAAGTCAAAAGTTTTTTTTTCTTCTTCTTTTTTTTAGAGGAACAACAAGTAAATTTAAAAAACCCACCCAACGTTTAAACAGTTACCTCTTATGTACAAAGGAACCAGGAGCTAGCAAAGCGCATAGCCCCCGAACAGTCTTTATTATTTTTTTCCTTCAGGTTCATGTACCTGAATATATGTGTTTATTTACAGGTGGACAGGTATCCACAGAAGTAATAATCAGAATTCTTCTATTTGGCTAAAAGTTGTATAAAAAAAGACAAAACACTTTATTCAAATACTTTCCAAATATATATATATATAT
>VZTN01020778.1:0-21067 GCA_013400515.1 Erpornis zantholeuca
TTGTTTCATTATGAACACAAGCATGAAAAATACTACGTCTGCTTGATTTACAGTAGTGCTTTCTTAATACTGCCGTAGAGGGCTGAACTTGGAGCCTTCTGGAGTGAAATTCTTTTGTGCCCACACTCTGTAATACATGTTCTCAGTGGTGCTTTATTGGGCACCCACCAGCACTGATAACCAGGAATAACCTTTCAGTTATTACATTTTGCTTGTGCCGCAAAATATTTTCCTAAGAAATATTGCACAGTGTGGAGAGATGAGACACACAGAACNGGTTTCTGTTTGGGTTTAGTGTATATAATACAGTGTATAATATATGTACACACATACATGCAAGAATATATATATAACACATAGGTGCTTTTTTTTTTTTAATTGTAGTCTCTTCTGGAGGCAATAAAATGTGCCCTTCAAGACAGTTTACTGTTAAAAGTAATGATCTGGAAACTGATCAGGATTCTGCCTAACAGTGGAAGGCTTNTGTGAGCCATTATCTCCTCCCCAGAACACAACCAGCTGAGCTGTGGGCTCGTTTGAGCGCTACAGTAAAATGTGTAGCTGCCACATAGTGGTTGAGGTTTTGAAGTGACCTTTGGGGGTCACCTTGATAATTTGTGTAGGTTTTACCAACACATCATGTTCACGTGATGAAGTATGTGATCCTATCTTAGTCTAGATACTAAGGTTATTTCTCCACCTTCTTAGAAAATCTGAACTTGCAGCAACCAAAGCCCAAGCTTGTACAAACAAAAAAAAAGGCCTTAACCACTTTAGTCATGTTTCACTATTTTAAGACGAAGATACAGATTCCTGCTATGCTTCCTTGGTCCTCCCTGACCAGTCTTCTCATAAAAGAATTCTGTTATTTCTTATTACAGACATATGTGTTGTTGTAATAGCAGAAGATGTTATCTAATGTTGGCAAGTTTTTTTGGCCAAAGCTTAAAAATTGCTTAGATAATTTGAATGTGACTCCCTTTGTGTAATAGCTTAAAATAGAGTTTGTTGCAAGTATAAATATAATGGTTTTCTGTGAGGAATAAGAATGGGTTTTATATGAAGAAGTGGTTATACCATCTCATGCCTGATTGAAGGTTTTGGCGTAGTTGTGAATGTATTTATAATCCGCCCCTTGTTTAATGCATATTTCTTCTCTTTGTTTCCTCCCCACTTCTGAAAGAAGTCATAAAGGGAGACAGGAATGCTTAGAAGGATTTTTATTCTGTACTTCTAAGCACGGTAGGTGGTAGGCTCATCCTCTTCTGGCTTGAGCTTCAGGCTTGGGTAGGAGATGTTTCCTTAGTTCTGGTTTAGGCAGGTCAGCATTTCTTAAATGTAGCAGCATGGTAATTGTCGTTTTTTGATCCTTACTGTTCTTCTTACCACTCTGGATGATCATGCACCACTATGTGATTTGGCTTGAGTGCCTGAGTACAAATAATGAGTAATCAATAGATTCATCTGGTCAAAGGCTGTGCAAATCTCCCAAGAATTACAGCCATTAGTTCTGTCCAGGAAAGCTGCAGTTAGCTGACTCCTGGTTAGGTTTCTGTTTGGGTTTAGTGTATATAATACAGTGTATAATATATGTACACACATACATGCAAGAATATATATATAACACATAGGTGCTTTTTTTTTTTTAATTGTAGTCTCTTCTGGAGGCAATAAAATGTGCCCTTCAAGACAGTTTACTGTTAAAAGTAATGATCTGGAAACTGATCAGGATTCTGCCTAACAGTGGAAGGCTTGTGCCTTACACTATCACCAGATATGTTTCAGGTGTATCTGTTTCTATGAGAATTTCATAATTTAGCATCAGTGAGAGAAGCACTGACATGAATCTGTGCTATTGACCTTTGGATAAGGTTGACATAATCTGTTTTGTGTGTCTAAAAATCTGGTCTGTATGTTTACTGCTGATTATAAGAGCACCTTCGTAATTGATGGGTTTAGAAATACTTCTTCTGGACTCTGTGCTGAGGCTCTATCTAGTATTAATGTATCAAGAATAAAAATAATTTGGTAAAAATACCTCATGCTAATCTTTCTTAGTCTTTCCTTGCATGTGCTTGAAAGCATTATTTGTGTCCACTCTCTTTGCGTCTTACTTAGCAAATGCGGGTTTTGCCCTTTACCTCATTGGGATTGAACCTCTAATTGGTCAGGTATTTTCTAAGCCTGCTGGGATGCAGGCTGCTTCACAATACACTGCTTGGGCTGGTTTGTTCAATGGGTGTTCAGGGTCTTTCTAGTGTTAATACTTGTTGCCTTGGATAAACTAACACATTTAGTTTAGAGTGCTTCTTGCTTTCTCACAGCAAGTGTAGGAAATGTTTCAGTTTAAATGTTCTCATATTTGTCTGCCAAGCAAAACAAAACTGCCTTTTAAGCAAACATATATGTGTGTGTATACACATATATTTTCAGTTTCTATTTAAAGTTGATGTTTTTGAAGTTGAGGGTTGAATTGTAAATAAAAGACATAAGTTGGCCTTTGTCCATCGGACTGATGTTTTCTCCGTCTGTCATACTTCCCATTTAAAGGGGGAACAGTTTTTGGGATGAAACTTCTCTCCTTTTCCCTGAAATGCCAATCTCCCATCCTACTTTCTGGCAGCATCACCTTACAAGGAGTAGTAGAATAGTTTACAGGGAAATGAATAATTTATTTCCTGAAAAATTGATCAAATGACAGCTGAGTCTGAATTACAGGAAATGCTACAGCAGAGACCAGTACCTTGCAGTAGAACAGTTTGTACTTTCAGATTAAGAAGTAAAATTTCTTGTGCATTTGAAATCTTCCAGCTCTTTCTCTACAGACCAGGTGTTTGATTTTTTTTAGGGATATAGAACTCATACTGAAAAATACTTACCACACTGGCTGCTAACAGTTCACTCTTGTAAGTTTCTTTTACATTCCTTGAAATCTGAGATAGGCATCATGCAAGGGATGTAAAGGAGCAGCTCCAAAATTCTGCCATGTAATTCTTTTAATTTTTCTTTTTGGAGAAGGTGGAGGGGCTTTTTTACAACATGCCTATTCTGCTCTTTCATGCATACAAAATATAAACTTTTTTTGTGTTTTCCAAGGAACCCTTTGAGGATGGGTATGCAAATGGTGAGGAAGGCACACCAGCTGGGGATGCAGCTGCTGCTTACATACCTGACAGCAAAGGAGTAGTCAAGTTTGGATGGATAAAAGGTGTACTGGTAAGTTTGATACATGATTCTTCAGTTTCTTACAGATGCTAATACATTCTTACAGATCTTTTCAGCTACCTTCTTTCTTAATAGGCATTGTGATAGTGTGGTATAAAGATTATACGTATGAGAGCTGTGATAAATGCCATAACTTTAGGAAGGGTTGCTCATATTTCAGCTGAATTTTAAGAAAATAGATGCTTTAGGTCTTCAGGTTCTAAAGGGTTTATGGCTTTTTAGCACAGGTTTTGAGAGTTTTTAAGTTGCATGATTTCCAAGGAAAAAGATCTATGTCATAGAAAACCACATGCTTTACTTCTGTGGTTTGGCAAGGGCCTTATCTCCTTTTTTGTAGGATTGATATTTTACACTTTAGGTTAGAGAGAGATCCAATATCTATTTTTAGTCTCCTGTCTGAATTCTATACAATGCAAACTCTATTTTTATTGAGATCTAAGAGGTTTAACTAGAAGAATTAAAAAAAACGGCCCACCTCTCCATCCTGTTACTGTGCAGCTGTGTTGTAAGATACAAAAGTTATAGAAATGGAAAGTTGCAGCAGTCGTTCTGTTATTTTAAAAAGAGTAAGTTATTTAGTAGGGTATTGCTTTAGTGAATTTTTTTTTGAGAGATGGATTTATGGGAGATACAACCAGCGGTTGTAGACCTCAGAGTCAGCAAAGACCTCTATCTACTTCTGTTTTTAGTCATGTATTCTGTAGTATGAATTTTGGGTCCTAAAGGTTAGGGTCTAAACAATTATTATTATTTTTTGGCCAAGACATACTGCAAGTGTCAGGTTTTGAAGAGTTTTTTAACTTTATCTGTGTTTAAGGTAGTAGCTTCTTAACCATATTTAAGTCCCTTTTATTTAATCAAACTTAAACTTGTATAATAACGTCATATTCTTGTGAAATAATTTGGAAAAAGGTGAGGAAAGACAGCAAGATCATTTCAAGAACGTTGAAAACTGAAATGAAGAATTAGTGAAAATGACTGCAGAGGCAAGAACTAATCCATGTAAAATTTCTGTTTCATCCTAGGTACGATGTATGTTAAATATCTGGGGTGTGATGCTCTTCATCAGACTATCATGGATTGTAGGACAAGCTGGGATAGGTATGGATACTAATGCTACAATTTTATTTCAGTGAATTTCAAGTGTGGTCCACAAGAGGTGTTGATCCTGAGCTTACACTTCAAACAGGAATAGGAATTTACCTTAATATGGCCAATTTTTATGGTAATTTACACATACCAAAACCTTCAACCAGTTACTTAGACTTCTTCATTTAGGTATGAGGCAAATATATTTAAAATGGATGTTTATAAGTCTTCAGTGAACTGCAGAGATAAACTTTTGATCTCTGTTTATTAAAACCTGCATTTGGACTGTGTGGTATATAACCAGTTTTTTCAAAAGCTTAACTTAGTATTGGACTGCAGAAAATCTGATCTGCAAAAGGCTTGTGTTTCCTTGAATCTCTAGAATGCAGCTCTTACCTTGCTGATTTAAGAGAACCTTTGTCTAGTTTTATTTGTATCCTGGAGACTCCTCTACAAAAGGGAAAAAAAAAAAAAAGCCTTTTGCTTGAATGAGTGGGAGCACACACAGTAAATTTGTGTTGCATTTGCAGGAGTGAGTTTAAATAAAGTTAAGTTGGAGGTTTTTACTCTTTTTGTGCTGCTGGGCTTACACTGCCTTTCTTCTCTTTTTCCAAAAGGTCTGTCTGTCTTGGTTATTGGAATGGCCACTGTTGTGACAACTATTACAGGACTGTCTACTTCAGCAATAGCCACAAATGGGTTTGTAAGAGGAGGTAATGCTGTTTTCATGAAGTTTTTTAAGTTTTCCTCACTCTGAAGTGCACACTTTATTGCTGCTGAGGAGCAAAGCCTTCCTTGTGTTCTGTATGTGATTAAATAGTCATGTAATTAACAAAAAGTCAGTAAGTAGCCTACTAAATAGATTTGAACTAGTGTCTTGCTTTGCTGTTGTGAAAGAGACTTTATTTGTTGTAATTTTCTGTAATACAAACATTTTTAAGGATACATATCCAGGAATGAGTAGGGTCTTAACATGCTCCTGCACTGGTTGGTTAAGAGTGTGCTTGTATGTGTTCATGTCCTGAAATAAACCTTCACACAAGTAACTATCCAAACTCTCAGTTAGCTCCAGCTTTCCTGAGGGTGATGGTTTTCATTCTCTTCCATGGTTTACGTGCTGTTGTCAACTATTTTTGGAAGTGGTGATGCCTCTGACACAATCAAACTGCTTCATGACATTACAAGACTGCTACTAGTCAAAAATAAGGTGGAATAAAAGTAGGAACTTAGAAAACTGTCTTCATTAAGATTAAGAATGAAGAGAAAAAGCCTCATTGTCACAAAGTAAACAGACTTACTGGGAAAGATCAGTTGTGAGTGTTAGCATTATGTTAAGCTTTGTTTCTAAATGCCATTTCTGGTTTTTTTAATTCTGTTATGAATATTTCATATGGAGCTTTTTTTTTTTTTTAAGTCACTCTTGAAAAATAGTACTTTATTAGAGAATTTGAAGTGCTGAATTGGAAGAGCAGTAGAATTCCAAAGGTACAATTGTTCCTATGAAAATGTTATGTTATAGTAAGATTTTTTATTTTATGTTATACAAGACATGCAGAGTATGTCCATGCTGGGTATATAAATACAATTTTTACAAGACATTTAATGCAGTGAAATGAAGCATTTCCTGATGCAGATTTTTAGCATGCACTCAGTTACTTCAGACTGGAGCTGCAGGATTTTGTTGCTTCTGTAAAGTTTAGCCTTAAATTTGAGGAATATGCCTTTGCTATGTTTTCTAAACCTTACTTGTCTCCAGATACTCAGATTTTCATTTGTCATGTGGGATTTGAGATGTTTTTCTCAAGCTCAAAAGTACAAAGAACAGGCTCTTGAGAGTCCCACTGGAGGGCAGAAAATTTCCTTTAACAACAGAGCTTTTAGAAACAGGGCTTGGAGGTTTGGAACTTCAGTGGGTTTATTGCAGTTTCTTGCAATATTTGCCAGTTTCTTGATCTGGACTGCACAAGTGCTTTCAGCAGTTCAAAGCAAAAAGCCCAAATATACTGCAGCTTGTGTTTTACAATTTTTTTTTTTTTAACCATAGAACTGGTTGCATACCTGAATAATATGATGTGGTGCATGAGTCATGGTTATTTCCAACTGGTCTCTTTTCATAAGAACTTGAAATACATTCCTGAAGTTTTAGTATATCTGTCCCTAAAATACTGAGTTTGGGGTTATTTTCTAATACATTAGGGAATAAAGAGCAAGTAGATTCTGGCTCATGTAAATGTTAAATTGCTGATGACTGTTTTAGGCTCTGTCATGTAGAGGACTTTCTTGTCATCTGTATTTTTTTTCTTTTTTTCAGGAGGAGCATATTACTTAATCTCCAGAAGTCTGGGGCCAGAGTTTGGTGGTGCCATAGGTCTGATTTTTGCATTTGCCAATGCTGTGGCAGTAGCAATGTATGTGGTTGGCTTTGCAGAGACAGTTGTTGAGCTACTCAAGGTACATGGATGACAGTGCTTGTATTGACTATACTTTATATATAAAGTTTTATACTTAGTACATAAAGCGGGAGTATATAAAGTATATACTTGATATATAAAATTAAAGATTACACTTGGGTTTTGATTCATCTGATCATAAAACAGTGTGGTTTGGAAGAGACATTTGAAGGTCACCTAGTCCAGTCCCCATCCAAGTAGAATCACAGAATGGTTTGGGTTGAAATGGACCCTAAAGACCACCCAGGGCCACCCCCCTGCCATGGGCAGGGATGCCTTGCACTGTCCCAGGTTGCTCAAAGCTCTGTCCAACCTGGCCTTGGGCACTTCCAGGGATGGGGCAGCCACAGCTTCTGGGGTACACCTGTGCCAGGGCCTCCCCACCCTCTCTGTAAAATGTTTCTTTCTTACCCCTAAACCTCTAATCTTATCTAAATCTGTCCTTTTTTAGTTTCAAACCATTATTCTTTGTTCTGTCACCACAAGTCCTATCTAAAAATCTGTCCCCATCTTTCTTGTAAGCACCCTTTAAATATGAAATGGTTGCATTAAGGTCTCCCTGGAGGTCTCTTTTCTCCAGGCTGAACAACCCTGATGATTTCCATTTAGAAGATTCGTTGGTATAAAAACAAGGCAGAACCCAAATTATTTGTATCCTTAAAGGGAATTTACAGTTAGTAATTTTGTGGTGTACAGGTTAACTGCCAGTAAATTACAGTAAATATAATGCTGTTCTCTGGTAGGGAAGGTATTTACCTGATGAAGTATATGACTGTGCATTTTTTTGTTTGTTTTGTTAGGAAAATGGAACGCTGATGATCGATGAAATGAATGATATCAGAATCATAGGGGCTATCACGGTGGTTATACTGCTGGGCATTTCCATTGCAGGAATGGAGTGGGAAGCTAAAGTAAGGAACTCCCATCTTTCCTTTTATTCCCTGCCTCATAATTTTAATTCTGTTTATGTATCTCAGCTGATTTATTTTTAGTATACTTAGTGTATTCAGTACTGCATGATGGTATGTCAGAAGTCAGTTGGTTTTTATGCAGTAGCTCTTAGGTCTGGCACTAGCATGTGCAGGTCTGAACAGCATTTCAGATCTTAAACCACTTCCCTTCACAGGAAGCTTAAGCATCTATGAGAACCTAAACTCCAGCATAATCTACTCTTAAAGACACATAGATTACTCTTAATTGTCAAATAGGTTAATGGTATTTCCCTCTTCTGGGAAATCACAGTACAAGGCAGGGTAAGAACTTCAGCATGGGAATTTTCCCTTGCTATGAACTTTGGGCAAATTCTGTGGATGAAGAACACAGAGCTGGTGCTAAAGCCAACCTAGAGCTGTGTACTTTCTGCTAGGTCAAACCCAGTATCCTTCCATTCTCTTCTGGTTTGGTTTTCACCTGAAAACAGCCAAACATTAGGATGCATTCACTAGAGCCAGCATGGAGAAGGGTTTTCAGCGTTGGTGGTGATGAATGTTTAGGAGGGAAAACCTCCTTCCCTTGTCTTCTTGGGGCTGTACAGTCTTAGGTCAGCTCTGATTGTGGAAGCAAACACTAAAGAGATCTCAGAGTACCTTAACACAGAGGCTGTGTTACCTGTTTTCTGTTCAGCATTAGTAGGCAGCGTAGCTTGCTGTTCCTGCACCTTGTAGGCTTTTTCTGAGTATCTGTGTATAATGTGCTCAAAACCAAAAAAATTATAAGAGCCTTTTTACAGGGGCTTCCTTCCCAACTGATATTTATTTCACAATATCTCCTATTTTCTGCACTGAGAGGCAGCTGAAGGAACCTCTTCGTGAAGTGTTGTATGTTTCTTACGCTCCTTCATCAAGAAGATGATGGTATTTATCATCAAAATGAGAGATGGTTTTTTATCATTGTTGCTTCCAAGAAATAGGGATCCTAGATGAAATGAGTGAAGATCGAGTGCATTACTTTAATCTTCTTCAATTTACAGAAATTGACTTTGGCATGGCTTTTTAAGTGGAACTTCTGTAAAAACTGTTAACCTTTCTCGAAGAGTCCTTTGCTGTCTGTAACTTGAATTTGTGATGGTATCTTTATACACCCAACTGCAAACAATACTGACCTCCTTATTCTGAATTGTTTTGAGTTATTTGTTCTTAATTATCTGGTTACTGCCACTTGAAGTCACAAGAAGTGTCCTGTGTTTGTTGTGTAGCACAAGCAATGTAACAATAGTTTGCATGGAAATACCCCTGTTGAATGTTTCTGTATCAAACCTGAATTGTGGTATTACTGCAGTGTCATCCTCATTAGGTGTAGCTTTCAAAAATCCTATTCTCAGTGTAAAAGTCAAGACTTGGTTTCTCTGTCATGGAAGGAGGCAAGTGGGAGCAGTGAAAGGCAACTGAACCTGCCAAGTGTTTCATGTGGGCTGACATACAACTCTGCGTAGCAAAACACTGATGTCTCCATCTTGATCTGTGGCGTTCTCCTATATCTTAGAGAATGCCTTGCAAAATGGAGCAGGGGAATCTATAATAATGCCTTTGAAATAGATCTAAAAGTGAAGAGAGACTGGGATTGATTCCATGGAAGTTTGCTTTAAAAAATGATTTTTCAGAGTTTGTGGTGTTTACTGCTCAGCTCCTTGTGCTGAAGTCTTAGAAGTCAATTCTTTCAGACTTTGGAATTTAAGTAAGGTATTCAGTAAACATCCCTAGCTTCAGGGAGAAGCCTGGGTTAGTTACTGGAAAAATCCACTTGTGGCAATTGCTCTTTGATAACTTCATGTTGAATTCTCTGTCTGACTGAAGGCTTCTGTAAGCACCGAGCTGTATCCTTACACCTTTCACCTCTTCTTGAGGCTTTACAAAGATTTAAACACAAGGCACAAACTGTTTTCCTCAGGTGGACTTCTAAATCTGCTCCAGGCTGTTCTGCTTTGTT
The DNA here is from genome assembly GCA_013400515.1 of Erpornis zantholeuca. NCBI lineage: Eukaryota > Metazoa > Chordata > Aves > Passeriformes > Timaliidae > Erpornis > Erpornis zantholeuca. The sequence goes on from VZTN01020778.1 coordinate 9,690, forward strand.
TTTCTTGAGAGGTTGTGTGAACTGAAAACTTTGTTTTGTAAGCATGAGCAATGCCACCGTGATACTGCATATTAACTCCTCATCCTAGGCCTAAAAATGGTCTGTGAATAGCTTCCCCCAAGCTACTAGCATTCCTTTCTAAGGAATCAAGTAACCCTAAAGATAGCAGCAATGTGATTGCTTATTTAAATGGAGGACCCGAACCATCCTTACAACGCCTAGATTTATCTTGATTCACACTTTGGAGGTGTTAAATGGCCTAAAGTACTTCTTGTTCAGCTTGTAGGGCTGAACAATAGTTGTGTGGAAAAGTGACTGAGAATCTACGTTGGAATAAAGGAAGTCTCAAAACTAGGAATTAACAAGTATTTGTTGTAGTTTGCAAGTCAATTTCATAAGTAAGGGTTGAGAATATGAGAATGTAGCTAAATAAACTAGTTCCTTGCATAAAGGAAACAAAAGCTGTTTGATTCTGGATGTAAAAAATTTTTAGTAAACATCACATAGTAAAGTATCAGACCATGGCTAATAACACAACGGTAGCATTTGTGTTGCATTTGGCTATTTTCAGGTGAATTTCTGGAATCTGCTCAAATGCATTCCTTTTGGAAGGCTTTTATATAGAGAGAAATTAGTCCTTTTAAGCATTTTGTCTTTAGAAGTATAATTTTGAGGCATTTGGTAATAATAAACTTTGTTTATTAGGCATAAAACTTAGAAATTATCCCAGTTTTGTAATTAAAAATCCTTATACAAGTTCTCTCCAGTTCCCCTCATTTATCTGCAGAAAACATACTGAGAAGGCTAAGCTGAATTTGTAATCAAGTGAACATTTATGTTTTATAGCACAGTACTTGATACTGTGAGAAGAACAAGTTCTCCTGTGTGACAGCAGTCATTGTGTTTCAGGCACAGATAGTCCTGCTGGTGATCCTCATACTTGCTATTGGAGACTTTGTCATAGGAACATTTATTCCTCTGGACAGCAAGAAGCCCAAAGGATTCTTTGGTTATAAAGGTATGTTGGAACAGTTTATATTACAGTAAACAATACCTTTTTTTGCAAAATAGGCTGTTACAATTAAGTTAAATGTCTAATATATCTTATAGTCCTATTTAACTATAGAGACTTTTTTCCTGATTTCTTCTGACTTTTGCAGTTTTGTCCCTTAAAGCTGTTGGGTCAAAACTTGATCCCACCTGCTTAACATTGAGTATATTAAATTTTTAAAAGCTGGATGATACTGTAAGTGGTTTTTCTACCTTGAAATCTGCTTAAGTTTACTGTGTTTACTCTTACTTTGAGTTGAAGCAATGAATTAGTGCTTAAGTGTTCTACACTTAGTTTTGAGAAGGTGCTGTGACTGTCAGATTTTTTATTGGTCTGATAGTGGCTGGAATGGGTTAATACTTCAGCTTCCATATGAGTATTGACAGACTTAAATCTTCTCCTGCAGCTGAAATATTCATGGAGAATTTTGGACCAGATTTCCGACAGGAGGAAACTTTCTTTTCTGTGTTTGCTATTTTCTTCCCTGCTGCAACTGGCATACTTGCTGGTGCAAATATCTCGGGGGACCTTGCGGTAAGTAGTGAATTAAAAATACTTTTCATGACCACTTGAGTGTACATTGACCTCTGTCATCACTGTCCACTGACATTTTTCTTTCAGGATCCTCAGTCAGCCATACCTAAAGGAACGCTGTTGGCCATCTTAATCACTACATTGGTTTACGTAGGAATTGCAGTATCTGTAGGTAAATAGAGAATGTTTTTAACTTTATCCTTTCACGTTCGTTCTGAGGATGTATTTTGATACTATTTCTTGTCATTTGTTATGTAAAGTCATTATGTAATTGACTTTTCCTGCATGGGAAAGTAATAGCCAAGGGTTTCTGGTTTTTACTGTTGGGAGATTCAGTTTTCAGCTGGTTTTATAATTTCCTGATATGACTGATACTTTTCTAAGAAAAGTGACTGCTTCATACTAAAGATGACGAAAGACTTCTTATGGGTGTTTCCTCATTTGTTGCAGTTATTTATGTTGAAGGATTTACAACTTAGCAGTGGGATAATCCCTTTATTAGACATGTTTTCAGAAAATACTCACTGAAAAAACACCTGTATTGTTTTGAGGATTATTGTAATCAGCCACTTACCTGAAGTAAACTGTGGGATGATCAGACAGCACCGTGGTGAGGATGCTTGAGCAGTAATTTCCGAGTTGAGGGAGGAGACCAAGAAGTGCCTTCAGTCTGGCCACCCCACTTTTGAAAGCATCATGTTCTTGTGTAAAGAGGACAAATAGTCACAGACTGATCTGAGTCTTCTCTTCCCAATCTTTCTCACCCTACAGTTGTTTGAAATCCTCTGTAGAAGTTGCCCTGGGGTTGATACCAGTTTTGCTGTAGAGCACCACTGGTTAACCATGTTTTTCCCACTCATAAAATAAGTCTAGCAACCTTAAGATTACAGGATTGTAATCATATCTTGCATATTTCTTGCCTGTGATTGGAAATGCTTTTTACTCACATCACATAGACTAGTTTCTGACAGCAATAATAATTTTTCTTACATGAAAGACCTTGTTTTGTTATAGCTGTGATGTCTTTTGACTGATATTCTCATTTATAAGAGTACCATTGATCTTACCACTAATGATACTTCCTTTCCAAAGATACCAATCTTACTAGTCTGCCTCTGTTGGCCAACGTGGGAGTGTAGCTCTGCCAAATAGCTGCTCTGTAGTGATTGTGCTTTATGCAGCATAATGAGCTACACTCATTTCCTAATTAGATTGACTGCATAGACCTCTTGCTACCAAATTTGAATCCTTTGGAACCTCAGCCCACACAAGACTAAAATTAATGTTAATACTCACTTGTTAATGGAATACTTTGATCAGCTTCCAGACATTAAAAATGCAATATAAAAACTGACAAAAGAAGCAGTTTGCAAAACCAACCGGACGTGAAATTATTTGATTCATCGGAAATGTTCTGCTTTGTACTGACTTACGCTTTGAATTCTGCCACTTAGAAAAAGGCAGCAGGAGTCAGAGATTGAGTGAAATTTAGCTCCTTTTGAGACTTTGGATTAGGAGTATTGGACTAATAAAAATACTTTTATTCCTTTCCCAGAGGTGTGGTAAGCAAGTCAGTAAAGATTTGAAGGGGCTAAGAAATGTTGCAGAGTAGTCATATATGAAGAGGAAGAAGATGTTCTGAACTTAACTCACTATTTGTATGTTCTGTAGTAAGTAAGAAGGCTAAACTAAGTAGAAAAGGCTGAGAAAAGGAAAATTACTCATCCTGCTGCTGCAGCCAGGCAGCTATTTCAAAAAGAGAACTGTGAGAAGTAGGTATGCAGTTTCATAATTTAGCAAAGGACTAATGCAGGCATGCAGGAGGTATGAGGAGGCAGATTTCACAGGCAAATTGGCATAAAAAATCTTGAAAGTAACATTTCAAAGAACATAATTTATTGCTTTAGAAACAAGGGAAGCTCTAATTAAAAAAAAAAGCAAAGTTCTGAGTAGCATTGAGACCCACTTCCTGTAGTAATGAAAGTAAACAAGAGGCAAACTGCAGGTGCTTGCAGCACTGGTAAAATTAAACACTCTGAACTGCAGTCTGAAGGGCTGTAGTACCTCTGGAATTCATGTAGTTAAGGAGGAAACTTGATAGAGATGGCTGTAAACCTTCCCAGGCTTAAAGGATGGCAAAGCTCTATATGACTTTGGCAAGAACATGCTTATAAATGCCTGTGATAAGGTGAAATCCTGTTTTCACAGGAAGGGAGACCTAGAGACTTGTAGGGGAAAATGCTCCCAGAATCATAAAAATAAATGAAACTTTTCTGAGTGAGTGTTACAGAAAGTGTCCAGACTGCTACTTACATCTAAGAGTCTTCTGCTGAGAACAGAGCCTGCCCAGCTGTCTTCTGATCTACATTTTCTCATAGTCAGGCCCACATTCATTTTGTTCCTTCTACCATTGTCCATTTCTGCCATACTTTGTGCGTGAAAGTCCTGCCAACCAGTTGGATCTGGACTTTGACAGAAATGAGGAAGAGGAGGGCTGTGATAGTGAATTTGTAGGTATTTGATGAATTGTTCAGTGTAATGGGCCCACCACTGCAATCTGTCACCAACAAAATGTTATTTACAAATAGTTCAGCTGAGAAGTGTGTTGTCAAATGCATTATATACTGCTTGAGTGGCTGGGGCAAATACTTGTGTAGTGAAGAAGGGAGAAGCATTTTCCTCTTACAGAGCTTTTAATCCCAGTTAAACAAGAAAACAATAAAAAACCCCAGACCCTCCACATACTCACAAGGAAAGCGTAAGACAGGTGCGTAGTGTACGAAACTCTTACTGTAATTTAACCAATTGGGCATAATAAATAACTAAAAAAAGAAATGGGGAGCGAAAGGATTAATTAATGTCCACCTACTGGGACCAGGTGTTGCTGTGGGCTGTTAAATCAAGTTCTGGTGGCTCAGAAAAATCTAAATATGGTATAGGTAATTAAGAATTCATTTTCTTGATAGAAGAGAGACAACTTACATAGATGCCTAGGAATATTACTGAATAAACTTAAACTTGCAGCAGATCTCTGCCTTCTTTATTACTTTGCAAGTAATTAATTTAGGTCCCTAGCTGTCACGAGGTTCTGCTGCAAGGCACTTCTTGTAATTCAAGTTCATAAAAGATTAAAGGGAATTTTATTGACTCTTTAGATTTTTCCCCACTCCTTGTTTAATTCCAGTTCCTGGAAGTATTTCCTGGTTTTCAAACAGTTTGATTACGTCTACTATTAGACCACAGAATGTTAAATAATACTTAGACTGATCTACTTTTTGTCATGTATGAGACAAAAACCCCTTGAAATACAAGACTTAATGGCCCTTTATTACTCTTTAGTTTTTCTTAGTACTGACAAGCTGAAATGCTGTTTCTCCATCCTTTCTTGACCAGCAAAATTAAAAGTAATCGTAGATGAACTAACTACACTAGTTAAAGTGATAATTATAAAATAAGTGGAACAAATGGTACTGTGTGTGTGTTTTTCACCAATAAACCAACTTTAAAATAGCATGGTCACATAGGAGGTGCCTTATTTAAACATTGGGAAATGGCTTGCAACAGGCTTCCGTGACAGTTTAAGTTTTTTAAATGCCTGAGCCATCATGACTGGGGAAAAAAAAAAAAGAAAAAAAACATGCCATCTGCAACAGAATCTTTACGTACAAAACAAATCTGCACTGCTCTAGGAAAATTGACCAAAAGAGAAAATATAGTCATAAAACCATAAAACGGCTTGGGTTGGAAGGGACCTTGAAGATCATCCAGTTCCACCCTCTGCCATGGACAGGGGACACCTTCCACTATCCCAGGTTGCTCCAACCTGGCCGTGGACGCTTCCAGGGATCCAGGGGCTTCCACAGCTTCTCTGGGCACCCTGTGCCAGTCCTGTCAAATCAAGTGGTGTTGCATAATACTAACTTCAAGTCAAGAGCTATGTGGAAACTCACATTTCAGAGAAATAGTATGTTCAGCTAAAATTGTGCTCTTAAACTTTTAGCAAGTCTACTGACACTGTTTTTCTCTGTGCTAAAACTTCTTATTTCTTCGTTCACTCAGATTTGCTAAAAAACTAAAGATTGTTTCAGTCAAGGGAGCAGTTGTTTTGTTTGTATTGGCTCTTCAGAGTGAAGATAGGCTTAATACTGTAGTACTTGAAGATAGGCTTAATACTGTAGTACTAAGTTAAAAAAATTAAATGTGGTGTTTTAATGTTGCTGCGCAAGATTATGCTTACATAGAGAGGAATTAACCTGCATGCTTAAGTTCAGGTTCAGTTTGTTAATGCCTCTTTCTTATTGTTGTGTCCATTGTAGGTTCCTGTGTAGTTCGAGATGCCACAGGGAGCGTTAATGACACCATTGTCACCGAGCTGACAAATTGCACTGCTGCAGCCTGCAAACTAAACTATGATTTCTCATCCTGTCAGTCTCAGGGAGCGTGTCACTATGGGCTGATGAACAATTTCCAGGTACAAGACTTTCTCCTTAATCTGTATATTGGGCTTTGTGTTTGGTTTTTCTTGGCTGGTTTGGTGTTTTGGGGGTTGTTTTTTGTTGTTGTTGTTGTTTTGGCAGTTTTTATGTTGTTTTTTTTTTCCTTGGATTTGATGGTTTGGGTTTTTTTAATTGCTTATTAGGAAAACTAATAGGCAAAATAAGCTCATCTCCATAAATACATGTTTTCACTGGAATAGGTGCGTGGTAGACAGAAGAATGTATGCATGTTGAAAACACTTAGCTGTTTATATGCAGGTGGTATAAATATTTATTCTTTCTCTGAGTAAACTGCCTAGATCGGGTGATGGTGCTGCAGCTTTCTTTAGGTTCCTGAATGTCATCGTTCACTGGTGGGGGTAGATGTACTCATTTTTCAGCAGTGATGCTGAGTACTCATAGGTAGCCTCTGCCAGTAATTTGCCTGCTAAGTTTCTAAGTTTTTTAGAAAATAGGCTGACTTCTTAGGGCTGTTTTACATATTTATCATGGCGTCCTCTTTAATGGTAATACGGTCATCAGTTTTCATTAAACATGGTGTTACAGTATTTAAAAATCCTCTGCAAGTTAAGGGGTAATTCAGTATTTCACCACAGCCAATTGGTCTGTCCATGAACTGCTGGTAAGGGTTTGAAACAATCCAAGGAAACTGTACTTTTACTGCCTGTTCATTTCAGCTTGGTTTGTGGTAGTCCCGTCTTTGTAGAAAGTTGTTCTAATAGGTGTACAAAAATTTTGCTAGAGATTGAGCTGAAATCCACTGATGAAATTTTTATAGTGGAATAGCTTGAGTATCTTACGTGGTGTTAACTTTGTTCTTGTTCAGAGAAAGTCGGAATTGCTCTTGTGGGATTGACAAATTTGCAAAATCTGATGACTTTCATTTGTTTTAAGCTCAGAAGACCCAGCATATTGTCAAATGTACACCTCTGAATAGCATGTAACTGATGTCCTCTGATTGTATCTTTAAGTTATGACTTCCGTAAGGTTGTACTTCTTACAGAGTATTTCTGCCTCCCAAATTATTCTTGCTTCTCTCTGTAGAAAAATGAGTCGGTGGCAATAAGGAAAAAGTCACTCTTAAGGCCAGAGGCAGCACAGAGAACACACTGCCCCTCACACCCCCCTGCTTTGTTGGAGTTTTGAAAACCTTCTCTGTGAAATTTCATTTTTCTAACACCCAGTGGGACCTGAGTGTTAGAAAAACACTCTTGCTGTTTTTTCTCTGACCCTCACAGCTTTTGCCATGCATCTCTGAGAAGAGTCTGATTCTGTCTTCGGGATGTCAGAGGGAAAATGTTTGTGTGAGAGGCTGTTTATCTAACGAGAGACCTGTCCCATTTCATAACTGAACTGCTCTCAACTTTGTATCTCTGAATGTTAGCTGTAAGGAGAGATTTTCTTTTTTTATATGCAGACATGGTCTGGGGAGGGGAGTCCACGCTTGTGCACCTCTCAAGGTCAAACATTCATCTCTTTTATGTATGGTGAATAACTGAGAGTCAATCCTATACAAACTAAAAATTAATCCCTAAGGTGAGGGGAGATCATTGTATTTTCTCTTGCAGCTTGTAAATAGTCAGATTCTGGGGCAGAAAGTGCCAGTTTGTGAGCTTAATGACTTCATCACTTTAGGACAGTTTGTGCCACACTCAGTTCTTCTGCCAAAGAATTGATCTGGAGTTCCTGCTGGGGCAGCTCAGGGTTTGGGTGTGTTTCAGCAGCAAATGCATGACTTACCTTATGATTTACCTGTGGAAATCTTAAATGAGAAACCTCAGATGAGGTCAGCTGGTGAGACAGGCTTAGTCAGACTTGCCTAGAAAGACCATCTTTAGTTTCTATTACAGTCAGTGAATTAATATACAGATCCTCACAGGCTTCTGATTTTTCTGTTCAGTGTTGGTGATTCTGCTGTGCCCTGGCTGTCACGTGGTAAAAGAGTAACTTCAAAAATTTGTTTTGGGGTCTATGGCCTCATCCTGGAGCTTCCCAAGAAAAAGTTACAGCTTTAGGTAATTAAAATGCAGATTTTTTTTCAACTTTGGATGAAAGTTGAAAGTAGGATGAAACTCATTTTTGTTTTGCTCCACGGTGCTGGACCAAGGAGCTAAATAGTCACAATACAGTATTTCATGATCTCAAATGTTTGAAATTTTAAAAACTGCCTTAACTGTAAATGCTAGGCAAACATAATGAGGCCCTTATCAGCAGGAACTGGATGTTTGTGTCACCACACCAGTGGTTACAGGGCCACTCTGCCCTTACAGTTCTGCATGATCTTCCAGGGGGAAAAATTTCAGTGCCTTTGTGGGCTCCTTGTTTTATGGTCAAGAGGTTTGGATTGTGTTAGGGATGGGAGGGAGGGGAGATTAATACCATGGCACACTGATTCAACTGGATCTGGTTCCCCCTCTATCCTCCTACCTTAGAGAAGCTTCCTAAAGTCTCTTGACCTAAGGCATAACTTGGTAGTTTTTAAAATGCCAAATATTAATTGCACACACTTTGCTGGGATCTCTCAAATTTATAAAACAGTGTAATAGTCAAAAATAGAGTGTGTAGGTAATTGGAGGCATTGGACAGAAGCTAGAAAGAGAATGTAAAATGAGTAGATTGCAAGAAGGAAATAGCAAGTTGAGGCAAGTGTAGTAAAGTGATGGCATCAAAATAAAAATGTTTTACGTTGGATGGGAAGAAAAATGATAGAGACTTGTACACAGATTCTGTCTATAACCCGGGAAGATTGACTAAGCCATCCTTGCAGGGAATAAAGTTTATATATACTGCTTCTATAAAAATTAATCTGCACTTGTTTATTATGTTGCTATAGCAAAAGTTTCTTTCTACCATAATAGTAAAGCATTTATAGCCTTAAGTTTTCTTCTACAACATAATATAGGGATGTTAGAAATTGTCATTTAAAACTTCACTTTTTTCTGTTGCTATAAAATTAAATTAAACTGGGGCATAGGAGGGTTTGCTTAATAGATGTGTTAGTAGTTTTATTCCTCTATGATTATAGGCCTGGCATGCCTTCTTTTGTTACCAACAAGTAGGTGTCAGGAAATTCACTCCTTCATTCATTACACTACTTGGGACAAATACTTTCCTCTCATCTTTTGCAATCTCCATTTATTAAATTTCTCTTTTTAAGCAAGGCATGCCTTGAACTGACCAATGAAACCTGTTGTACTGCACAGATGCATCTGACTGAGAGGTCCAGCAGTCTTTGATAGTCTGGTCTGGAGAAATCCACTGAATTTTACCATGAATTTATCTCTTGGAATGTGACCAAAACTTCGTCAGACACCTATACATTGTGTCTGATGACATGTCTGATCTAGTAAGATTTATTTAGACAGCAAGACTTTACAATTTCAGGTGACAATAACTTTAAAACAGGACCCTTCTGCATGGTTTTTCTTGCCTTCCTTCCATCATTCTCCTGATAATTTAAATGAACTTGCCAGGGTGAAAAAGGCAAGTAACCAATGCCAATGATGAAGAACCACATTGTGCTTGAAAAGCAGCACCCTGCTGGGTTTGGTATGTTGACTAAAAACATAAGCTTTTTTTCAAGATGGTATAAAATTCTTCAGCATTGGCTGTCTTAAAACAGCTTCGGCTTTTGTTTAATAAAGTATTCTATTAAACCATTAATGTTTAAATACACAGTTGTGTGTCTTAGTTCACATGACAGATGCAAAGCTGGATGCAGCTGTGGTACAGAAATAATTATTAGAGTACTGAAATCACAGAATGGTTCAGGTTGAAAGGGACCTTAAGCAAAATCCTGTTCCAGTCCACGTGCCATAGACAGGGATGCCACTCACTTTTTATAGGTTCTCTCCTTGTAAGGCATCTTAAAGGTACTGAAAGGTACCAGCTTGTTACTCACCCATCTTACCAAGGATTGCATATTTGATTTCTATCACTGAGATTACAAAGATGTGCTGGGATTTGATCTTGGGGCGATAGGAAGCAAGTTTCTCTTGGCCTTGTGGTGTTGAGTGGGAAAAAAAGCTTAACTGAAAGTTATGGAGATTTTGAGGAAAGACAGTAAACTTTCCCAGGATGTTCCCCAGTTTCACTTGTTTTATCACTTAGGTTATCTGAGAAACATGTAAGTCAGCAATAGGCTAGTTGAAATACGTAACAAATTCCAAAGTATTTGTCTTCCATTACTTACTTCTGATCTTCTTATGAGCCCACAAAGACTTTAGCCCTTGATAATCTGAGCTTTAAATTACAGATCTATTGTGTGAAAAGCCACCATCTCTAGTCCTGAAATTAGGATGTGTTTATATCCCCTCATCTGTCTCTACTTCATTCATTTATATGAATGCATGATGGTCAGACAGCTTTTAAGTGAAGAGTGCACAGCATTTTTTTTCCTGTTTGTGTAGTTAATGGTGCCATCTGTTTGTGTAGTGTACTTCTTCATACCTTTAAAAAAAAACATTATTTTGCTTTCAGGTGATGAGCATGGTATCAGGATTTGCACCACTGATTTCTGCAGGTATATTTTCAGCCACCCTGTCATCTGCATTAGCATCTCTTGTGAGTGCCCCTAAGATCTTCCAGGTAAGTAAGGGAAGAAAACCATAATATTTTGCAGATTAATTTGGAGTCATGATTTTGGGAAGGGGATTCTGACATAGTTGCCATCATGATCCATATCAATGACATCACTAGATTGTTCTAATATTTACCTGTTGTTTAAAATGGGAGAACAGTTTGTTAGCGTATCTCGATGGTTCCTGAGTGTATTTTGCTTTACTTTCTTTTCAGCAATTGAATCTCCTTCTTTAATTGAGTTAAAAAAAGTTGAGTGGGGAGTCAGTTGTATTGGGCAAACTTTCCGCTTCCTGAGAAAACATAGTCTCTAAACAAAGACTTTTTGTGATTGTGAGGCACTAGTCAAGTAAAAATTGTTACTTACAGAAGAGCAAGGCTGCTTCTTGGACCTAGGCATTACTGAAGAAGAGAGTAGTGGAAATGTAAAATGTCAAGATGCAGAGACAGTTGAGAACACAATTAGTCCATGATGGTTACAAACTATCAGGAAGTGTTCAGAAAGATAATGTGCAATGGAAGATGACATGAACAGAATGCATGCTGATGCTTGATTTTTTTTTTTTCCTTAGGCTTTGTGCAAGGACAGTATTTATCCAGGATTTCAGATGTTTGCTAAAGGCTATGGGAAGAACAATGAACCACTGAGAGGATATATTCTAACATTTTTAATTGCTCTTGGATTCATACTAATTGGTTAGTTTGAAGTTTTAGTAAAT
>VZTN01020791.1:3511-30873 GCA_013400515.1 Erpornis zantholeuca
CAAAACCCTACTTACATATGGTTGCCAATATTAACATATTTTATTTAGAAGCTGTACTTCATCAAATTAACATTAAAAAAACCCCAACCAAGCCAGACAGGTATTTAGAACAAGGCCACACAAGAGAAAGCACATAATGTTCTTAAGAATCTCTGGTCTTGTAGAGAAGTTGCTGGTTCATCCATCATTCTATCATGTTACTTAAAATAGCTTCTCTCCTTTCTGAACTAACAATTTCTCACCTGTTCACAAAATGCACAAATGCAAAGCTGTTTCTTGAAAAAAAAAAAAAAAGAAAGCAAATCACTGTATGCTCACCTTGGGAATCTATTACAGAGCTGACACCGGTTGCAGTAATGGTTTTCCACTCGACTGGCATCCCACCTTAGATCATCATCAGTAGGCAACAGGTAGTCACTTTTAGGCTCTGTCTGCCCACCACACCTGCTGCAAGGAAGACTATTTACCCAATGAAAAAAGGAGGTCTTAAACCAGTCCAGAAGCTCCAACAATAAGAAGTCCTCTTCATTCACATGTGCACCTGTAAAATTTATACAACACACGGTTAATTTAAATGGAAAAGTAATTTAGTTGAACTTGACAGTGCCTATGCAAATCAGCACCTCTGGGCGTTTATATATTTTTATGTACTTCTAATATATAAAAACGGTATTAAAAAGTTTCATATATGAACTTAAACACACACAAAGAAGAAAATCTAAATTATCAAGACTGAGTAAGTTCAAACTTAAGAACAAAAAACTGCAGTCCTAAATACTACAGCTAGAATGAGAATACAGAATTGCTCAGAAAAACTTACATTTAAGCTGGTGAAGTTCCTCATGCCTTTCATGCTCTTCCAGGAAGAGAGAGCTAATTCTTTCTCTGCCCAGAAATATTCTTTTCCTACCTTAGCTATTAAACTAGGAATAACAATTGCTTTGATTTCAAAATCCCAAAGAACCAGACACTGGCAGCAGTGTAAACAACCAGATGTACAGACTTTTTAAAAAAACAGCTTAATTATTCTAGAACACATGTACACACCACACAAGCAAGTCAAATTTGTTCTAATTTCAGCAAATAAACACCATTCTCAGCTCATCCAAGGTAGACACAGGAGGTCTTCAATTTTCTACTTCCAGCTGATTTCACCACACCAGCCTCTTTCTATTCACAACAGGTGTTAGAATCTACTCACACACTGTCACTGTTCTGACACCTGGAAACAGCCCCATTTTACCTAAATAACAAACCTAAAAACTCAGTTTTTCAAGAGAGATCCACCCCTTTAAACTCCTTAGAATCTTTAAATGCACATCCTGTTCCAATGCCCAGAGAGATACTCTTTCTTCTTAGATACATAAACATTCAAATAATTTTTCCTATTAACTTCATCATCTAGGCCACACTGCAATCATAGGTATTACTGCCTGGTTATTTTTATGCACTACAGCTTTATTCTAGTCACAGTGCAGACAGGTTTGACTAATGAATATTAACGTACAAAATAAATTTGTAAAAATGCTTCTTAAAGGAAACTGAAGGCAGTTGCACTAAATTTATGCAGTAGCTCTTTTTTCAGGATGGTGAAAAAAGACTAAGGTGAGTGTTTAAGCTCACATCTTGCTCTAAAGCTGTAGCCACCTTTGGTACAAAAGACTCTTTAGGAGCACTAACACTATTAAACACACATTGCCAAGATCATGAAGTGCATGGGAAGAGATCATCTGTTAATCAAAGCAATAACACCTGACTTCTAATTGCAGTAAAATTTTCATTTTTACTCACGTATGTGAAAAACCTTTGTACTGGAACACGCAGAGAAGGGCTTACTGCTTACAAAATGCATATGCTTGTATACACAAATGTTTGCTAAAAGCTGAATGAGAAGATTTCAGGCACAGGCCTTACTCTCTTTTCCTGGATAACAACATTCAAACTAGAACCCATCTGTGAAAATATGACTGCTATGATATAAACATTCTTCTCTTGATTTGACAAATAAGTCCTGCATTAAAACATCACATGGAAAAATGATAAATGTGATTTATTTGAACAGAAAACAGTTGGCTCTGATACACAGCTGTTTTTGACTGTTCAGTCCACCTTTCTAATAAAATGAGGCAAAGGGAAACAGTAAAATCAAAGCTATACTTCTGTTATCTTCCTAGTATAGTCTTTGTGAGCCAAAAATGTTTATTATGTCTTGAAAGGCATATCCTAAAAACAAGTGTCCCCTAGCACTAAGTATTTATTCCCACAGGTGGCAGTCTTGATGCAGCAGGACAGAAACCAAAGAAGCTGAAAGCCAGTTATCCAAACATCTCATAACATAGTCCATTCCAAAACAAATGTTTCTATAAAACTCTTGAAAAATGCTTTCAATCCGGAACAGTGGAATTCCATCCCTTCCGCTTGACTGGTATCTAAATTAAGGTCTGGAAGCCATTTTGAATAGATTAGCCTGATGGTTTGGGAAGAAGCACCCGGAACCCTATCCTCCCCCTTCCTTCTCCTTTTTAAACAATGTGCACAGTAGTATTAGAAGAAAGTCTAAGAGCTAGACTTCTTTATTTTTTCCTTCATAAAGAAATTTGATAGTTGTAATTTCTTACTGCTAAGTCTTCTTTTCCCCATTGTACTGTCCCATGCTGCTGAATGAGAAGGCCCTGTACTTGTTCCCATGGTTTCTTGCTTCCCAGTACAGTTTTATGAAAGAAGAAAAATTACTAAGAAAACCCATTGTCAATAAGTTCCTTCACGCCAACGGCGCAATTAGATATTACCGTGTGGCCGCATGAGACACCACAAGGTAATTTATAAAAAAAACATGTGAAGAGATTATTTTTGGTTTGCAAACCAACAGCACTTCTATAAAGTTACCAGAATTGCTTGAAACAGTCTTCTATCAAAGATTCGCAGTGAAAGGGATTTTTTTTCTTTAAATATAGTCTTGGAATTTATTTTTAAAAAATATTTATGCTATAGAATTAATATTTCACTGTATTACTGAAACTAATCTAAAACCATCACCTGAAAATAGAAATATGTCATTTTAACTGACAAAAACTTCATACAATCAAAATAAATTTGCATTTATGAAGAAAATATAAATTTTAGACACTGATGCCACAAGTATTTATGTATTTATGCCTACATTTCATATCTAGCTCCATGAGGATGGCATGCAAATAAGCCAATTCATTTAAGCATTAGAAAGGAAAGTGATCATTTGTTTGTATCAGGTTGCATCTTAGAAAGATCTCATTCAAAATCTCACCAAAATATCATTTTAAAAAAGAGAAGCAGTATTTAAAAAATTTATTCTGAATTTAGAACTGTAGTACATGCAGGAAAACTGCACTCTGAGAATTTTAAAGCAACGACTACTTGTACAAGTAGCTCCCCTCCTCTTGTAGCTATTTCACTCAAGATTCAAGGAATGCAACATTTGTTTCCCCAGCACTGTTTTCTACTAATTCAGAAATTAAGAATCAAAAATTTCTACATAAAAGCAGTAGAAGATGGATGACAAAGAAAAAAATAAGAGGAAAGAGTAGTCAATCAGGAAGAAGGCAATTCAAATTTAGAAACAGATTTTGGAACCTGCAGACATATGACTAAATACACACAGCAAATGTATAGTACATTTGAAAGAACATCTTGACTTTCATACACACTTTTACTTGGCAGTATTACCTTTGTCCAGTCTTGTAGCTTGTGCTAGCTTTTTCTGAGCCTTGCTTTTCAATTCCTGGAGGGGAATGGCAGCTAATGCTTTCTGCTGAATAGAAGGATTCTCATACATCAATACAAGATCCTCAAATTTTGTTTGAAGTGTTTTCAAGATATTTGCAGCCTGCAAAAGGATTTGCAGTCACATGATTCACAAACTTTCAAGCAGAATAACCAAGCTCTCCTATTTTAGTTTGTCAGTCACAATTCTATGCTCATATTTACATATGTATTTATTTACAGGTGAAATGTTTACTTTCAAAGACATTAACAAAAACTGAAGATACCACCACCCAAACTGTAAGGTCAGTCTTGTCATCTCTGAGCATTCTGAATGGTATCCTAAGTGAAAAGTGTACTAACTCAGGGAGAAAACTGGTTTTAAAGACACCTTTCATGGGGAAGTTTTTGGACTCATTTCTCTCCCCCATCTCATCATTCTGCTTATTATTTTTTATTCATGAATGCTGCTTGTCTTGTTTCTACTTCCTTCTTTCATAGATCAACTCTGATACAGATTTGAATGGACAGCCCAGTGACCATGCACTGAACAGTCTGTTTCAGGAGCAACTGGATATAAGAACTAGGTTTCTTCAGTCAGTTATCCTAAGTGTCACCTAGTGGTATGTTGCTCCCAATAGGGTACACACATAGATACCAAAACTAACAGCTGAAGTTAACTATTATTAAGTTGGTAGCAGAGCAAACTACTTATTCCCATTCAAGAGAGAACAATACAGAAAGTGAAATGGGATTTTGAAAGTATAAGAGTCTGGCATGTTTTCAGGGGAAGCCTGTGGCACTGCTAAATTACCTTTTCTCTACTGCTAAATAATGTTTCAGCCTTTAGCCTTGTTAACTACCATCTTAATTTAATCCAACTGTAACACTCTCCTGGGAGACTGGCAGCAAATACAATACAGTACACACAGGTGTGAGAACTCTTCAGAAGATAACTTCTTTTAAAGGAGCACTTAAATTACAAGTGATTGTTTTGATGCTGTGCTACTGCAGGATCAGTCCCTAATTTTCCTAACTGATAACCCAGAACAGAGCTGGTTTTGCTCTTCCTGGAGCTCATCAGCTGTAGGTAACTGGTTTAACATCATAAAGTCCATTGTGTCCTGTTATAAATGAGTGAATAATAAATGTTGGCTTTCACATATATGTGCTTAACATTTACAAGTGATAATGTACTCTGTAGATATAGTTAGTGTTAAGGTAAAGTATGGTGAGGTAGAAACATGGTTAGGGTTAATTGTAACTTCAAAATAGTTGTAATATGTTGGGAAATGTAGTAATAAATACATGGTAAGAAATGTCTTTTAAGCTGATATAACATAGAGCCAGAGATTGGGATATCTTAAAAAAACAAAGAAGACGAACCACATGTATCTCAGGAAGACTCTTATCTCAACAAAACTCACACCTCCCAGAGAAACTGTCAACTACAAATTAGGTTGGAACTGAGGAGACACCAGAGGGGGATGCCTGCCTTCAATTCTGAGAAGATCCAGAGGACTCAAGATGAGTCCTGCTGTCAGAAGAGGGCAGGGATCGGGGAGGGGGGAGTTGAGTGAAGTGTAAATTATTTTCTGGGCTTTATGAATATGTAACAGTTTGAGAGGTACTTAAGTTCACAGTAAAATGAATGGAATTGCGCCTCTGGCAATATTGCTAAGCGCCCAGTGCTGTGTTTGTCTTTGCTCTACTAATAAATATTCAATACTACACTGCCAAAATTTCAGCTGGTGGATTCATTTATTACATGTCCAGATTCATTTTAATGCAAGTTGAAAGAAATAAGTAAGGGACATTAGAGACTGCCAAAGGCTTAAAGACCTTCATGTTCCATCAGCTTCCTGAAAGGGTATGCAGGGATATTGCTCAGCATAACAGGAAGTCTCCTGCTGGATTCTTTGACAACTCAGGCTTCTCAGGCAAACACCATCAGGGTTACAGCAGTGCTTAACTAGCTTCATGAAAGCCACTTTATGAAATGTCACACAAATATTTAATCTTAGAAGCGTGGTGAACCTCACTGCAGTTCTAAATTTGGATACACCTTTCCTCCTGTAATCACTATGTCATTCAGGAAGGGATCAGAATCCATCCAGCAGAATTAATAACTAGACAGAGCTCTCCCTTCCCCAAAGTCTCAAAAAATATTTTATGACAAGAAATGCAGAAGAAATAAATGAGGCAAATTAATGATGGGCTAGGTCCCTAGAACTGTGCATTTAGGAATATTCCTCTATTCTTTCAAGTAAGCCGTTTTTCCCTGCACTTAGCAGGCCTCCCATGACTGATGGGTGAAACACATAGGCAAGAAAAAATGCTTGCACTTCAGAAACAACTCTAAATCTCTCTGACATCTGTCAGCAGTGCATACAACAATAATACAACTATAACTCTGCAGCATACTCACTGAAAAGCAAACCGCCCCTGCTGTGCAAGCAAAATGGCCATGTCACTGTCAGACTTCCTTCCAATCAATTCAGACTATACAGACCAAATTCAATGGCTCAGAGCTCTATCAGTATAGTTCCTTGCAGAGATCAGCTAAATACAGCATTCTAATAGAGTGCCAACCAATGTCTCTAAATAGTAATAAGTTTGGTCCCACCACCCAGGCATGGAAACATGGAAAATTAATAGTTTCAGAGAAATAGATCCACAACTCTGGTGGCTAGTGTAGGTCAGGGAAGAATAACCAGCAATTGGAAGGATTAACCTCAGAATACATTGTGTCAACTTGAAATGCGCAACATTGTTGTCACCACAAGGTCGACTTTTAAAGCTTCCTGTACTAAGCACTAAGCAGCAGCAAGTCACTCTTCAGGTTTCATAATCACTTCCAACCACCATTGCAGAAGTAGCTGAAACAGTAAAAATCTAGAAGCAGGCCAAAAAAACAACCCAGAAAGCCCCCAACAAAGTAAAATAAATCCAGTCAGTATGTTTTAGAGGCAACTACTCTCATGCTAGCATAACTGGATTAAACCTCTCAATACAATGTGCCTACAACAGTACCTTTCCCAAAGGACGTCTTGGGTGATTATGGCTCATTTAGTGCTTTCTATCCCCAAAAGCCATCACTTCAAACAATGCTTCGCCATTTCTCATTCACTGACTTGGGTAGGCATTGGGAAGAAACAGTACGTCACAGTTCATATCCAACAATATACTCATCATTTAAAACACAAACTGTGTTTAAGGATACATGGGAAGTGAGCTTTTGGAAGGATCCATCTTACACAGACTTTGAGACAAAAGTGACACTGGTCCTAGGAGGAAAATCTCTTCAGAAAGTTAAACCAAAGCATCCTTAAAAGCTTCTATCAAAAGGTCTAACTTAATTTTTCAAAGTTATATGAGGCACTGAGTCTTCTCCCATCAGGCCAGTTAACATCAGATGAAAGGACTGTCAAGGCTCTGTTTTGATCAGGAACTTCACCTCAACTGCTTGGACAAGTGAAACTCAGCCTAAATAACTTTGTCCTTGTCTGGCTAAATTCTTGTATTTAATGACAGGCACATGTGAAAAAAAGAAAGCCCTCCTCACAGGCTAGACACAGAGATCATAATGCATGAACCAAGACACCACCAATTATAAACATTATGGTTATGCTCCAGTTCTTCTGCTGGCTCTCAAATGCCAAATATAACCCGTCTTAACTTCCCACTCCTCCCCTTGTTCCCCATCTTGCTGTTCCCTTTCACTACATATCAGCTTTTTTTCATTACACCGTGACCAACAGAACACTTATGGATATCTTCATCAAAATCTCTTGCTAATATCCTGTTTATGGCATGTTTCCTGCTTAAGTTGCATGTAAACTGAAGAAAACACTAAAAAACCTTCAGAAACCATTGGGGGAAAAAAAGTCAAGTCCAACCTTCTTAAAGCAAGATTAGCTATGAGGTCAGACCAAGCTGCTCTATGTTTAACAATGCACTAATTTGGAGACTACTCAGTTTCTGTGAGCAACCTGTCCTAACAGTTAACCTCCTCAATCTTTATACGCAAGACTAATGAGCCTATGAAGTTTTCAGGTTATAATTACCATTTCAAGAGATTGCACAAGTGATGCCTCTGGTCGCTGACGGGCAGGGGCAAGAACAGAGTCAACAGGTCTCGAAGGCCGCGGTGCAGCTGTCTGAGCGCTGCTGACTGTTTCAGAGGATCCCGATCTCTGGATTTGGTTTGACTCATTCAGTCTGCTACTCCTCTCTCCAGCAATTAAGTCTCTGATTTTACGTAGTTGCTCAATTGAAGCTTCCTTAGGGAAAACCAGGTGAGTTTCTCCCTGAAATTTAGACAAATGAATTCAGCAGTTAATGCAGATCTAAGCTAGTCAATGATCTTTAGCTATAGCTAACAGTTTACTAGAAGTTATCATGCTAAGGCTTGGCAGGATTCAGCTTTGTAGATTAGATCCCTTACAGTAGAAGCTTGAAGCCTCTCATAGCTTCAGAAGCCTACTAGATCAAGAACCTATAGTCAATCTAGAGAAAGAGGGCTCATAATAACATGCTTTTGTTAGTAACTGATTTTGCAGAGCCATTAATGGACTATGTAGTTATGGTTTGGCACAGAAAGCATCAACAACAGAAATGAACAATTAATGCTCAGTTCTCACAGCACAGCAGTGAAATCCTAGGCAAAAAGTGAAGACATCCAATGTTGAGGGAAGAAGCCCCTAGAACAGCCTCTGCTGGAAATTCTCTTACATACTGGTATCTTTTAGGTCTAAGTTTTAAGTTTTGAGATAGGAAATATTACTCTTATTAAAACCAGTACCTAGGTTGATTTCTAGGTTTTATTTTTGACTGTAACATGATTACTGATAACAAAACAGGAGATCAGTAATTATGACAGAATCAAATATTTGTGTCCTTAACATAAAGAAACAGGTTACTTAAAACATGAATAATCTGAAGCATTCATCCTTTAACAGTTTCAGTTTCTACCACTGCAGTACTTCTATTTATTAAGCTAATTTGTTTACCTACAGTTACTTAAGGTCACATACCACTGCAGATGCAGACTTCATGTTAACACTTAAAATCACCGTAAAACTAAATGGAATGTGTCAATCCATTATCAAGCAGAAACAAAAGAAGGAACAATATTAGCCATGCAGTTGAAGAGAAGTTTGTGAGCTCCAGCTTTGACTGACAATAACCATCAGACTGAGCCAACACACTCTCAGAGACCTGCCCAAGTGCTTCTCCAGCTACACCACCCACTTCCTGGCTTAAATACAGCAATAAAAGTCTCCTGAGCACCAGCATAAAAATAAATCCACAGACTGCTTCTCCCTCTGCAGTCACCATTTCTTTCAGCATACTTTTAATTAAAAAAATACAGTAATTAACTTTACCCAAAGAGAAGGCAGAGGTCTCATGACAGCTGGACCTAAATAACATAATGTACATACACATACAGAAGTGTGGTATCAAACAGAAAAATTAAAGCAAAGCAAGAGTTTTGCATGATTAAACAACAGCTGGGTTTTCAACGCAGCTTTCCAGTAATTACAAAAACTCCTTCTAGTTTAACAAGCTTTGGCAGTTTAAGTTCCATCAAGACAGGGACCACTTCAGAACACAAAGCAATCTTTGAAATACATCTCTCTGACTGCAACAGAGTCAAGATTCACTCAATACTATTTTAGGGTACCATTTCATAACTTTTAAAAATGGGTTTTGAAGGACTCACCCTCCTACTACTACTTGAACAGTCAGTCTATTGCTCTTCACTGCTGTCATGACAACACCAGTACTTGTGCAGCTGCACTGTGAATTGGCTGAAAAACATTTCTGGTTTTGTTTGGAAGATTAAATTTTAATCAGATCAGCTTTCTGTATCTAAATCACTATGGGACCCAAACAACAGTAGGAACAAGACAAAGAGTAGGGCTTTCATTATCTTTTTTCTCTCTTTCGAATGGCAGTTTCAACATTCATTTATAATGTCTGATATTCACCCAACAGTGGATTGCTACAAACAGAAGGGAGTTTCACCCTGCTTCCAACCACTTCCTTTGTGCATAGATATGTATCCAACCATTCAGTAAACCAGCAGTGTGCCTGAGAACCCAAAAAAAACCCTTGTTATGAATTAGGGTAGCTCTAGCACCACCATCTTTCTGAAACAGCCACATCTAAATTTTCTGCTGGTTAGCTACAGATATTTGCAGACAAGGACTGAAAGAAAATACCAACTGCCCTAAAATCTACTGCCTTGCAACTAGAGAAGCAGAAGAAAAAATTATCCAGCTTTACATTTTAATGTGTAAATTGATGAAGACACCAGAAGTTACTAAATTATACTCACCTCTTGAAAACCCATCTCAAATAAACATTCAACTGCTCCTCTGACAGGCAACAGCCTTGTGGAAAATGCTGGATTTCCAATCCGAATTAATCTGTATTTTTCTTCATATGGATTCCTGAAGATATTGAAAGTTGTAATTTTATTTGCATATTAAGTAAACACTTAAAACCTGGGCAGCTGCACTATGAAAGATTTTTTTTTTAAGTTTAATTTCATTTACATCTCTTAGGTGAAACCTACATAAAACTTTGACTTAATAGATGCCCTTTTGTATTCAACTGTGAGAGTTACCAACTGATGCTAAATTTTAGCTTGCAACCTATGTTCATGAATTCATGTTCTGTAGTCCTACCCAGCAGGGCTAAGCCTGTAGTGACACTCAGAGACAACTTCACATCCCCCTATACCTGCTGCATTCTAATTGTACCCCTCAGGCTGATGCTGGGTGGCTTTAGTCGCACCATGGAAGCTGTGCTAAACTGCCTGGTACATGAGTGAAACGACTGTAGTCTCTGTGCTACCTCTCAGTTCCCCTTTCCTCTTTCAACTCCTTTAAAAACCTTCTTCTCTCGCCTCTTCCTCTAAAAGAAGTCAGCCCAGGACTCGCCATCCTCTGTCACACAGCAGCTTCTACAAGCGGTTGTCAAGCCAGATATAGACAAGAAGGGGCAGCCCATACACCTCTAGCTGCTGGAAGACATAAAGGTCAATCACACGTACTGGCGTGTATGTGCACCCTATAGAGCCACCTCCTCACAGAAATTCAGCTATAATTAACTCTTGGTACCAACCTCGCCAAGTCAGAAGCAAAGGGCAAGGGAAAAATAGTTAACAAAAANAAAAAAGACGTAAAAAATGAAGTTAAAATGAAGTTTAAATCAAGTTAAATTACTTGCTATGCATCCACTTGTTTTTAGGTAGTTGAATACCCACCTAAGGTGGAGAATCAGGAATAACGCATGATTTTGTGATTAATACACAAGTCCTAAACTTGCAAAACAAACCAACCAGCAATAAATGAAGAAATAGAAATCCAGAACACTACACCTCTAGGTAAGCAACGCTAATTTTAAAATAACGTTAAAAACACGCGAGTCGCTTCTGAACTCCAGCATTACACAACAGAACCGAAGGCGCCGCGCGGAGCCGGGGAGCGGCCGNCCCGGCTCCGATACTGCGCCGGGCACACGCGCGGTGGAAAGCGCCGAGCTCTCCGCCCTCGTCCGGGCAGGACCGCCCGGCTCCGATACTGCGCCGGGCACACGCGCGGTGGAAAGCGCCGAGCTCTCCGCCCTCGTCCGGGCAGGACCGCCCGGCTCCGATACTGCGCCGGGCACACGCGCGGTGGAAAGCGCCGAGCTCTCCGCCCTCGGCCGGGCAGGGCCGCCCAGCTCTGGCCGCATGCGCAGTAGGAGGGTGAGGTCACCACCGGCAGCCCCGCGCCCACAGACCGCGCATGGCGGGGGCCTTGAAGGGCCCGAGCGCGTTTAGTCCTTCCCCCGCACCCCCAGGGCAGCCGGACCTGCCGGTGACACGCGGCTCTCGGTGTCCCAGAGCAGGTTCTTTCTCCCGGTTTGCAAGGGGCCAATCCACGCGCAGAGTCGAGGTATTTGATTCATTTACAAATCTGCGCAGAGAGGGGTGCACAAGGCCAGCACGATGACTACCAAAATTTATCACTATTTATATAATTTAGCAAAAAAAGGCATCTGTGTTCCTTGGCTACAAGTTACACAGTTCTCTTATTAATTAGCATTCTATCTTCTATTGGTTAAATTATTCCCTTACTTCTTATGCTGATTAATCCACATGCTCATCTTTTCTCTTGCGTCGATGGTTGCAAACTCCCTCTGTCAGAATTACCTTTTACCCAGTCCCAGCTGATTCCAACACAGCTGATGAGTTGGCTTTGCTAGCTTCTTCCTTATCTTGGGAGTTCTGGCAAATGTCCTTGTGTCCAATAAATTCTGCATTCTTTGTGCCCACTGTCAGTGGTATGTCCTTCTCACCAAGCTTTGTAAACATCCCTTGAGGTGTGAGATCACTGAAACATGAGGAGCCCTAACAAAGCAATTCTGTCAACAAGCGATTTGTCTTTCCAACACCTGGATATAACTTAAAATTATGTTTTTATTTATTAGAATAACTTAATAACTTGATTAAATCCCCTTTGTGGTTGATTTGGCTTTACAGTATACAAAGATCAATAAAGTATACAAAGATCAAACATCAAAGAATGTAATTTCTTAAGAAAATGTTTACCTATTCTGTGTTTTGCAACATCGGGCGCCTCTTGGCAGGCAGTAACATCATTGAAGATATAAATCCCCTTTAGTACTGCCCTAGTTGAACAGTATTGAGGTGCCACTTCAGGCTCAGCTGGGTTGCCTAGGCAAGAATGTCGCACAGCGACTCGTCCCCAGCTGTGACACCTGCCTGGCACTACCCAAAGTCTGTCCCAGAGAAGCAAAAATAACCCTGGTCTTCTAGACATCTGGTTTGTGCTACTAGTGAAAGAACTGTGGTTAAGAACCTTGGACACAAAGGCCCGTGGAGATTTGCTTTATTAGGAATGCAGATTTTAAAGAGTTCCAAGCAAGAGAGGTCTTTAAAATTCAAGCTGCCTTCTGATTTCATAGCTAATATTACACTATGGCTCTGCTTCTGACAGGTCACTGCTCAGCTTCTATGACTTTTTAAGACAGTGGTACATATCCCTCACAAAAGCTGATATTTAACACAAGGCAATTCACTTTTGCTGAGAATACATTTTTTTAACTACACTAGTGTAGTTAAAAAGTTACTATTTCAGCCCTCAGGATGATGGAACTGGTACCAAAGTAATAAAATTTTAATTTAAAATGATGCCATGTTCCTTGGCTGCTGCTTCAGCTTTTAACTTCTTTTCCATGTGTTTCATCTAGGCATGTGCCTCTCAATGTTGGCTGCCTTAGGAAATGTAAAGATTAATTGTATTGCTATACATGTAACATAAATACATAATGCATCTCAGGATGGCATTTGTAAACAATGCTTTGGAAGTGCTCATAGGCAAGCAGTGTGAAAAAATTAGAAAACCAAGTGCCAACTTCCAATAAATTGCTAACATATTAAATGCCCAAGGAATTATATTTCTAAATTAAAAACAGACTCTTCATTTAAAAAATATTGTGCACAAATGTTTATTTTTCCTTTACTAAATATTGCACTTCTCTCTTTTAGGCTTTTTTTCCCTTTTAGGCAGTATGCACTTCAATACAGTTTGTATTTATAAGTAGCTGTGATTTCAGGTAATAAACACTACTGTGTTGTATGGGGGGTAAATTTCAGTTTTCTTACTGCTATATACTAAAATTCTGTAAAGGTATCATCCAACAAGTAAACTCACAATGTAATTAATTCATGTCCCTGTTGATGAGACTTTGACAAACATTTTATGCTCTGCCATGGTAACTCTTGGTCTTTGTGTATTTTAAGTAAGGAACCACTGTCTTAAGTTAACTTAGTTGTTCCTACACATCATCTCAGGCATAGATAGTGGCTTCATCTTAGTTCAGGTCATCCACTAAAGTTTCTGTATCCAGAAGCAGCAAAAACAAATTGTTACCTCTGTGCATCGGTGCTGTTGGCATATTTGTACATGTATTTATTAGGCACTCCTGTAAAGCCAGTGATCATTTAGTCTTTGTTTACCTCCATCTCCTTCAGCAGCACTTCAGCATCCATGAGGAAGAAAATGTTTTCAGGGAATCATTTAGGTTGGAAAAAACTTTTAATATAATCGAATCCAGCCCTGCCAAGCCTACCACTAAACCATGTCCCTAAGTGTCATCTACACCATCATTTAAATACCTCCAGGGATGATGACTCAAACACCTCCCTGGACAGCCTCTCTCAATGCTTGACAATGCTATCAGTGCACAAACTATTCCTAACATCTAATCTAACCTTCTCTGGCTCAACTTGAGGCTCTGTCCTCTTGTCCTGTCACTCCTTGCCTGGCAAAAGAGCCCGACGCCCACCCCACTACGACGCCCCGTGCGGGGGTTGTAGTGAGCGATAAGGTCTTGCCTATTACTTCACCGGAGTGCTTGTTTGAAGGTTTTTAGGTTTGGATTTTTTTTACTCTTCCTTTGTGTGATTTAAACACGCGGCTCGGAGAGGAAATCCCTTCCTCGCCGTTTTTATACAATGGCGCTGCCCGCCCGCCTCCACCGGCGTACGCGGGGCGGGGCCAGACTAGAGGAAGAGTCGCTGGGCCGCGCCCACCCGCGCTCCTCCTTTCCCCCCGCGCCTGCAGAGTGGTGCGGCCTTGCGCCGTCGGAACGGGAGAGCGGGGCAGAGCGAACCATCGCGGAGAGGGGGGGAGCGCGGCCGGCGGAGGTACCGCAGAGGGTTGGGGTTAGGGGAGGTGGGGGTGTTTAGCACGGGCCGGCGGGAGATGCTGCACCCAGCGGGACGGGCCGGGCTGGCAATGGTGGCCTTGTGCAATCCCGTGGAACCGGGGTTTGGGCCCTGGTTTAAACATTAAAAGTAGCCCTTGATAGACCTAGGGGCGTCCGATAGTTCTTGTTGCCGGGGGGAAATTACCCTGCGCCTGGTTTTCCCAGGTATCGGGCATGTTTGGGTCGGATAGGACAGCTTGGCACCGGGTGACGGCATTTCAGTAAAGGCTGCGCGGGGCTGCGGGACGACCTGCCTCACAGCGCTCTGCAGTCATGTTATATGTGCATATTGATCTGTATATACACACACACACATAAAATGTGTTATATATTATTATGCGTATGTGTAATATATAAAAAATACGTTATACCTATATGTTATACAGTGTATATCATATAGTGTGTCTTTAAAACGTATGTTATACATTATGCTCTATGCATATAATATAACTGCAGAGGTCTGCTTTGTCCTTTATATTATATATAGACTAATAATAATTATATATTCATATATGTAACACATATTATACATAATATATTACATATAATACATAAACACACTTGCATCTTTTCTAGAGTCCAGGTTAAGTAGCTTAAAAATCTGAAATGGCAAATTT
Source organism: Erpornis zantholeuca (assembly GCA_013400515.1). Classification (NCBI taxonomy): domain Eukaryota; kingdom Metazoa; phylum Chordata; class Aves; order Passeriformes; family Timaliidae; genus Erpornis; species Erpornis zantholeuca. The sequence continues at coordinate 18,655 of VZTN01020791.1, forward strand.
GGGTCAGGATTTAAAGCAGGCTTCTTTAAAAGTATTTTTCATATAATTAATTTTAATAATTACATAAGATATGGATAAAGTATAATATGTGATTATATATTATTTTTATTCCCCATCCTAGGAAGTGTTCTTGGCCAGGCTGGATGCAGGTCTCTGCAGCCTGGTCTAGTGAAAGGTGTCCCTGCCCGTGGCAGGGGTCCTGGAATGAGATGGACTTTAAGGTCCCGTTCAACCCAGGCCTTTCCATGGTTCCATGACATTTTTTGATAATGCTGCTGTGCACTTGTACTGCCACAGGTCTGAGTATTTTAGCAGGAGTGCATTAGCTCAGCAGCCCCTTGTGGTCCTCATACTGCTCTCTATATTTTACTGAAGAGCTCGGGATGCCAAGTTGCTCTTTGTACAATGCAAAAAGCAGGCAACCTGTTGAAGCTTGTGTTGTAGCTGTTGGCAGAGCTGTGCTGCAGCTTCTGCCCTGCTCCAGCAGGTCAGATGTGTGCAANGATCTGTATATACATACACACATAAAATGTGTTATATATTATTATGCGTATGTGTAATATATAAAAAATACGTTATACCTATATGTTATACAGTGTATATCATATAGTGTGTCTTTAAAACGTATGTTATACATTATGCTCTATGCGTATAATATAACTGCAGAGGTTTGCTTTGTACTCTATATTATATATAGACTAATACTAATTATATATTTACGTATGTAACATACATTATACGTAATATATTATANGCCTGGTCTAGTGAAAGGTGTCCCTGCCCATGGCAGGGTCACTGGAATGAGATGGTCTTTAAGGTCCCGTTCAACCCAGGCCTTTCCATGGTTCCATGACATTTTTTGATAATGCTGCTGTGCACTTATACTGCCACAGGTCTGAGTATTTTAGCAGGAGTGCATTAGCTCAGCAGCCCATTGTGGTCCTCATACTGCTCTCTATATTTTACCGAAGAGCTGGGGATGCCAAGTTGCTCTTTGTACAATGCAAAAAGCAGGCAACCTGTTGAAGCCTGTGTTGTAGCTGTTGGCAGAGCTGTGCTGCAGCTTCTGCCCTGCTCCAGCAGGTCAGATGTGTGCAATCAGACTGGCTCTGAACCTGGTGGTGGCCAAGGCAAGGAACTGCGGCACAGTATGGTGGCATCACTGCTTGGCATGGTCCTCTGGTCTGGCCTCAAGGACTCTGGTCCTCTGGTATGGCCTCAGGTACTTGTGCTCAGCAGAGGCCTTCTGCCATCACTTGCTGTGCCTTTTGTTACGTGGGGTCTGCTGGTATTGCCTTTGGTAGAGGTGGTGCTGTTGCATCTTGCTCAAGCTACTTGAGATACTGTCTCCTAACAGTGTAATAACCCAAGGTTGATACAGGGTAGGTGGAGGTGGAAAGATAAGGAGTCCTTCCAGACTCCTTGGTAGCAGAACCAGGACGAGTTTGTTGATTTCTGTTTGAGGTTTCTAGACCGTTCTGCCTGACACGAAGGTTGAGGTGACAATATCCTCAACTTGGTAGGACATACACTTTCAGAACATACACTTTTTCCCTTAATAAGAAAGAAACTGTTAATGCTCATTGTTTCTACCTCCAGCTAGCTAGCGGTTAAAGCTCCAGGGGAAATTTTGCAGCAAAACCAGAGTGCTTCACAGTCTACAGTGGTGCAAAGTCATATTCATCAGCAGCTTAATCTAGAAGAGCCCACTAAAGCCATTCCCAATGTGTTTCTGTGCCATTATCTGCTATAACTCATACTATTCCTCATTACAGACATGGAAACTATCTCCATTTCTTCAGGGTTGAAAATAGGCTGTCATGTAAAAAGCAGATTATTAATTTCATGTTCTTGGAATATTTTCCATGTTGGCTGCTTTATTGTTGTGTTTGTCTTTCCCCACCCCCTCTACCCTGCTCCAGTTACAGGAATGTGCTTGATTATTGCCACCATGTTCTCCCAGTGCTCACAGGATCTCTTAAAGATTGCAAATCTTCATCTTCGGAGTCTGAATTTAAATCTACATTTACAAAACCACAGAAGGGCTTTCAGCAAGTCACTGCCTGCGTGTCGAAGGAAAGTAGTTGTTACAGGTATTGGCTTAGTGTCCCCTCTTGGTGTGGGGACTCAGTTTGTGTGGAAGCACCTTCTGGAAGGAGGCAGTGGGATTACATCACTGGATGGGGAAGAATATGCAGGCATTCCATGTAGAGTGGCTGCTTGTGTGCCAAGGGGAAGCAAGGAGGGTGAGTTCAGTGAAGAAAGCTTTGTGTCAAAGTCTGAGATCAAATCCATGAGTTCTGCCACTGTGATGGCCATCGGTGCTGCTGAGCTCGCAATGAAGGACTCCGGCTGGTGTCCCCAGTCTGAACAGGATCGCTTAACTGCCGGTGTGGCAATTGGGATGGGAATGGTTCCACTGGAAGAAATTTCTGACACAGCTGCTTTATTTAAAACAAAGGGTTACAATAAGGTCAGCCCGTTTTTTGTCCCAAAGATTTTAGTCAATATGGCAGCAGGCCATATCAGCATTAAATACCAACTGAAAGGGCCGAATCACGCTGTGTCGACCGCTTGTACCACAGGCGCACATGCAGTTGGAGACTCCTTTAGATTCATTGCTGCTGGTGATGCTGATGTCATGTTGGCTGGAGGGACTGAGGCTTGCATTAGTCCTCTGTCTTTGGCTGGATTCGCAAGAGCCCGGGCCCTCAGCACGAGTTTTAACTCGAGCCCTAAAACAGCCTGTCGACCATTTGATTCGCAGAGGGAGGGGTTTGTCATGGGAGAGGGTGCTGCTGTGCTGGTCTTGGAAGAGTATGGACATGCCACACAAAGAGGTGCTAGGATCTATGCGGAAGTTTTAGGTTATGGACTGTCCGGTGATGCTTGCCACATAACAGCACCTAATCCAGAGGGAGATGGTGCATTCAGGTAAGAACTCTATGTTGATTATAATGGCTACTTCATATGTTAATTATAGTGGGTACATTTGTTCCTGTCATTGTATATTCTTCATAGAGAAAGGCTGTTCAGTCTTGAATTAATATTCCCAAACATTGAAAATCTGAAAAATGAAAGAGCTTCTGATAATGTTGTGCCCTGATTCTCTTTTTTCAGTAGTAAGGTGAAGGCTGGTTCTTGGTAGAGTGAGCTTTTTTCCATAGAGTTACAAAAACTTTCTGTATGTTAAAAGACTTTGCTGCATACAGCTGTTCACATAAATAAATCTCAATGGAACACTCTTTTTAAAGATGTTTGTGGTGAGATGAAATCTTTTCAGGTTCTCCTTCACCCATTGTCCATGCAAGAGAGACCCCCCTGCAAAAGCATGTTATTTGTTGCAAGAAATCTCAGGTGATGAAAGCTGTAGAACACTGAGAGGATCTAGTTTGTTAGAATATTCAATACTTAATTCAGATGCAGCTGAGAGTGTTCGTGGAGGGGCATGGTAGAAATATACTTTAGAACTGTTTAGGGAGGTGGTAAATATTCACCACTGTTTATCTCATCAAAACCAGTTCACAAGTAGATGATACTCATCCAATCATTATCATTGACCTAATTAAATTGGCAGCTAAATTACATGTGTAAGTTGGCAAGCTTCATGTAGGCTGACTACTATTGCTGACATTGGAATCTTTAGTAAAGATTGTTTGCCTTATTCTGAATGTATGTGAAAATTTAGTACCAAAATTCAATATATCACTTCACAAATAGATCAAACTTCTGCATGGCATAGTAAAGCTGTGTTTGCATCTTTATAAGGTTAGCAGATTTTTCTGGAAGTGTAAATATACCATGTTTCCATTGATGCTCTGATTAATATTTAATTGTTCTTCAGACTTAGGTGTGAGATGAGTAATCAGGAGTGTCTTATCTCATGTTTTCAGACTTGTTTACCCTTGAGATGATATGGCAATATATCGTAATAGAATTTTTGTGTATTTTATGATTGCAGTAGCATATAAATTAAATTCACAGTAGGAAGAGTTTAAAGTTAATCTGGGTATCTCCAAAATGTTGAGCTTTTCCACCCTTGAGAAAATACATTTTAATACTGTCTTCAAGCCAGTATTTAGTTACTGCAGTGGTATATGGATTAAATCTGGAATATATGTGCTTATCTTACTTTTCTGTCGGAATTTTATTTGCCACATCAAAAAGATTCAGAGGAATATATTTTTTGTCATCTTCTAATAACTACTTCTGTTGGAGGCTAATAGGTATGTTGGAATAAACAAGCAGGAAGGGAAAGGCAAAGCCAGACTCAGAAGTGGGGATATAAAGAGTGTCCTACACTGTGATCTGGTATCTTATTAAGTGAATACTTTCATTGCAGATAATGTATCTCATAGTTATCAGTAATCTCTTTTGCCTGAATATTGGCTCACTATCTAGTGACAGTGTCAGTGGCCTCCACCCTAAACTAAGCTGGATGCTTCTAAGGGAAGAAGGCTGTAGTAGAGACATTTAAATTTATCCAGAAGCCTGTCTTATCTTTTTTTTGAGCTTCCTTTTATTTCCTTATTTTTCATAAATTTCAAAAGTGTCAGTGGTCCTTTGCTCAGAGGTGCTTTGTTAAGTTGTTCTGTGCAAGGAGAGATGTCTGATTCATCTCCTTTGAGGGAAATCTATAAGAAAATCACAGTATGGAACTGTGTTGATCCTTCCATGGTCTTCATAAAAATGCATGTTTTATAGAGTCAGTCACAGTGCAAAAGCCATCAGGAGTCAAACAAAACATACCATGTCAGGGTAAAAAAGTGTGACTTGCAGTAAATTTCATTATAAAATGAAATACAGGAATTTGTCCTACCTCCTTGACATTTTCTAGTCTCTGGAAAGCATGCAAAAGCAGCTCATGTGGAAGATGACTGCTGATTTTTTGCTTTCATTTCTCAGTATTTTTGTTGGGGAGAGCATATATAAATTTTTGTAATAATATCAGTAGTTATTTCTCTCTCAAATGGTTTCAAATTTTACATTGAAAAGGGTGTTTGATACATTAATGTATCCTGTGGAGATTGATTGTCATACCTTCTTTTCTTCTTTGTATTTTTCCTAGTTGTGGAATTCTTAAGAACAAGTCTGATTTTATAGTGGGCCTCACTTTTTTCTTCCCCTGGTACCTAATGTAGATGGTAATTTGCTTAGAGGAGTTAACCTCTTGCCATTTATGTCTCTGCTAGAGTAGATTTTCACACTTGATAAACATTTTAAAACAACCTATACTTTTTCTTTTGGTTTGTACATTTGACAAGAATATATTGGGCAAATCAGCATTCTCTTGTCTTTTTTTCCCTTAGGTGCATGTCTGCAGCAATAAAAGATTCTGGAATCAAACCTGAAGATGTAACATATGTCAATGCACATGCAACTTCTACACCTCTAGGAGATGCTGCTGAGAATCAAGCAATCAAGAGGCTTTTTAAAGATCATGCACGTAATATTGCAGTTTCCTCAACAAAAGGAGCAACGGGACATCTCTTGGGGGCTGCAGGAGCTATTGAAGCAGCTTTTACTGCACTGTCCTGCTACCATGGAATTTTGCCACCTACTCTAAACTTACAGAAAACAGAGGCAGAGTTTGATCTCAATTATGTTCCATTGACAGCTCAGGAGTGGAAAACTGACAAACGACGTATAGCACTCACAAATTCATTTGGCTTTGGTGGCACTAATGCAACTTTGTGCTTTGCAAGTGTTTAACTTAAGCTGTGAATGTGAAAAAATGGCACCAATGATGATTTGCTGTACTGCTGTCCCTGGTGGGTACTGTACTCTTTTCTCAGCTTTGAGAGTTGCTCATTTGACACATAAGAACGTTATTCAGCCTAACATTTACACCAGTATTTCTTTCAGAAAAAGGGAACTTCTTTTACTCATTTTAATAAAAATAAATAGAAGATCTGTTCTTTGTGGGGTGAAGCAGTTTTTGTTCTTGACTAGAGCAGGAGACAGTCAAACTACGTTCAAATAAATTTTTCTATGCATTTGACAAAGAAATTGTTTGGAAGCATTAGAGAGGCTGGCTAACAAGCTAGGACTCCACACTTGATGAATTAACTGCATAGTGATACAAGGTTTATGGCTGACCTCCCCTTTGTTACCCACTCCATATAGAATTCTGCCTTTTTCCTCACGGTAAGATGTCTCAAATATCATATTTATGTACCTTCTTCCACACAGGTGATATTCAGGGGACAATAATATAGACATTCATGTCTGGCACTGGTTCATTTTATTTTCATCTTTATTCATTTCCATTTGTTGTGTTTCCTTGTAGCCATGGGCTAACAGTGAAGGATGCATACAGCATGGCCTGTACATCTTCAGTGTGGCACAGGGATAGAATTAGTAGGTCATGACCTGTTTTGTTCTGAAATTTTGTACACGCGTAGTAAGGTAGATATTCAAGTATGTCACTGAAGATTTGAAAAATAGTTACACAGAAAGGAATAAGTATCTTGGGAAGTATCTGTTTTTTTGGCCAAAATGGAAAAGTAGAACTAGCAAAATTTGTCAAACAAGTCCTCTTTTAGCAAAAAAAATTTGTATTCAAGAAATAAATCTGAGAGAACAGGAATACTAAACTATACCTAAAGCTAACATAGTGATGAGGGTGTAGTTTTGCAAAGTAAAAATAAAGGATTTTGTTTATTCCTTCTGGCACCAGCTGACCATCTTAGCCAAATAGTGGCTTGATTGATAGTGCAAATGTGAGTGAAATTTGATATTCCCATTGGTGGCTTAGTTCATTAAAAGACTTCTCACCAGTGTTCTTTTTGAAATTGTCAGTCTTAGCCTTTGACCTGTGTAAGTGAAAGCAAAGTAACTCACTAGATTTAAAATAAACAGCATAAAAAGAGCTGCAATTATAAGTAAATTTCATTCTGGAATGAGCTTGATAGACCATACTAATGGTCTATCATGAGGCTGAGCTGTACCCAAAACCTCATTATTTACGTAAATGGTCTGAATGCTGGTATTGAACAGCATAATTTTTGCATTTGCTGTCTTTACTGAATAGAAAGTTAAAGACGCTGATGTGAAAAATGCAGTTGGAGAATGATTAAGACTATCTCAGCTTCTGAGTTCATATAGAACAATGCAGCCCAGAACAGATTAATGAATAACAAGCCTGAAAGTAAAATGAAATATTACCAAAGGGAAAATGTGAAAGCATACAAGCAAGAGTGATTATGGGAGTTTGCTGTCAGGGAAAATACCAACAAATCTCTTACCTTATGTTAATTAACAGTGGCAGTACAATGAGTGAGGATCTGGATTGCATGCAATATAAAAGGCAGAATTAAAATTCAACAATGCCCTCTGCAAATTATATGCAAAAAGAAATTGATTTAAAGGATTTAGAGTCCAGGAGAGAGCTAGCAGGAGGATGGTGAATGTGGTGGCAATGATCCAGCAAGCTTCTTCAGGAGATGGTATTTTTTCAGGTAGTTGTGATTCTGGCCAGAATAAGGGAAGACTGGATAATGCTGCATGATTGTGGACTGGAAGTGCAGTCTAACTAAATGCACCCAGTCTTGTTACATAGCTGCAGACCTGTAATTAACACTGTGACAGAGATGCCTCTTCTTCCCTCTGACAGCAGAGATTATGGCCCCAGGAGTGTTTGGGTGCAGGCTGTAGTGTGCCAACCATGAAAAGATAGATGGTACTGTCACAGAGAAAAATAAAACAGAAATTGAAATGATTAAAAGATATTTCTCCTCTCTTCAGCCCACTGCAATTTAATCATCTGGTGTAGATAACCTTTAAATCATGAAAGCTTTGCAGTATTAATTATTTTAGGTGTTTTGATTATGGATCTTTTTAAGACACCTAGATGCAGTAGTAGTTTACTCTGTAGGGAATCCAGATTTTTTTTAAAAAATTAATAGAGCCCCTTTAACCCCCATCTATTTGAATTTTGTTTGTATAGTTTTCATTTTTATATGCTTTCTTGGAATCATCTCTTTTTATCACATGCCCCACTGAGCTGATCCGGGACTACTTACTGCTAATTACTGCTTTATTATGGTAGCTGCAAACATAAAAGGAAAATAGATCTGTGTTGCTAAACTACTAAGTGGGCAAATTGACCAATGTATTAAAACAATGCTTTCCCTTAAAATGCTCTTTTCATCTTCAATAATTGAGAGAGGTAAGAATCCAGAATCCAGATTAAAAAAGCTTCATATTTAGATTTACAAGTCTGGAGTTACTTACCATCTGATAAACAAAACTTGGAGATGCTGGCAGAGTGTTTATTTTGAAGCTTACTTCTCAAGTGATGCAACACACTTGTGAGACCCAAATGCTCCAGGCAGGATCAGAGAGTGGCTGAGGCTGGAAGGCAACTCTGGAGATTGCCTACTCCAGTCCCACTGCTCCAAGCAGGGCCAGCTAGAGCAGGTTGCTCAAGGCTGTGTCCTGCTGGGCTTTGAGTATTTCCCGGGATGGAGACTCCACAGTCTCTCTAGGCAACCTGTGCCAGTGCTTGGTCACTCTCTCTGTAAGAAGATTCTCACATTTAAATGGAATTTCCTATATTTAAATTTGTGTCCATTGCCTCATCCTTTCAGTGGGCACTACTGAGAAGAGTCTGTCTTCCTCTTCTTCATTCCCTCCTCAGGTATTTATACATGTTGATTAGACCTCACAGGAACCTTGTCTCATCTAGGCTGAACAGGCCTAGCTCCCTCATCCTCTCCTCCCATGTCAGATGCCCCAGGTCCTTTATCATCTTTGTGGCTCTTCACCGGACTTATGTATGAACATTTGTATGTACTGGGGAGCCCAGGACTGAACCCGGCTCTGCAGAGAGGTCTCTGATGAGTGGGGGAAAGGATCGTCTCCCATGAGCTGCTGCTGCTGCTGCTCTTCCTGATGCAGCCCACGATGCTTTTGGTCTTCCTTACTGCAAAGGCAGCTGATCCATCAGGACCGTTGGGTCTTCTTCTGCCAACCCACTTTCCAGCTGGTTAAAATATTGTTTAGATTTGAATCAAAGATTTTAACTAAATCAAATATTTTTGGGAATAAATGCATTTGAAACAAATATTGGAATTATGGTGACTTACCGGAACACATTTACTTAAAGAAACCTAATAAAAATATGTGTTATAAAAAATGTAAACAGCATATGTTTGCTGAAATCTTTCAAATGTCAAGCCACTGGTCAGAGTTAATTACTGTCTGTCTTCAGAAGCAGTTTTTTAAAATTATGAACCTCATTTCATTTCAGACTTCTGTATCTTTTTCTGCAAATGTAGAGAGAAAATATTCCTCATGTTAGTTTACTGCAGATCACTTTAGTTCAGTGTGAAGAAGTTTTTTACTTAGGTATACAGTGTATTTTTGGCTAATGAAATAATTTATAAAATAATGTCTTGCCAGTTCCTAAATTATTTCAAATTAAATCCAGTTAAAGCTTGAAAGAAGCCCCGAGCAAAAGCTTTTATTTTCAGTGAAAATGGGATTCATATTTTTCAAATATGATAATAGAAATCAACAATAGCTATATACTAAACTAAGGTTATTTAAAGGCACCTATGGCATCCTTTTGAACAAAAAGTTAACTAACACAAAGACTTATCTTTAGATGCAAGTCAGCATGATTTCCTGCTTACCAGCTGATGATAGTTTGCCTTTCTCTAGCATGGACACTCTGAATATACTTTGTATCATATCTCATGATTTCTCAAGCCATGAGTGGTAAATGTGTGCTGCAAAACCGTGGGTGGCTGAGGATCAGCCTTGTCCCGTCACCCTTCCCACCATGCCTGACAGCCAGAGCCATCCATGCTAGGGATCTGTGCCACGTCCCTTGGGGCATGGGAAAAGAGTTGGTACAAAAACATCCAGGGGGTTCACTCCCAATTCTCGGTGACCTAATTTGTCTTTCCTTTTGTGTTTTAACAAATTCAAAAGGAGACTTTAAAGACAGGTGAATGGTGGAGTATGTTTGTTGAAATAAAGAGAAAAGTCTCTGAGATAAGAAACATGAGAAGCTCTATTGATTTTAAAATGTGGTTGGAAGTGTTCTAAGAGGTGGATTTTTGGAAAGCAAAGCAGGGCAGCATCTCAGAGGCGAATGGCTTTCCACAGGTAGTGTGGAAAACAACAGGTATAAGTTTGCAAAAGGATTAATTTTGCTATCTGTTGTTTAACATATACTTTTCTACTTAGTAAAGCTTTACAGTGATTGTTGATGTCAGAAAAAAAATTAAATGTATTTATATTTTCAGCTATATGCCGGTCTTCTATTAGAGCATAATTGGGAGAAGAGGCATTTTACTAGTTTTTGTGGACTATATGGAGCATTGCTACCTCGGACAATTTCTGAGAAAAAGTTTCTAAATACTCTTTTTTTTCCCCCCCACTGTAGGATTTAGACTGGCAAATGTTCCTCCTATTCTGAAGTGGAAAGTAGATGTGCTGTATCAGAGAATGAAAAGGATGTATAATGAATTGATAACTTTTTCTCTCTCCTTTTTTTTTGTAATCTTAGCTCTCTTACATACTTTCCTAGTTTATGTAAATAATAAATAACCACAAGCTTTTGCTTTCTGAAAAAGAGAAAAACCCCCAACTTTGGCTATATTTTTTCAGTTTGGATCATGGAGGTAAGTATCATTTTAAAGCAATAAACATCCCAAATGTTAAATTAATTCCACTCTTTGGTATGTATAAATCTTGCTTTATAGAAGTGCATGTTTTGAAGAGAAGCACAGTGTTTCAAATTCAGCTGATACAGAGGGATATACTGCAGAATGGAAATTACTAGTGCTTTTATGGGCATGTAAAAATCCTAATCTCTTTGAATTTCCCTCATTGTCTTTGGGCAATGGCTTGTGAAAACACACCACTTAGCTTCTTCTGCAGCAGTACAAATGGACGAAGGTACTTGCATGGTACTTGAAATACCTGGAGTACATCCTTTTCCTGTCAGAGTCTCTCTGTGCAACTTAATTTGTAAATATTCTTATCTTCCTTCATTTTCAATGTGTAAATCACGTTTCACCTGGAACAAAATGACGTGTGATCTTTAAGTAGCACTGTGAGTTTGGGCAAGTCTCTTCTGCTCATCATCTGGACGCAGTCAAACTTCGCTATCTCTTATGATGTGGGGAGAGTAACTACCCTCAAGATCTGGATTCTGTAGCTATGTTGGCTCATACTCACTAGCTAGCTTTCACAAAATAGGAAATTGAAGCTGGAATTAACATTTATCACAGCTAAGACCATAGTGAAAATATTTCTTCCTTCTGGATATTTCCAGCAATGTCATATAGACTTTGAAGTGTAATCATCTTAGATTTGAAATAACAATTCTCTATCTATCACAGTTTTAGAAATATACCTTTAGTTCCTTTTTATTTATTTATTTATTTAAATATGGGCTCCCGTTTGTTTTCTAAACCTAGCAACAGTAATAAAAAAACTAAGATGAAGGCAGTTTTATAACCTAAGCAAAATGTGCAATGGTTTCTGCTTGGGCAGTAGACGCCACTCACAAAATTACCAAATTTTGTAACAATGATGATTAATTTTAACTTGGTAGAAAGCCAATTTCCTACCTGCAGTTATTGAACTGTAAAGAAATATACCAATATCAATTGCTTATAGCCAGTACCTCTGTGTAGGAGGCACAATAATTTTAGTATGGCAGCTAATATACAGGTATATCAAACTGGTAGCATATAGGCTATTGCAGCCCAAGGTCTCTGAATAAATTTAATAGGAATGAAGTGAAATAAAATTGCAATAAGAAGGACTGAAAGAAGACTTATGCTCATAAAGAGCAGAAAAGATGCCAATGAGGAACTATAATGGAAAAAGGGATGAATGTTTTTTAATTTGGGTCTTGTAGTTCTCCTAGAGTGCTATAAAGCAGATCAGATGCTAAATAGCTGGACATCCATGTGATAGTTAATATAATTTTGTAGTTTCCCTCTTTTTGTTGCTGTCTGGATTTTGGTGTTAAATGTTATTGCTCTAAGCAGCAGTCAGTTGTTTCATGCCTAATGGACTGTTTCTTGGAGTTCAGAGTGCCATCAAGAAGTCTCTGGGCTGAAACAAGAAATAAAATGTGTTCTAGGAATTCATTTAAGAGTCAATTCTCATGATGTTTTGAGAAGGAAAGAAGGAAGGAAGGAAGGAAGGAAGGAAGGAAGGAAGGAAGGAAGGAAGGAAGGAAGGAAGGAGTAA
>VZTN01020791.1:30958-44601 GCA_013400515.1 Erpornis zantholeuca
GGAAGGAAGGAAGGAAGGAAGGATAAATAGAAAGAGGAAGATGGATTGCTGACATAGGGCTTGATATGGAATATTTGTATACAGTAAGTTCTGAAAGAATGTCAAAAACCAATAATTCTATCTGCAATTTAATTATTTTTATAGGAGTATTATAATTTCTTCCTTTTTCCTGAGGACCTTTCCAAGAATGGTGTCTGGCCTAGGGAGGCTTACATGAAGCTTGATATCATCTATCTGTATTTAATGTGAATTTTTTTAATAGCCTAGGAATGCTTAAGGAATTTCTTAAATCAGATATGGCAATACTCCTGTTTCTTGAGAAAATTTGAACCAGCACGTTAAATCACCTCCATAATTGCTTCTATTGGGACCAACCAAATTCCCCACACTTGGTGAACATCCTAAAGCTCTTGGATGTGTGCAGGAGGCCAGGGCAGTAAAACTGAGATTGCACTTTGCTGGTCCTGATCTAACAAAACCCAGTCTGCAAGGAGGCTAGAGTGGATAAAGAGAAATGCTGCTGGCAGCAACACACCAAAAGGAGTTTCTGGAGCCAGGCTTGTCTCAGTATTGCCCCTTAGCCATCCATTGCTCATACTTTAAAATTTACGTAGATACTTACATCAATTAACTCACCCCAATGATAGGCTTGTCTCGGCTTTGTCTATTGAAACATCAATGGACAGAATGACTCCTCTCTTGGATGGGAAGTAAAGGCCAGAGCTGTGCATAAGTGGGTAAAACAGAGTCTGATCTACATCCTGTAAGTCATTATTTGGTTTAAAAAAAGAATAGTCTTAAACATACCTTTAATTTCAGTGCTAGATGAGGGATGTTACTGATTTTCACTCTTTGTATCAGAACATAAGGGATTTGCCTCTGTTTCCCTTTTTTGGAAAAAAAGGGGATAATATCCTTTGTCATGGATGCAAGTCAGTTTTTGTCAGTGCATTTTTTCGCATTAATGTAGACAAATTACTCATTGCACATGCCCTTCTTAGCAGACTATGTGGGGGTGGAATTTATAGAACTAACTCTCACTGAATTTCTTCAATAACACGGAGAGAAGGATTTGGATAAATTTAGAATTTAAAAAAAAGATAGCCAGAAGTTCCAAGAAAAGCAGATTCCTGAGACTGCTAAGAAATTGTACAGGGAGTCTAACGATGCAACAAAGTCAAGTAGTAATATCTTTATTCCTATCTGTTTCAGAGACATTCTCTTTGTGGTTCAGCAATATAAGGTGGAAAGAGAGTAGAGGACATCTTTGTTCTGTTTTAGGTAGCTGAAATGTGTGTGGAAGAGAGTGTTCAGAATAACAATTGCTGAAGCCCTTGAAAATAATAGAACATGCTCCCCTAGAGGCAACTGCAATATCCAACAAACTAGGTGAAGTTACCGCTGGATGCTTTTGGGATTCTTGCCAATGTCATGCTTATAATGGGAGCGAATAATTTGGCCTTTATTCAATTAATTAGTCTTTGTTTCTCCTCTGACTGGCAATGATTGGTTGTGATGGTTGTGCTTTGAATGTGAGTGCCTTTCTGCTGGGAAATGGACTGACATAAAAGATCTCACTCTTAAGGGTCACCTTGCCTGAAATAATCATGCTTACTGAAAACCTTAGCTGTATTTACTATTTAGATCCACTAATTTTTCAGGGCTCCTAGAAAGAACTTACACCTGTTCACCAGGTCACTGGGACATCCTCATTTCTGTACTGAATGATTTGTTCCTGGTCTGGAAGAACACCATCTTCTTTAGAAACAGATTAAAGAGGAAGTATTGTGGTTCACACACAGTGAGCCAGTGTTTACTGGCTGATAGCCTGATAGCCAGGTTAATTTGCCAGCACACTGGTCTGTCTTGGAATGTTACAGATTCCTGCACTGGCCCAAATTGCTCTGTACCTCATGATGGAGGCTATGGGACCACTTTAGGAAGAGGTGTGCTGTAAGATTTCTGGGAAGAATTTTAATATCTCTTCCAGCTGGCTCCAGTAGGTCTCCAGAGGAAGCCTTAAAAATGCCCTGGTTAAAGAGTGTGAGCTCGATCCTCTGGCCATACTATACCTCTGTACATACAGTGTAACAAGCTCCAGAGGTATTTCCACTATTAGTGAATGCTCATGAGCAAATGGACTTAGCAGGCTGCTTGTGTCTGTGAGACTTAGAGGCCAGAAGATTGTGTCAGAATTGTTTGAATATTCAAGATCTTAAACTGTCATCAACTGTCAATCTTATGGAACAAAATTGAATAGACCTTTACTGCTTTGGAAAGTAATTGCTTCTGCCCTGAGCACTACTGTTTGTCCATCTGTAATTGGTGACACCGGGAGACCAGCACAGAGCCATCAGAAACCCCAGAAGAGCATCTTCTGAAACTGGGTAAAAGTGGTGAGCCTCCACCTACTGCGAGCAGCCACTCCTGCTCTCCAAATGTGCATCAAACTCACTTGGGCTTGGCTGGTCAGCCTGGCGGTGAAGCTTAGGGTTTGGCCGAGGGCACGTCCATGCGAGGACCAGTTTAGCAGGAAGACCTCTCTCCTCGGAGCGGAGGAGCTCCGGGCGGGCGGGGGTGACCACGCGGTGGCAGCAGAACCCCAGTTATCCGGGAGCTCGGGCGGCCGCCGCAGCGCCGGGACACCCCGGCAGGCAGGGAACGGCCTGGCTTGGAAGGGACCTGTAAAGGTCATCTTGTCCAACGCCCTGCAGTGAGCAGGGACACCTCCCAGCAGAGCAGATGGCTCAGAGTCATTGCTTTCCTTTTCAAACCACCACTGAGCCGCTGGTTTGAAAAGAAACAGAGTAGGGCACGGAAGGAAGACTAAACGCATCTCATCCAGCCTTTGTTTTTCCTTTGTAAAGTTAATCTGAGCTCCTCTGTGTGAATTAAATTCGAGTTTGCACTGGTTTACTGAAGGGCACAGACTTTGAAAGGGTCAGGAGCTCTTTAAAGCCTTGGTTTTACACCATAAGAAGCACAGGCAGAGCAGTGAAGAGGTGAAATTATTCTGTATTTCCTAAGCAGCATACTCGTACGCTTGCTGAAAGGGAGGAAACATAAGATTAAAGAAAAAGAAATTGTTTAAATATGCTTTATTGCATAGATGTCTCTGCTGATGCAGAGAGGGCAGGAGAAGTCCCTGTTGCTGTTGGCACTAGCCCTGAAGGAACCATACAGTTTGAAAATAGAAGTATGTTGAGGATAACTCAATATTTTCTGTGACTCACTCTTCTTGTTCTGGACTTTCTTCATAAGTGTTTTAGGACTACTTATTTCCCATTATAAATTGCAAATTAATTTAGACATCTTAAGAATCCCTCTACTTCACTCGATATTGAATGTGGCTCAGACATTTTTCTGGCTCTTGTTCCTTTCCTCCTCTGGCTCCATCTTTTGACACCTCCATTCTGAGTGGAGTGGCTTACACTGAAAGAAAGGAAGACTTACCTGGGAACTGTTTCAAAAGAAATTCCTAAATGGCATTCATAGGCATATGATAACATGTATTGCTTAGTACCTGTTTAGAGGAAATAGGAAAGAGAAGGAAAGATTTAAAAAAAACCCAAACATAAAGGCAGTAGTTGCTTCTTCCTTGTGCTTCTTTGTAATGGATCAGGTAAAATATACCTAAAAAGTTTCTGGGATTTGGTGCCAAAGATACTTTTGGTGTTTGAAATTGAATTCCAGAATTTCTCTGGCACAGGGAGGTACTTCCACTGTTTCTTTTGTGCAAGTGCCAGGCGCCAAGAACATCTGCCTCCTGGCTGTGGGGCTTGGGGCTCAGGGTTGGCTTGGAGCTGGTGTAGTGGGGGTTGCCCAGTCCTTCTGAGGGGAGAGGCTCTGGGAGGACTGACCCCTACCTGTAGGAGCTGCTTTTGGCTGAGGCCATAGTACAAGGCCAAATGCCAGGTGCTGCACTTGAGTCACGACAACCCCGGGCAGTGCTACAGGCTTGGAGAAGAGTAGCTGAAAAGCTGGTTGATGAGAAAGGACCTGGGGGAGCTGGACAACAGCAGCTGAACATGAGCCAGCGTGTGCCCAAGTAGCCAAGAAGGCCAATGGCATCCTGGCCTGTATCAGCAATAGTGTGGCCAGCAGGACCAGGGCAGAGATTGTCTCCCTGTGCTCAGCACTGGTGAGGGCACACCTCAAATCCTGTGTTCAGTTTTGGGCCTCTCACTACAAGAAAGACACTGAGGCGCTGGAGTGGGTCCAGAGAAAGACAACAGAGCTGGTGAAGGGTCTGGAGCACAGCTCTTATGAGGAGCGGCTGAGGGAGCTGGGGGTGTTTAGCCTGGGGGAAAAGAGGCTCAGGGCAGACCTTATTACTGTCAACAACTGTGTGACAGGGGGTGGTAGCAAAGTGGAGGTCAGTCTCTTCTCCCAGGTAACAAGTAAGAAATGGCCTCAAGTTGCCCCAGGAGGGGTTTAGGTTGGATAGTAGATTTTTTTTTTTCATGGAAAGGGTTGTCAAACATTGGAACAGGCTGCTCAGGGAAGTGGTAGAGTCACCATTCCTGGAGATATTTAAAAGATATGTAGCACTTGGGGACACAGTTTAGTTGTGGATTTGGCAGTGCTGAGTTAACAGTTGGACTGGATGACCTTAGAGGTCTTTTCCAACCTAAATCATTCTATGAATATTCCCAGGCTGACTCAGACTTATCTAAGACAGTGCTTTTTGAACAACCAGTGAACTCTAGGAATGTTAGAGAGGTCAACTTCAGAAGGCTTTCAGATTCTTTCCTGACTTTCTTGCTCAAACCTTGCCTACTCTAAACTGCAAAACTGCTATTGCCTTCAACAGGAAAAAGCTGTCAGTCTGCTCAAGAGTTCCAGTGCTCTGAGAAACCTGTCTGTTGCTGTAGGTGTGCTTGCACAGTAACTTGCATTTCTCAGAGAAAAAAATTTTGATCAGCTGAGAGAGCAAAGTGGGGATTTTCTCTGTGATTGATGGAGCGCATAACCCAAACCAATCTCCTCTAAGCTGAAGCAATACATCCAGGACACAATGATATCCTTTTATTGACTCTAGAGGCTCCCTTTGCACATCTATGCATATGCTTACATGTGTGCCAGGACCCTGTGAGCACCTGTGATTGCCCTAAGGGCCCTCAGCTGGCACCTCCACCCACCTCGCTGCCCAGTGCACAGAAGCCTATTTAAGCTCATATCCAGCCCCTGGGCTCTCCTGTGCGATGTGAGTTATCTGTGTGTCTCCATGCCAGCCCCCTGCTCCCCCTGGTATGCTGCGTGTACCCCAGCTTATTTCCTAGCCTTTGGCTGAAGATCACCAGATAGCTGATGGGTTCTGTTGCTGTTTATAAAAAATGCCAGATCTAACCATTGAGATGAGCAAACTCTTTCTAAGAGGGGACTGACTTCACTGTGCAGGTAAATCAGCTCGATTACAATAATGCAATGGTTTTATGTTGTTTGCAATTTCAAAATGTCCTGATAAAATATGAAAAGAGCTGGTGTTAGCCCTATCTGTTAGTCTCTTCAGGTAGACCCCCAATCTACCAGAAGAGATTAGTTTTCCCCTAGTCTAAGGAAACTATTAGTACTTGTGTCAGTGTCTGCATTTTGTTAAAAGTGTGCCTTAATTCAGTGTAGTGCCAATGGACCCAGAAGGTCAGGACCACTGTGCTAGGTGCTGAACATGTATTCCTTTTCCCAACATCTAAACAAAAGGACTGATAATGGAGCCATTCAGAAAATGAGGTAGTGTTGACCCTAACTGTGCTATTGACTCTCCCAAGTGATTCATTCTCCAACTCAAATAAAATGCCAGTAGGACCCTCAAATTTTCTGTATTCTAACCTGATGTGTTAGAATGAAATTTAAAATACTGACTGCTCCTCATCAAGTGGATATTTGATATGCTTAAGATATTTGATCCTTTGGTGGTTTTTTTTTTTTGCTGCTGCTTTGGCTCTAAAGTTATATACCGCTTGGAAATATATGTTTTGTTGAGTCCCTGGGGTTAGTTACTCATCTGTAGGCTTTTCCATCATTATGAAATATGCAGGGTTTGGGTTAGCAAGTAAACAGAAAAATAAATTGTTCATTCTCAGCATTTGTTTGAACAGAAACACACTATCTATAACAGATGGAGGGTTCTAAGATTGTTTTAGTGATAGATTCTCTTCTCTTTGCTTATTAGTAAGCAGTTAAATAAATTATTTGCCAGCCATACAAGTCAGGAATACTTATTTGATGAAGTAAATGGTGTTAACTTGTCTGTTCTGATTCAAGGGGCCAGAGAAGTAAGGAAAGTGAAGGCGATTTAGACCAAGATGTGGAGAACTGAATAAAGTATTGATTAAATAGGCATCCTAACAGTCATATATGAAAAAAAAAAATTCCTTTGAACTGCTTTTTGTTTATGATGGTCTTTTGTCTTTGATACGTTTTTCTCTTAAAATGCTTCTGTGCTTTGTGATAGCTGGGCTGCTATTGAGAGAAAATGCAACAGCATTTTCTTCAGCAGGTACTGAAGAAAAACTTGTGTTTGCCATGTTTCCACTATTTTGCTGCATGCCTGTTGTTTTCATAAACACTTGTTTTATGTGATTCAGAAGAATTTTCATCATCTTCTGAAAGGTGTGTTGTAACAAGGGACTTGTTGAAAGAGAAGTTTTCTTGACTGACCCTTTTAAAAGGTGAGCCAGACACACAGAAGAACACTAAAAGTCAGATATCTTGGGCAAAGCAAAGGGAAGTACAATATTAGCAGAGAATAAGTGGAATGCTGAATCGTTCAAGGTCTTGAGAATAAGAACTGGAATACATTCCAAAAGGCAAAAAGTGGATTTTATTTCGCTTCAGGACGCTTCTGTGATCCTTATTCTTATGAAAAACTTAGGCGGTGTATTAATTACCTTTGCAGTCTTCCTGGAGATGTCATGTTAAGCTTAAGCTACTCCCTGTTGGTGCCTTCGTGGGTATTCTATGCTTGAACTTCAGCTGTGTGATCTCTTTCAGAGCTTATCTGCATGGCACAAACTCACCATTTTGCCAGGTTTCCTAGTGGAGCTATTTTTGATCTTGGCCATAGTTGCATTTAGCAAGGGGCTGATACACCTTGGTTTGTCACCTTCCCCTGCAAAGCTGTATCCCAAACAGCTGCCAGATGTTCATCCCTGAGGATCCAGTTCTGTCCATGCCTAGACCCTATTGGTGTGTGCTTGCAGAAATGGCTCCTGGTCAGAACTTCTTGTTCATTAACATATGCTAATCATGGCATGCATATAATGAGTGGTATGCTAGATATAAAGCCTAGAAACCTTCATAAAATGCTTAACAAACACCATAATTACAGGTGAATTCTTCCTCAGCGCTTAGTTCTTGCTTGGAACTATCCACAATATTTCGAATTGTCTCTTATTCCTCCTCTTCTCTGGTTACTTTTTATCTTGATCCATTTACAGCCTATGATGCCATGAACTTAGTTCTTTCCGATTTTCCTGTCAACCTTTTCTCTGGTTTGAAGTAATTGACAATAGCAACAATAAATAACAATCACCATTTTTTAACATGTGCTGTTTCATGGTTTGCAAAATACTAATATTTAATAGCAGGGGCAGGGGGGTGTGGTGTTCTGCTATTAAAATACTGAACTTTTGTTTCAAAGTTTTCATATTCTTGTTTTCCTTTAAAAAAAAAGTAATCTTGAACGTTTTACTTGGTGATTGTGTTATGTTTAATCCAAGCAGACTCTGGTTGTACCCAAAAGTCAAGTAATAGAGTACTAATCCCAAACTGATATCCTCTCAAGATCAGAAGGCTTAATAGCCTTGCATCAACATCACAGTGCACTGAAACTTGGGGAATGGTTCAGAACATGGAAAGAATTTTATCATATCTCCTACCTTTTCCAGCCATGTCACACTTTTGATATCAATAAATTGACATTGTCACTAGGTGCTCTTTTGTATTAGTGCAGACTAGGGCTATCTTAATTCTGGGATACCTGTCAAAAAGTGAGAGTAAATATCATGTGCAGAAGGCTTGTGCATATCCTGGCCTGACAGAGCAAAAGGAAACATATGCTTGTCTGAAGCTGAAAATCAGGAGGCTAAATTTTTAAGTATGTATTCTGTGGGAAGTGGTTTGTGCAGAGCATAAATATGTGGATGGAGGGCCTGGAATATTTTTGTGTGAATTAAGAACATGACTGGGCTGTTAATATTGAAGGCATTTTGATGGCTCAAGTTCAAGATGAAATAGGAAACATGAACAATCGCTTGAGAATCGGGCTATAGGTTAGGAATTATGTAATTCTCAGGGAATTACTCCAGAAAATGTTTGGTGATAACAGTTAAGTGATAAAAATCTCCAACCCTCGAACCATCAAAAAGCCCAAATACTGGCAATGGTTCTTTAGCTAGTCTCCTTTCTAATCTGTCAAGGTTTCTAGAAGTTTTCACTTTGGATTATGCACTAGAAATGAACACCAAAGAGATGGAACTTCATCTAACCTTCTTATTTTATCTGTGTTTTTTGTAATTACTGATAATAAAAATTTTCTAGAATATTCATGTATGATTAAGCTTCTATTTAACTTCCTGAAAAGATGTAGATATATGCAATATCTACCTGTGCTGTGGGTTTTTTTGCATTCAGGCTCAGACCAGAAGTAAAAATGTGAATTACAAGAAAGGTTTTTCAGTCTTCAAGATCAAACAGAAAAAGAAGTCTGTTCCTTATGTGTAGTGTGCAGAAAAAAAAGATGGAATACAAAAGAGTATTGTAGAAATAAGCTTTCCAGTTTGTAATTTTGGAGAAAAAAGCAGGCTTCACAGTTTCTCAGAACTGCTTTAGAGCAGGGTGCCCCCAGAGCTAGGACTGAAGTGATGGCTTAATGGAATCAAAAAGCAAGCCTGTCTTTCCTTGTTTTCCTATTTTTAATGTCGGTGGTGCTTTGTACCATTCACACTGGTCAAGTGAATGAAATGTATGTTCACTGAAGTGATTGTGAGAAGGTATGGCTTTACTAAAGCCATCTGTGCGTTTTATTCCACTTGCTGAAGCCCAAAATGCATTTAAACCCTCCTTTTTAGTCTGCATGTGTATTAGCTTTCCTTGAACTTCAGATATTCTTAGCTGCATTACATGCACGACAGTGTATCTGCATATTATGCAACAGGTTTAAATTTAGCATGGCATGTGAGGAGGCATAAATTTCCCACAGACACATGCAGCTTTGTATCTGCCAAACTGACACTAATAGCTGCCAATTATGGCACAGAGATGCTGCTTGTTCAAAAAGGAAAAAAAAAGTAAAATTCCAAGTGAAATCCTAGACCCACTGATATCAGTGGGAGTTTTGCTGCTGGGGATTTCAAAAGCTGATCCTAACCTTCTATCAATTTTTAACAGATAATTAAATAGAGACGATATTTATCTACCAAGATTTAATGTCAAATGCTTAATGTTACGCTTTTTCAGTGTGCTGTAGATGAAGCATTTTCTACTTTTAACAGGCTTACCTGAAAAAATAAAGCAAAATCTGTTTTATATTAAATGTGTTCACTTTCCATAACTTAAAAAGAAAAAAGGAGAGAAAGAACAGAGAAAATCAATATAAGGCCACAGAAGCTCAAAAGCTAGGATTATAAAAATGACACAGAATCAGATGAATCGTTGCCCCTATCTCCAATAGTGCCTATTCCCTTCTTACTTTTTAAATGGATTTTATTTGATTTTTCAAACTGTGCATAAAATCCTGGTAAAGTTCTCACTGCATTCAAATGTGTCAGCATTTCCATACTGTGATTTGTGATACTGCACTCAGTGTGTTATGCACCAACTGGAACCACTGGGTTAATTAAAAACAGCAAGTATATACTAATACTGGGGAAAGACTGTAAATTTGAGTGCCTGGCATTTGGTTTCTACAAAACTGAAATAATCAATGGGAAAATGTCGGTAGGCTGAAACATTGATTTTTCACTGAGAAAATATTTTGAATCCATCTGTGAGTATGTCTGCCCAAAATGCTGTAGTACCCTGTGAAAAGGCACATCCATCCTCTTTGAAGTGTTCTGGCCTCTCTGTGCAAAATAAGGCTGTGTTTTGTCCTGTGTTTAGGTGTTCTGTGTATCACAAGGTGTTGTGACTGCGGCAGTCACAGGAAGCAGTCTGGTGGAAATGTT
The DNA here is from genome assembly GCA_013400515.1 of Erpornis zantholeuca. Lineage (NCBI taxonomy): Eukaryota > Metazoa > Chordata > Aves > Passeriformes > Timaliidae > Erpornis > Erpornis zantholeuca. The sequence continues at coordinate 41,125 of VZTN01020791.1, forward strand.
CGGGCTGTGAGAGATCCATCATTAGCTCCATTCCCCTGGAGGTTTTACATAAAATGGGAGCATTTTAGGCTTGAGCTCCAACATGTTTTGATAGCTTGAGGTTTGAAGGGAGGCAGGAAGGGGACAACTTCAGGTTCAGTAAAGTTGCAAGTACTGCAATGTCTGCCCTGAGATGGAGACAAAGGATCATGGGTCAGAGTTTCCAAATGGAAGAGAAATTCCAATTTCTGATCAAGTCAGTATTTTATAATATTTTCAAGAAATAGAATTTTTCTTTGGATTAAAACTAAGGCAATATCTGCCCTAGAGCATACACCGTATGAATAAAACAGTATTTGTTTATTTCTGCTTAGGTTTTATGTAAGCCAAATGAATGTATCATTGGGTTACTACTTTGGTATCTTTTGGGGATAAGCATTGGTCAAAGAACTGCAGAAAATCTGTCTGCCTGTCCTTTTGGATTCCTAGCATATAAACAGATTATATCTGCAACTGACTTTAGTTCTCTCTGGCTCAATAGATGCTGCTTTGACTTTGTTGCATGACTTCCATCCCATTCTCTTTTCTCTTGCCTAGCAATGCCTTATCACACTTTGCTCAAAACTTTTGAGATATTCCTTCTGGTTCAAAAATAAACATGAAAAGTATACTTGGTGAAAGATTCCTTGTGATCCCAAACTGACTGGATGCTTGTGGATCCTGTTACATGTCCAGCCTTGCTGGAATTATCAAAATTTTGAGCTATGAGTCTTATGTTCCTCATTCTTCTGTCTTCTGTTAAGTTGAAATGAGCAGCTTTCCTGGATATGTCTAAAGAAAATGAAAATTTCAGTTCAGCTTCTCTACTGGCACACTCTTACTTTCCTTGATCATCTTGATTAACTCACTTGATTTTGTGCTGATACATTTTATAGGGTTTTTTATAGAGCTAGTTGGAGGTTTTGAACAATCTGGGTGAAGAACATGTTTTTTTATAGAAGCTGGATATTTTCATAAATTCTGACAAGTTTGGATATATTTTTTTGGGTGGAGGAAAAAAAAATTATTTATTTTTCATTTTTCTAGAAGCTGTGGTACTTGAGACACTGCACTAAGATTTGGAGATGCAGTTTATCTCCCAGCTCTGAGCTGCAATTAATCTTTTGCTTCTCCAAATCTCTGCTTTGAATCAGACAGTGCAGAAACTTGACTGGATTTTCAAAACCTCAGACTCAGACCCTCACCTTCAGTGTGCTTACAAAAGCTCCTCATCCTAATCCAGATAAACCTGCTATGCATTTTGAGGTTTAATCTGAAAGCAGACTCATTCAGGTCCTTTAAAAAATTCTTCCAGAGTTTTGAGTTTGACTTGAACAGAAGTAAGTCTCTAAATTTTGAAAGGTGTTGCAAAAGGAACTGACTGTTCCTCCTGTTCCTGCTTTCATGCAGGACATAAAGATGAACTATTCGCCTTGAACAACACCATTACACACATCAGAAAATTCAGCAGACAGGTCTGAAGTATATTTGACAGTGGTCTTATTAACATGGAATTAAATCCATTGGTTGCTATCTGATGAGTAAATTTTGCTGTGCATGTGCATTAGCTGTACTTTCAAGAAAAGGTTAGTTAATCTCTGGAGTATATCTTAGAAATACAGTGCATGTCTGTGTGAAACTTAAATAACCAGTGACTGAAAATTTTTGGTTCATGAGCAGTGATTGGAAAATGTACTGCCTCTGTCAATTTGTTTCTATTTTTGTAAAGCTGTGAAATATCAGACTTGTAGATCACATCAGCTTTATCAACTTCATGCTGTGCTATTTGTTTTTACTTCTAATAGGAATTGGAAAGTCTTGTGAATCACTGGAGTTAGAGGTTAAGGATCTGGTTGTTAGACAGTGGGGGTCTGACTGCATTTTAATGCTCATTTCACTTGAGGTAGATGCTGTCTTCCCAAGTTTGGCAGTTTCCAGTTAGAGGAGCTCCAAACAAAATTTTTTTGATTATGTAGGAACTGCAGTATCTCAGTGTTGTAATCTCAGCATTTTAAGCAGCTTCTTGTTCTTTGGATAGCTTTGCAGTCACATTCCATGCTCCAGGAGCAGGGTAATGGCAGGGGGTTAAGCACTCCCTCCTTTCCTGAGCGGCATGTCAGATCTGTGCTTCAGACCAGCTCCTTTTCTCCCGAGTATCCCTGTTTGCCTCTGAGTGGGTAGGCAGCCATAAAAAGCAGTGGTAGTGTGTGAAATGCCAGCAGCGGTGTATGAGTCTTCTCCCTGGAGCAGTACCACTTATGCCACGTCAGGGTGATTCAGATGCTTCTGAAAATGATTGATTTCACTGTATTACAAAGCAATCATACTTTCTCAGAAGGGTGATAGAAATGTCTACTTTTCCAGAGGCTTGCCTCGATTATGTCTTTGTAGTAAGGAGCAGACATTGCATAGCATAACCCCACCTGGAGTGCCATTTTTCCTGGCCAAACTGCTGACTCAAATACTACTTTGATTTCATTACAATATGGAATAACTTTTTTAAAGTTTTCCTTGGCAAACTGAAATATCTGAAGGTGGATGAGTCATCTTATTTGCCTGAGAAACATGTTTTATTGTAGGAAACTGACATCTCCTTTCTCAAGGAAAACATGGACATTTGGAAAGTTAAAGAGTAATTCTGTTTTTCTTTTCTCAGAGCAGAACCTTTAACGAACTCGAGCTTTATTATGAGGAAATAATCTCATCCCATCTTATGGCATCTGTTCTAGTTTGGAATAAGCAAATGAACATTCTTGGAGCAAAAGGAAGAATAAATACCACTTCCATGTAGCAGAGCCTATGGTGGGGATCTATCAGGTACTGGGTTTTCCTTGTGCAATTCTTAGCATGATGGAATTTGGTGACTAGAATATGAAAACCTCTTAGTGTGGCATGGAAGATGGTGGAAAGAAAATGAAATATGCATGTAGTGAGACTCTATTCTGTCAGACTGAACATGTGAGGAAGTCAGAACTGGCGAAACACAAACAGTGTTTGAAACACAACAGAAAAAGAGGATTCATGTAGTTTTTACGTTTCCAATTAATTAGCATGGAAATACACTTGCACACTGTATAAGAAGACCCACACTAGGGTCTGCAAAATTGATCTTTAAAGACTGGAAGATTTTCAGAATTAAACTATGTATTAGAAGTGCCTTTTGCACACACATAATGAAAAAACCTGCAAAAGGCTATACACTGGGTTGTTTTATTTTGTTATTTTAATCTTTTAGTATGTGGGATATATGGTGCTTAATTAGGACAGGTTAATTTCATTTCAGTTTAGCTGCTTATCAATTAGGCATGCAGCTTAAACCTGATGTCTAATTCTTGTCTTGAGTCAAAGGGGAAATAGAAGGAGCTTTGGATGGTTATTCTTCCTGCTCATCTCGGAAGACTATCTTGGGATCATGTGAGTTGCTGCTGGAGAAATCTGCATCTCTCCAGCAAGAGCAGA
>VZTN01020800.1:0-16939 GCA_013400515.1 Erpornis zantholeuca
ATATTTCTGATGTAGGAGGTACCATGATTATTACTGGACTTGCTGAATTACTTTTTTTACTCTAGTGAGGGTTTGTTTAACAATTTGTTAAACGTTACATTTGGAACTGGAGTACTAAGTGCTTAAATAGGAACAAGGGACAACAAGAATAAGGGACAGTTCTGGATGAAATCATACCTAATTTTAAGCAGTGTACAAAAAATGTACTAATTATATTACCCTTGTTCAGGTTGAATTTTTATCTGTTACTCAGATCAAGACAACATCCATATGAGAAAGGGAGGGAGGAATTTTGTGTAACATACTGTATTTTAATAAAATACCATGTAATCTTCAGATCCCCATGTTTCAAATGAAAATAACCATGAAAGAAAGAACTTTAAAATTTGCATAATATTAACTAAGTTATTCATAAATGAATTTGTAAATTAGGTAGGTGCTTAAAGGTATTAGTAGTTTTCTTTTTGAAAAAAATATTTTGCTGCACAATTTTAACTTCTAAAAAGTATTGGTGCTGCTACAAGGAACTTTTACAAACTTAAAAATAAAAATCCCTTGCATTCCATGAGACCCTCGAATTTACATTGGACTACTGACCTAAGCTGGTATTAGAGTTCTAGAATCTCAAAATCAAATTTCTCAAACAATTAAGTTCATTTTAGAAAAATTTTTATAACAAAGTATTTTCCTAGTACAAGTACTGAACAATCTTGTATTGATATAGGGTAGAATAAATAAGCAGCTGATTATTTCAATTTTATTTCTGTGAACCTGCTAGGAAAAAAATGAACTCATTTATGTTCCTTAGACTGCGACCATTCTATTCCTTTTGCTTTAATGACTAGAATATTTTCTGCATTTCAAAACATGTTGAAGAATGAAATATATCACCTTTATTGCTTCAATTTCAAGTATTTCAGTATTTATCTATATAAGAAAAATCATCTCTTAAAGCTGTCAATAAAGCTGTGAATTTTTTGTCACTAAAGAATTCCTCACATACACATTCAGTTTGTGCCATCCCTTAAGGCTGCATTTTCAGACCACTTTATTACAAGTCCATAATTTTTCTTTTCATTTTTGTTTCGAAACCTCTTTTAAGGATTTTATTGGGCTTTTTATGTTGGTGAAAGTCCTTTGTATCAACATGTGGGCAAAATGTAGTAGTAAATAGGATGGAAAATTGTGGATTTTTATGCTGCAAAATTATCATTTTTGTTGCTGGCCTGGGGGTACAGGCCAACAGGTATCTGTGTGCAGACTTGATATGTCCACGGTGAGATAATCCCAGTATCATTCATATCTGAAGTCATATTCTTTAATGACTGAACATCTCTCTAAATTAGAGAATCAGAGCAAGGCTGGGATGGATGTTGCAAAGGGAAATATTTTTTTCCTATTTTGTTTAAGGAGGAATTGTGTGAGATGTTACAGAGCAGCTTCTGGCTTACAGAGGCTTATCCTTCATATAATTCCCTGGGCAACAATGTTATCCTAGCCAGTCCGCAAGGTGGTTTCTGGGATTTTTTTTTTTTTTAATGCAAAATAATATAAGCACAGTGAGCTGGTGAAGGGATGGGCCTGTGGGAGCTGCTTCCAAGACGCAGCATAACCAGACTATATCTCCACTGCTTAAAGTTTTCCTCTTGGCCAGTGGGATTCTTATGAGCACCACGCATCACAGGGATTTTTGAGAATGCACAGTCTTAGGTATTTCAATTTAATTTGAGGAATTTTGCATCTAAATGAGAAAAAGTCTTCATGATTCCTCTTAGCCTTTGTCCCATGTTGAGTGCAGTAACTGATGCAACTATTAACTGCAGAATGACTCTAAAAGCCTACAGACTAACTTTTGATTTTCAATATTAGCTGGTATCTGATTAGCTAATATCCAGTCACACTGTGGAGATAAGTCAAAGCAGATCCAGTAATGATACATAATTTAATGTGTAAAAGGATACCTGCATATCTGTTTTTTTTATTTTCATGCAATTATTTGCCTATTTCTGAAAATCCTTTTGTGTTTGTTGGGGCATTAGTCTCGCTTTTCTACATATCATTTTTCTTATAACTGTTCAATGTCTAATTTACTTTTCCACTGTTATAGCAGTCTTAGCAGGCAGGATATCAGAACTAATTTGGTGGCAAAACTACTTTTTGTTGCTTGATAGGTAATTCTGTAATTGTAAGCATTCTTATTGAAGGTTAATTTAAATGAGAACTCATCTCCTGAACAAGGCTAAGAAACAACTTTACTGGTTAGCATTTGATGTAATTTTCTTCTAATTTCCAGTAGATCTTATATAATAGGAGAGGGTGGGAGCAGAGTGGTGTTGTATTCCATTAATGAGCCTGGGCCAAATCACCTTCTTGAGCAGGTTTTCCAAATCAAAGTACAGGGGGCATCCTTCATGATTCATTCCCAAATGTTGCTTCCCCTCATTTGCAGCTCCATAAAACCTCATTGTGAATGTATTATCTTTCTTCTGTCCTTGGGACAGTATTGAGGGAGCTGGATTGCTTCTACCTGCTGCTATGCTGTGATGTCCTGGAGACCAGTTTCAGACCAGGAAGTCATGCTGCATGTTGAATAAATTGAGGGTACTAGATACGAGTAAAAAGTGTTTCTTTTTTTTCAGTACAATGTGTTTTGATGGCTGTATTTATCAATTAAAATATTACACAACAGTAGCTTGACTTGAGGTTGAGTCTAGCTTAATAGAATTCAGAAGTCAACCTGCATGTCTCATGATGGGGCTGTAAAACAGTATTTGAGTTTCATCGGCCATGAAAGCTGTGTGACAAGTGATACAAATTTAGATATGAAGAAAATGCATGCCTAGCCAGGCATGGAAGACACTGAAGATTTTGTTATTTTGTTTTCCATTTCAAGTTTANGTTAGTTGTATATCCTGATCTGCACTGAGGAGAAAGAGTTCATGTACCACTAACACACAAACACAGGAATTATTGTGGTGATGAAATTTGTGTGCCTAATTAGATGTCAATCANCTGTGTGACAAGTGATACAAATTTAGATATGAAGAAAATGCATGCCTAGCCAGGCATGGAAGACACTGAAGATTTTGTTATTTTGTTTTCCATTTCAAGTTTATGTAGCTCTCTGGCCTTTTACTTGGACTCTGCTGTCCTATCTCCTAATATTAGGTAGAAAACTCTTTAAGAAAAATAATTTAAGAAAAAATGTTATTAAAGTGTTGTATGTTCTTCAGAGATATTTTTTCCTATTAGAGATGTAATTACCTGTGATTAATCTGTAAAATTTGGATATGTAGTTTTCTCTGATTAATCATCTGAGGTGTTCCAGCTGCAAATGAGTTGGAAAGGATGAAAAAAGCAAAGCCAGAATATCCTTCTGTATTGTCTATGGTTACTTTATACGTATTTTGTTAATATTAATTTTCTTCATGTTTATATCTGGGAGAAGTGGGCTTTCTTAATTGTTTATGTCAAAGACAGTAGCATAACTGCATTCTGAATCTGGTTCTGATGTCATAGATTTAAACTTCACTTTCATAGACAGAAGTGGTGAGCGATGTAACTCCTGAATCTTTTTTTTCCTTTTAAAGATACTGACCAAAACCAGATTGACTATTTTATTTGTTAGTTGTATATCCTGATCTGCACTGAGGAGAAAGAGTCCATGCACCACTAACACACAAATACAGGAATTATTGTGGTGATGCAATTTGTGTGCATAATTAGATGTCAATCACAGGGTAAATTTCTTCTTCTGCTCAATATCTAAACCTTTTGCCTTATTAATGTAGAGATTGTATAAACAGAAGGCCAACTTATCTTTGGCTGATGCACTTGGAGATATAATAGAAAATTTGCACCCCAAACCCAGAAAATAGAAGAGATATGCACAGATTTACCTGTACAAGGCGGTTTTGATATCTATATCAAGAGTATTTCTGATGTAGACAGTAATAATTGTACTAAGAGGAACAAAGAGGTAGTTGTCTATGAAATACTTGTTGACTGGAAAGTGGATGTATGTAATGCAACATTAATGTGGTGCATTTTGATAGCTGAATATAGCCAGAGTCTGGATTTATATTTTATCCATGTAGAACAAAATTTCTTGTCTTGCCATCTTCTGTGTATTTCATGATTAAATTTTCTCTTTGGAATGATTTTAATAAAATAGAGGAAAAAAAAAGAAAGAACAATACAGATCTTCACATACCAAAAAAAAGATAGTATTTTTGATTACCTCCTACAGTTTTGGTAAAGACATGTAGTCCCAGAAGATTTTGATTTTTACCTGAGGGAAAAATATTGGTACACACAAGCAAAATAAGAACAGTAGATGCTGAATTATACAGCATAAGCTTATTGTGCAGAGTGAACAGTTTAAAAAGTACTGAAGAGCGTATTTGAAGATGAGAACAAACATCAAAGGAGCAGACAATCTTTTTCATCTTTCCTAGTAATTATTTCTGTGACTGTATGCTTTAAGTGCCTGGTGAAGATGGTGTTGGGAGAGGTGAATGACTGCCTGTCTCGCACAGACACAGACACACATCACACAGCTGAGTCACACTCTGTGCTGGTGATTCAATATCACTGCGCAGGCTAAAATAGCATTTCTATTGTTCTCTTATTAAACAGTCATTTTCACATTCTGAACAGCTGAAAGAAAAGAACTGGAGCAGATATTATCTATAGCACCTTACCTTGTGTGGTGTATGAATGATGGGTGATATCCATTTTAAAATCATAGTACTGATTCACTGGTTTTCTTTAGTTTGGGGTTATTTGACAACAGTGAGAACTCTAGAGTTACTCATGAAGTAAGCATGGAGAAAGGTAGTAGGGCTGTGGAAGAGCTAAATAAATGAGCAAGGCTTTGAGAATACATGATTATTTGAAAATTTCATAATGCTGAATTAATTTTTTCCCAATATTTTTTATGAATGAAAATATCTTGAATTGGTAAAATATACCACTATTAAAAATGTCCCTCAAAGACTTATAAAGGTGAATATTTTTAATGCAAGAGATGAATAGAAGCACTTCTTCACAAACTATAAATTTGTTTCAGTTATTTTACAAATTTTGAAGCAATGGGGGAAAAATGATTTATTTTTTATTAAATTTTTCCTTGGAATATGCATTATTAAATCCATCATTTATACTATTTTTACTTTGTTATGTTATTTTACTATTCTTTTACACTATTTCACTATAATAAAGCTCAAGTAATATCACTGGCTGAGGGTTTTGATAACATCCAAATTTGTGACCTCTGGACCCTCACTGGACCTAGAGAGTGCAATGCAGCAACTTCAGGAGGTAATTCAGAGCCAGCTGTTCCCAGACAACAATGTACACAACTTTCTCTCTTCCACTTCACCTTTCTCAGAAGGGAAAAATAAATCTTTACAAAATCTCTTTATTTTCCCTGCCCCAACCTATCAAAATGTTAAGAAACACTCTCCCTAAAGTCCATGTGTCCCTGAAAATATTTAGGTCTGTCTACCTTATTTTTTCATCTGTGACTTTACAAGCCAATGCATCATTCCTGTTATGGCTCTATTGTCATCTCTCCCCCTCTTTTTACTGTCTCATATAATGCTGATAGATGTACAGTGGTACTAGTTTCATGAGGCTTTTTCTGCTTTTATTCCATGCAGGATTGGCAATGGGCATTTTGTGATAAACTCTTATGTCAGGTAACTATGTATTGTCCTGTAGCTCTTATTCAATGAACTGATTTTAAATATATATTTCTTAGGTTTTTTGCCTTTTTGACAGTACATTTTCCAGTGAATGATTTTTTTCTAGTATTTGTGTAAGCTTTTAAACACTGAAGAGTTAATCACAGTCATTGTTAAGGGTAATCTTAGAAAACAGGACCGAAGGAATTTTAAGAGATTCCTGCATCTATCTGCATGCAGAATTAGTTGCTCCAAAAGCATTTATACATCTTCCTAGTCTGTTCCTAAGACCTTGGGCTTTTGAAAAGGGTCGCAGGGTCTCTGGGTGTGAAACCCCCATAGTTTATCACTGAAGAAAGCCACTAAGTGATCTCTGGGCACCCAAATCCTTGTGCTGCAGGAGAGGAGAGCTGCCTGCTGCCTGTGCAGTAGAAAGGCATCAGTGGCATGGACAATGTGTCCTTCACCCAGTACTGTACGGCCTCAGAGAGGAGGGTGGGGAAATGGAATGCTCTCCCCTAAAAGTGTGGAAGGTGTTACAGGCATGGATGTGTGTGGTGGCTGCTGGAGGTGGGTGACTTGTCCAACACGTTGTTCAGCAAGACTTTGGCAGCAGTTTAAACACATGGATTTGCACATTTTACCTTTGGTATTTCACAGTTGGCTCTGATACAGTAAGTTGTCCTTAAACAAAAGTAGTCTCAAGCTATAGCTTTCTCTTTTCATACAACTAGCATACATAGTTGGGTATTATTTTGGCTTTTATATATTTAGGATATTCAGTGTTTAGTGTACTATGTTCTTCTACTGGGAGCTATCCAGCCATTTCAATACTGCCTTCTGTATATTATTTGTATTTACAAAATAGCAAGGGGTTTCTATTTGGGTAAAATGTGTACATATTTGAAAATGGCTTAAACTGTTTTCAACAGAGAATCTTATTTATAAATAGCTGCTAAATGTATACCTATATATGACCATTCAATATCTGTTCATTAAAAGCAGTAAATGAATGTTTGAGCAGACATAGAAAATTATTGCTTTGCTTATCTAGGCTAAAGGAAATAGAAACATACTAAATTAAAGGATAAAATATTAAATTATATAGAGAAGCAACATTTGAGAATTAGACATAATAAAAGTAGCCATACTCTCTTTAAAGAATGGCTTTTTTCTTTTAATATATCTCTGGTACTATGATTTAGCATAGCATAAAGCCTTTGGAACAAGTTAAATTGTATTGAATCACACCTGTTGAACATCTTATATGTAATTATTAATTGGTCTTTGTCTTTCTAAAGATTTAAATGTATGCTCACTTTGTTTTCTATCCAGGTCCTTTTTGCTATAAACAGGTAGTGTTTAGGAGAAAATAGAACTTCTGATTACTGAGTCAATGCTTGTTTGTCTTCTTCAGCCAGCAGTTTCCACCTTCTTTGTCCCTTCAGAAGGTAATAGGAAGGGTTCCACAGGGTTTAAGAGGTTTTATAGGATTGCTGAGATTTGGAAGGGTCAGAGATGCTGCATTCATGAAGATAGGCAGGGTAGTGCCAGAAACTTGAGCACACACACTGAAGAAATGTTTGGTTGTGGAACTGGGCATTGCTTTAGATGCTGTGAGGCTGGACAAAAGCCTGGCCTTTTATAAGTAATGAGCACTTACCTTCACTTAAGAAACATTGCACAGAGTAAAATATACTGAGAGAAAATTTAACTGCATGTTTTTCTAATTCTGTGCTTTTTGGTGGATGTCCTTATTTATTCTCTATTGTGAGGTATTTGAGTGATGCACAAGGAATTGGTTCTGTGGGCACAAGCGATTCTGTTATCAACAAGTATATGTCAAAAAAATTGGAATAAACCTATGATGATAGAAGGAATTGGACTGAATATCTTTTTGTTTTGGTGGTTTTCCTGCATGGAGAGTCCTTCTTGGTAATCTGATAGTTGACCAGCAGGAATTGTGAATATAAGTATAACCTAGGACTGACATTGTAACCTGCTCTGAATAAAACCATGAAGCTCTACAAGGCACTAACTGTTTAATCTTTCATGTTATCAGATGGCATGTTTACATTTAATAGGTCAAGTAGCAACTGAGAAAACTCAGAAGCTGGATTAACCTTTTACAGATTTTCTGACAGTGGGTTGTTAAACTCTCTGTGGCCTGCAGTCTTTAATTTTCAGAAGTGTTTCTCAAGAATAAAACATTCTTTTTGCTTTTTTGATATAACTTCGTAGCATATAACTTTTTTTCCTTTCTTGTAGGATGCTTCGAGTGTTGCATCAAATGCCTGGGAGGTATTCCCTATGCATCTTTGATTGCTACCATCCTGCTCTATGCTGGAGTTGCACTGTTCTGTGGCTGTGGACATGAAGCACTTTCAGGAACCGTCAACATTCTGCAAACCTACTTTGAGATGACAAGATCTGCAGGAGATGTTATTGATGCCTTTACCATGTAAGTTCTCTGCTCCTTATACTTGTTTCCTTTTAAAACTGCTGAACAATTCCACGAGGGATATAAATTTGACTCAAGAAAATGTTTTTTAGTGAAAATCATGGAAAAAAATGGTTTGGGTAAGCTTATCATATGAAGTTTCGACTGAGCTGATATTTTTACTGTTTACGAGGAATTTTTAATGCTATTAAATATCTTTATCTAGTTAATTTATTACTAAAAATTACTTAATCTAGTATTGATGAATCTGTTCCATACATCCTTGCATAAAAAAAAAAGCAAACAAAAACCCCCTATTGTCCAGAAAACGCTAAATATATAAAGCAGAATTCTGCACATAGTAACAGTAACAAATTAACCAAGGAGTTATGCAGAACCCTGAGACCCGAAATGTCAAAATTCTCTTGCCTCTGGTTTTTCTAGAATTTATCTCTTTTGAAGGTTTCATGCTTTGCTATTCCTGAAAACCTATTTCTGGGAGCCCTTTGTTTTGCTGAGCATCAACTTCTCTTTGTTAAATTAACTATGTTTTAAAAAAATGTTGAAATTAAATGAAATGTATCTAGTATCTTTAAAATTGTCTCTTTAAACATGATTTTCATAGATATTCAAAATTCAAATTCTTACCTGGCAGTTAATGGTTTTAAGTAAAGCTGAAGCATAAAAAAGCATAAATTTGTAATTACTTTCTTCCATGAATATTTTGGTAAAAGTGATTTGATCATCAAAAACATCAAGCTCTTATGGCAAAGAGTTCCATAATAGGAATCAGGGCTTAGCAGTGATCAAAAAACAAACCAAGTACCAACTAGTGGAAAAGTCAAAGAGAAGCAGAGAACATACTTATGCCATTGTATAAGTCCTTCTTTCATCTGTACCATTAATACTGTACACAACTTTGGTGCCTCAAAGGACACAAAAAGGGATGATTACAGAACAGCAGATACACAGTTAAAAAAAATGAGCATTCTTCAGTCCAGAAAATTGAGAAGTGTTGCACTAGTGGTCTGTAAATTCACAGTATCATGAATAAGACATGAAAGATTAGGTTGTCTTTCTATTCCAGTACAAGAAGTTTGAGGTACCAGGGGAAAGCCACCAGATTCGGCAGGAGCAAGTTCTTCAATTTTTTCGTAGCAAAACTATAAACCTATTTGCATCTTATGGATGCCAGAACATTTTATGGCTTCAAGGGAAGACTGGATAACCTTAGAAAACAAATCCATTGGTGGTTTCTAATGATGCATAGATTTATCCAGCTCAGGAAGTCACAAAGGCTAGGCTAGTGTTGGAGGTTATCTTGTTGACTTGCCTGCTCTTCCTCTTTCCTTATATTCATTGTTTGACATAGGAAAATGAACGAGATATCTATATTTGGTCTGACTGAGTACCACTGTTTTCATGAGAGCTAGAAATGGAATCTAAATATCTTAACTTCTCTTGGGTTATGTTATCAACATGCTTTCCAAACCTTCTCTGACAATTTTAGGTGTACTCACAGAGGGATTAGTAGCCAGAAGGGAGCATGAACCAAATAAGTATATCACTGCTACACCAAGTTAAAATTTCTTCTTTGGATCAAAGAATTTATATATCCCTGTATGCTGGGTGGAGGGGAAGATGTATCTTCTGCTTTGTCTTTTTGGATCGTCATTTAGAATAATGAGTCTGGCTTGACTTGGTGGCTAAGGTTCATTGTTATCCTGATTGAAAGATCAGTCATTTTATTAGGCTCTAACTTATTTTATTAGTCCCTGGGAAGCTCTCAGTGCAGAACAGCCACAAATCAATGCTTTCTCTTCATAACACATTTTCCAGCTTCTCTCTGTCACACGCTAAAGTGAAAGTATCAGTCAGGGAATATAGTTCAAATGCATATAATTCACTGTAAAAGATTAAGGAATTGTAAAGGTAATTTTATTCAGTTGTGAAAGATATATCTAAACTTATGTCTTAAAGGCAGGATGGGGCAAGTATTTTGACTAAAAGCAGATAAGCCTTTGCTTTGAACTGGCTAAACTGTGTAACTTGCAAAGAAATTTGCATATGTTAATTTTCCACCTGTTTAAGTAGCTATTTCACTGCTTTTAAAAATAATTTTTTTAGGGGGAATAAATCCTTGATATTTTTCACAAGTACTGATTAACAGTTGGCAGTACAAAAGCTCTATAGTAATTATACTTTTGAAAGAACAAAAAACAAAAAAGAAGAATATATAAACAGAAATAAACAATGCAGTGCCTGCATTCTTAAAACAATACATATTGAAATGGAAATAAAACCAAGATTTTTTTATTCTGATTAAAAATGATAAGAACTTATAAAAAATCTAGCAGTGTGTCCTATTCAACTGTGCTTTTTAAAGGTTATTTAACACATTTGGGCTCTTAATGCCTCTAGTGCCGTGAAATGTCTCAGGCTGGCCCGGAGTCTGTCCTTCTGTGATGAATGTGCCAGGCAGATGCTGCAGTGGAGTGAAGTATATTAGATTCTGTTTAATCATGCTTATGGTTTCTGTCTATATTTTTATTAGCATGCTGTATTTCAAATGTCATTCGGCATAAAAATCAATCCCTATCTGACAGCTATTTATGTGGGTGGCAAGAGATAAAGGCTGTTCTAATTGTGTCCACTAGTGTTTGTTCTGAATGCAAATATCTCAACTCACAAGCCACCCTGTACCTTTTGTCTCTGTTAATGCAGCTACTGGCTATAATTTAGAAGAAGCAGCAGACCCCTGTAGAGAAAGAAGGGCATAATGAGGGCATAAACAAAATCTGAAACACCCTCTAAATGCTTAAAATAAAAGCCAAAGTACCTAGATCCAATAAAACCATTCAGAAACACCCATATAAATACCCCTGATGGCATCAACTGCCCTGGCTGTCCCTGCCTGGCCTCTCCTAGTATCTCCCCTCAGTCTTCCCATGGTCAGGACCCCACTTCAGTGAAGCCTGAGGGATTCAGTCCCTCACCACAGACTCTCCTGGCATGGGGTTGGGGCTGCTCTGGCTGCCCCATGGGGAACCCACATCCCACATGATGTCTTGACCCCTGGGGAGAGATTAATTAATTAAGAACCTGCAACAGGCAGCAAATCTCCCTTGGAGCATTCAGCCCTTGGGGACTCAGCCAGCAGCAACAGCCCCTTGGATTAAAAGAGGTAATCTGAGTCCTAGTCCTGCAGGTTGATCCCTCATTCTTGGACTAGTGTCTGAATTCAAATAGTATATACCAGCTGTAGTTCACATCCATTTCAGAAATATTGATAAGTAGTAAATATTTGTAATTTAAAAAACTATAAGCAAGTTTTGCATCTGTCATTTAAATTCTATAAATGTCAGTCAGTTACAAAAATTTTCTCCAATTTATGATTTTCTTTCCAATTTAAAATATTGAATGCTCATGGTCAATAATTGGTCAAAACATGGTCAAAGTTATGGAGGCAATCCAAAGAGATTCTGGATAGAGTAGAGAGAGTGTTTTTTTCCTTGCTTGTTTTGAGGAGGAAAATACAACCCAAAATTCCATCTGTAATAACATGCTAGACCCAAAAATTTCAAAAAAATACCAATGATTTCTTTTAAAGGATTTTGTCTCAAAGCACTGGATTATAACCCGACTTTGGTTTCTTCAGAGTGCACAGGTAAAACAGATACTCTAAATACTTGAAAGCTAATATAAATTAAATGTATTCAAAATTCAGGAGAACACGTGATACAGAGAAGTATTACTGATGGAGAGAACATATCTTCAAAAAGCACATATCTGAATGGTAGACTCTTCTCTCTTTAGACAGTCATTTTTAAATCCGTGAACTTTTAAAAAATTGGATGGCTATAAAAATGTTTGGAGTTCTCAGTGTGTGACCTTTTCATCGGGACTAACCTCTAATTATATTTCTTTCTGAATGACTTTTGGGAAGCTTCATTCCCTATAGCTCCCGACTTTTTCACTATCAGCATTGTCACTGTTGTAGTGGTAGCTGTTTCCCTCTACCCATTCCCCCACAAAGTGAAGGAATGCCTGTTTGGGATTTTGCAGAAATCATAAGCTTTTGTTTGGGATGTGGATTCTTTCAGTGTCTGTAGAGTAGTTGTTTTACTTGTGATTCAAAGGAAGCCTAAGAAAATAAATAAGATGCTTTAAATTATCCTGCAATCTGCTTTTATAATACTTAACTGCAGGAGGCGAATGGTTTATGTTGCTGACTTTGTCAGTTTAACAGCTCTGTCGCTTCACTGAAACTGAGCAATCTGCTTGAGGTGGATGTGGTATTCAGTCATTCTCCTAATAATTTAACAAAATGCAGTGAACACTCTATCTGCAAAGGACAAGGTATAACCAGATTTGCTTACTTAATCACTGATTTTGAGAAGATTACAAAGTCAGCAGAAAGAGACATATGATTATCAAGCATGTATTACATGAGCTGGATTTTTATATTTTTTTGGTGTTTGCAACAAATTCCAAAAGAAGATTTTAGAAAATCAGCAGTACAAGGTATGTTTTGTGTGTTTCCCAACAGCAACCTTTTCCAGTTCTTTCTCTTTAGTACGCAAGGCCACTTAGTGCCATCTGTCACATGTTTGTGATATATAGGCCACGGAACAAGGGAATCACGCTCTTAGAGTGGAAAATGAAGAAATCTCCCTGATAGTTTCGTTAAACCCATTTTCCTACTACAGTCAAAGCTAATTCAGATCATTGTAAATTCACTTCCTTTAAAGGTGTGAAACCAAATAGTAAACTAAATGAAGTTGCAATCTGTAAATCTGTTGTCACTCTGTTCTCTACAGGAAGTTCCATAGATGCTCTACTAGTGCCACCTTCCTAGGGCTAAAAATTCCCTTCCTTTCACAATGTGGAACCTGTGTTTCAGGTGCTGCTGTGTCCAAGTTTGATGATTGCTGATGACTTTTCTCCTACTGTATAATCAGGGTTTATTAATATGGTATTGTTTACAAATATACATATGTATATACAACTGTTTTCTTTTGAGGAAAACAAAAAAAATATGTGTAGAATATTTTATATGTCCCCTCTTAGTGATAAAACCAATGTTTTCAGAGATAGATAAAGGGATGTTATTCTGATCTGCTATCCTTTTTTTTGTTGTTGTTGACTTTGATGCTATCACAAGTTAAATGTTGGTAGCATTAAAATGTTACGAAAATGGTAGCACTAAAATATCATCATTATTTCTACACTGATATTATTAGAATACTGTGAAAGCTATTACGATGTGACCTGTAGTAAAGGACAGTTAATATGAAATGCAATATTTATAAGCATTTGCATTAGACTGTGTGATGATTCTGCTTAAGGCATCTACTTCATACAAAGTAGTGGTAATCTTGTTTTCCCTACAAGTTTGATCTCTTACAAAAGCTTGGAATTCTTTAAATTTGAACATACATTATGTTTTAAACACTGTTTGTATTATGGAAAGCAAAACATATAAGGCTCTGTACCAAAACAAACAATTGCTAACTTGTGCAGGGCTGTGTTTGGAAAACATAGCATGTTTGGAAACTGCAGCTGACTTTGTGCAGGAGAATGAAGTTATCTCTGCCAGGAATATCCAACCTTGACCCATGTGTCTTCTTTGGGTGTTATAATTTGACGGGAACCACTAGAGAGAGCACCATGTCATTGAAGATGCAGTTTACTTAAGGAGAACAGTTTCTATTTCATTGGAGTAATTGAGCCATATATAAATAGAAACAGTGGAAAAATATAGCATATTAAATATTAGATGCAGAATATAGGATTTGAGATCTGGTATTGTTAGCAGATACATCAAATCTGGTAAAAAACATCAGCACCTGAGAATATGACCTTTACAAGATTATACAGTGCTGAAAAGTCACATTTACTACCAACTCAGCTGTATTATGTAGTCCAGTCTTCTGTATTCTGGTAAAGGCAATACCAGTGAGAACCCATATAAGTAAAATTTAGGATTTGGGAATTACCTGCAAAGACATAGTCCTCATTTTATGAAACTATATAAGGAAATTTACAGCATCACATGAGAATAGCAGTGGAAGAATTCTGAAAATTCATAGCAGTGCTTTTGAATATCAACAGAGTGATCTTACATAAAGAATTTATTGGTCTTCTTCTGTGAAAACACAGTCTCTCTACTTTTAGGCAGACATCTGTATTATTTAGTATTGTGTTAAGCAGCTCTCCCTCTTGGCTGACTAAAATCTTAGATTAGCTATAGTCACTGCATGTCTGGTGATTTTTCCCTTTCTCAATAGGTGGTTCATGTCCATAAGAAATATCTTTTTTAAATACCTTTATTTCCTTTCAGTCTCGGTTCACTTTTCAAACAGATAAAATGGAAAGTGTATATTTCTATGTAATATCCATATTGCTAAAGATGATTTATGTGCTTTGTGAAACTAACTTGCTGCTCCACAGGATATCTGAAAAGAGTAAAATTCACTATTATGATCCCAATCTGGACATACATTAAGAAGTTGTCCATCTTACACTGTCAGTGTGTACTTTGTGTATCTCCAAGTTTATAGTTATACTAATGAAACTCTCGCACATCCTGTGATATGCTTTGGCCACATCTTTCTACACTATTGATATAGAAGGTTGCCTGGGAATTCAGTATCCATAGTGTACAACCATCATGTAATTCCACCAGAAGTCAGACAGTACTTAACTCTACACTAGTTCCAGTGGGTCTCTTGGCTTCTTCAGGCAAAGAAGCCTCCTAATCTCTTCTTCAGCATCTCTAAAAAAGTTCCTAAGAAAGTACTTTTAGACAGAACAAAATTAGGTCATAAAAAACAACCAAACAATGTTGAGGAGAAGCCTTGTCCATTGGTCATACTAAAAATTCAGTGTTTTGGACTCAAATATTTCATCCTTACTGAAATTCTTATGCTGGATCCTTTGCTATTCCATGAAAATGACAAGATGCATAGAACAGAGGTGTGGTTTGGGCTGCTTTTCCTCTTTCTCCATTAGCTTGAAGATTCTGTTCATCTTTGAGATGTGCTGCGAGAAATCTCTGCTCAATTGTCCCCAGGAAGGAAGCAACAAGCCTACAAACTTTTAGAGGATGACAATCTAGGGTTCTATTCTGCATGCCTGCAGAGAGTGGTACATCATAAATTAAAACCAATGGGTACTTATGTCACATCAACTTTGTTTCAGAGTAGAACAAGAAAATCTGGCCCTGCAGAATGTGAATGCAACTTGCATATTGTAGTATGATGATCTCTTCTTTATATAATACTAACAATCTGGCTTTAGTTTTGAGCAAATGTTTTGTATGATTACGCACAAAATTTCTTCCAGAAATACATAATCAGAAGTCTCTCTTTTTTTTTTTTTCCACTGTATTTTGTTTCTGCTTTAATAAAAATTAATTTTTTGTCTTTTTTGGTCTTATCCTTTCTCTACTGTTAATCCTTTCTCTCCTCATAGTTTCCTGAAAAACTTTAGTTGATCATTCTGTACACCAGTTTTATTTTCTTCCCACCTGGAAATTCAAAGTAAGACTCCTTATTAACGCAATCCAGAAAAATTCCTCATGGACTTACTCTGCCATTTTCTTAGTACTTACATTTTTCCCTTCACAGTGAGAATATTTCAATTTTTTTACCTCATTTGGGCTGTTACTTGGGCTTTTTTGTCTTGCTTTGCAGGTAGTACATGACTATTCATAAATTCTTCTTTCTCCCTATTTCTTTTCCTTCTGAAGTTTGTCTTTGCTTGTCTCCTCCTTTTCCTAACAATTTCTCTCTGTTTCATGGTACCAGCTATCTTCTTTGCTCAACCTGTTCAAGTGAATAGTATTATGAACTGACACCAAGAAATTGTTCCCAGCTGGTTTGCAGGAGAGCCTGAGCACATCTTTTTAAAAGTTCCACGGGGCTTGGTTTCTGCATAGCCTAAACAGACCTTTTTGGTGGCAAACATCCCCTTATACCTTGTCTGTCTTCTAAAAGCACATTTGCAAAATTATTTCTACAAGCTTGAGACAGCTCGAGAGGGGAGGCTGCTATCTCAGTGTCTCAACACCCTCTTAGGATCAGTCCCTTAGGGGGCAAGAGGATCACTGTGGAGGCCAGCATTGCTGGTTTACAGAGTAACAGGGATTATTGTGTATTCTAGGTGTAAACACCAATATTCAAAGTTCCCCATAATTGAAAGAGAAAAAAATTAAAAAAACCCCCAACAATCACCCCCAAAACAGGAGAAGCTATTCTACCCCAATGGTAACATTAGCATGTATTTCTCATCCTTCTAAATTGTCTATGCCAGCTGAAAAAAAAAAAAGGCAGTTTTAAATGAGGTATTGTACTATGGTAGTCTTATTAGCATTTCACTACTTTGAGTACTTTAGTATTTTATTTTTCTTGTTAGGTTTGGGGATTTTTTGGCTTGGAAATAGATGTAATCGCCTGAAACTACTCACATTCAGAGAACATAGTTTACTGGAACTCCTGTTTTATTTAACATTAATGCCATTGTATGTATTGGAGAAGTTATGTTATGAATTCAGAATAGAAACACGAGATAGAATAATAAATTCAGGAAAACTAGTCCCACAGTAATATGTAGTACTCTGGTACACAGGCCAATGAAAACCTTTGGAATATAAGGCTTTTATCTCTTGTTCAGTCTTAAGTGCACACATAATTTATTTGAATATAATGGTTTTATGGGCATCATGAGACTCATGTGTCACAGGACAAACTAGCATGAGCTTTAGCTGTTAATTACAACTAAATGTCTGAACTTCATTCCTATATAAACC
>VZTN01020818.1:0-20815 GCA_013400515.1 Erpornis zantholeuca
CTTTTCCAACCTAATTGATTGATTCTGTGATAGCATTTTATTTTATTCCAAATACAGACATCATTTCAACTGTGATGACACATGTAACTAACCACCCATGACAACACGGTTTCTCTTAGAACTGCCAGCATGGTTTCAAGTCCATTCTATCAAAGCTAAGCTTCCAAACCCCTATCAAAGGAGATGCTGGAATCAGAAACATGGCAAACCTTGTAGGTCCCACCTCCCTCCTTTCCTGATCCAAATTTAAATAGCTCTGTTTAATGTGGAGCTAGGCACTCAAAATATGCATTTGTACAGGTACTACTCTTTTGCAGATTCATCTAGAGTTCAGTGAAAATGATTTTCAAGACCAAAAAAGGAAATGATGTAACCATTTTCTCCATATTTTTGTAGCCACAAGATAGCTAGCTGCTGGTAAATGTACTTACTACTCAGGCTTCCAAACCACAAAAAAGTAATAATAGTTTTCCCTGTACATGCTGAACATAGAGCAATGGCCATAATCGTGACTTGAAGAAGTAACAGCACGAGTTGTGAAGAAAATGCCATATTGGAATTGCATCCCACATCCTAAAAGTACCCCTTTCCAAATAAAAATATGTTAAGTCATTTGAAATTTGGAAAAGATATTAAACATATATCTATCTGATGCCTGGTTCTGCTTGGTCTTGTATTTCTAGAATGTTGTTGCACAACAGAATGGTTTGCCTATCAGCATGTTTCCCCTACACCTTTTCTCCAAGGTAGCAATCCCAATATTTTAAAGTTCTATTGCAAAGTTTGTCTTTCATCACTAATAACTTTACTATTCTTCTTTCTAAACACAGTTTCTAATATGCAGGGGTCACTTGGAGAAGGCATTAACTCTCTACTGTATCTAAGTATTATATTAATGAATCACATATTTATTTATGAACCACTTCACCTGCATCTACCTCTCATATTTGAAGTTTCTCACCATTTCATGAGACAGGACATAATTTAAAGAAAAGTTGCTTTCATTACAAATTTTTGAATGAATAAAATTTGACTTTATTGTTTCTGATTGCCTATAAATTGCCTCTTTTCTCCCAGTCCCTTATTCTGACACAGTGAATGCTGTGACTATGTTATAGTCCCTTAGGTCCCTAGCACCTCATCTGTGATACTATATGAATATACACAGGAAAACCACAGTTCATTGGAATGTCCCTGCTCTCTACTGCTGCTTTGTTCTAGGCCAGTGTCTTACAGACTGTTTCCTTTACCAAACTTGTGGGGGGTGGGTTTTGTGCATGTGAGGTGATGGCTTTGACAAAGTCTTTATGTCACAGCTACATAGCTATTTGCTACTATACACTGTACATGAAATTACTTTTTGTTGACATCCCTGGGGATGGGGTTTTGAGGCCTGAAGCATACATGTTTATCCTGATCCATGTCACATTATTCAAATACTTCAAGCTTTTCTGCTGCATCTCTTGTTCTACTACAGAACACCTCACCTAGATTCCCTCCTGATTCTCAGAATTCAATTTCCTTACTTTTGTATCTTTTGTCTAAAGAGTTTCTGGTTCTACAAACTAGCTATTGGCTCTTCAACATTGAATTTAAGTTTTACAATAGCCACAACTTTAATCCAAAAAGATGCATTCTGACACAGGACTTAAGAACTTCTTACCTGCATTCTGCCATGTCACTTAAGTGAATGATTAAAGTGAACTTAAGTGAAGAATTTCCATTTGCATACTCTAGAACTAAATGTTTCAAAAGGCAATCACTGAGAGTGATGAGAGATTGCTCCCCTTATGCTCTAACAGAGTGTGACATTTGACTAGCTGAAGGCAGTTGAATTCGCCCATTGTTACTACCTCATTAGGCTTAGAGGATTCTTTTATCTCCTTCAACATTTTGGACTCAGTATCCATTTCCTGATCAAAAGGCTCAACAGTATAGCCCTAACATAGCTTCCCCCAGCTCTATGAACTAATCTGTCCTTCCTGTTCAGTTTATAGCACGTATTACACTTTCCTACCAATTTTTGTCGTTCTAACATTCTTCAGTAATGGCTACTATGTCAAGATCCTTCTTCTTTGTCAAAAATTTCAGTGACCCTTTTTAGTCTTACACAGCTCATGTTGATATAGAGATATGTATAGGTTTTGTATACATTTGGGGAAGCGAAGAGTTGTCATTTTTTATTAAACATTTGACAATGTTAAGGTCAAGTGACCTTCCCAGAGTTTCTCTTCTTTCAGTTTTCCTGCACATATGACTCTTGTCCTGTACACCTTTTGTATGACTGACATAACTAACATGTCTTAAAATGGTGTAATCCCTCATATATCAGTTTTTTTCTCAATTCCTGCATGAGACCACACTCATTAATTTCCTGCACCAACAATGTATTCTTACTACTGTTCTAGACAACTCCTTCCAGTGAGGTACTTTCTCCATAAAGCTCTGTGTAAGTATCCCAGTGGAGATCCAACTTGTCATCCATTAACTGAAATACCAAAAATCTGAAATTATGAAACCTGCACATTAGACTAAAATTAGACCTTAGTTCAGAAGGGAACATAAAGGGAAATTGGATAAGTTTCCAGGATTCTTTTAGTGGATAGTAATACCGGCACAGAATATACCCACCACAGTGATCTCTTCTCAGGCACCCTATGAAAGTCTGTTATTCACAGAGAATAACAGAGAGAATCTACTCAGCAGACTGTTTCTGGGGCCAATATGAACTGGCAATTAATCTTTTTAGTAATTCAATTTCCTAAATAATCTTTCAAATTCATAATCAAAGTAAGATATGACCCTGATATTGAGAATAGTTCTCATATTAATGTTTTGCTTCCCCTAGCTACAAAACTAAAAATTAAAAAATCCTTAGTACTAAATCAGCCACAGCATAATGCACAAAAGAGACATTAGACAATCTAAAAAGTATTAAACAATTAAAACAATTTCTGACAGAGCAGGAACACCTTTGCCATTGTCTAATCATCAACACATACTTATTTTTGAGAAAAAATACTGAATTTTATTTATATCTCACAGTCTAAGTAAATATGAGACAGCTGCTAAATAAGTCTATAGAAATCTCCTACGTTTTCATCAGATGTATTGAAAAGTAATGAGAGTAAAAGAAGGTACTTTTCTTCTAATAGCAGACCATATTACAGTAAAGAATCAGGTTTTTAACTCTTTTGGAGAAGGAAGTATTCCCAAGGGGTTTATTACCACATGATATGTTTAATATTTGTAATGAATAGCATGGAGATTAAGAGAATATTTAAAACTCAGGTCAAAATATACAAAAATGCATGGATACAAGTCTGTATTTAATCTCATAAATTCTCTAATTTTCATGGTTGCAGACCTGACCCTGATTTCAAGGGGCTTACTGGGTGTTTAAAAATCAGCTTGCTTCCCTCAGAAGTATAGTTCCCCGACAACTACCATGGTCTTGCACCATCAGTTTGGAGACATGGCAGAGGAAAGAATCTGTCCTTATCTGTAAAAAATACATATATTTTTTAGATGTGCTTTTTCCCTGAGAACTGATGTGATTGTAAAACCATATTTTGGTGGGTTTGAATGTGTAAATTCACAGAAATATTTTAGCAAAGATGGTTGGCTGTACTGCTATTTGGATATAAGACCTGGCTCATGCTGGTAGCAAGATAGGGTGAGGCTGTATTCAAAGCACTGTCTCTGGGACTAAAGAGTCTGTCTCCAGCTGCAGCATAGCTTTCCTAACACTGATAACTCCACGCTGATCACCTGGTGCTACAGAAATATTGATTCTATCATTGCAACAGTCTGAAACACTGACTGTTTTTCCTTCTTTCAGTCAGAATTGCCAGTAATTTTCTGCTAGCAATGGTGTTACAAATCACTGGCTTTTGATAATAGTTTTTCTACTTTGGATTATTACAAATACTATATTCAGCACTTAAATATTACGTTTGTACTTTCTCAGAACCAAAAGCATGGACAAACCTAATTACAAATAATTTTAAAGATGCTAGTGAATGTAAAAATTAAGAAGAGTATCCTGGACTGTACATAAGTTATGTTATTCTGGTGTCCAGAATGTCACATGAAAGGCTTTAATTTTATTTTATTTCATTGTGATTTATCTCTTATATCAAACAACAACAAAATAAGTTTCCAGGTGTTTTCTTTTGTGCAAACTGATTTGTTAATGAAATGCAAGTATATTTGCTAACTTATTACACTGATAATAAGATAGGACTGCCATGCCTTCAAGCACTGGGTGCCATAAGTGAGAGACTGGTGGGGTAAAAATACCAAGAACCTTTCCATTAGCATTGTTTTCAAAAGAACTGTGTGGATGTTTCTTACATTCATCAGAGTTCATATACAGACCTGCCTATGGAGCTGGAGATGATGAAGAGAAAATTCTGATAGGGCTTTGGACAACTGAGATTTTTCAGAAGTCACATTTTGCTGTGTGGTACTTAAATAAGTCACATGCAAACACAACTCTGGATTGAAAAATGACTGAGCGTTTGTCCACCATGTAAGGGAACTGTTACTGCAAAATGTACAATCTTCAACCAAACTGCACAATGAACACTACTAAGAGTTGTTACAGAAATCACATGTTTTCACAGATAGGTATGCATGTTATGGCAAGAATACACTTGAAGACAGAAAAGATATCTCAATAGTCAGAAAAGCTCAAAAATTCAGAAATTTAATATCAGGTTAATAGAGAGCATAGGAACCATTAAACAGCATTGTACATCACACTAAAATATCACTTGATTTCTGATGGTCCTTGGGAGTCTTACGTGCCTCACCAAAGGACATAATCAGTAAAAATATTCTAACCTTGCACACCACACCGAGTTCCCAAGAGCCTTCTTTTAAGTACTCCATCCATCTTTCACCTGCCATGTAAGTGTTACGGTTTATTCCATCATTGTATCATGAGAGCTGGTCTGTCAGCTCAGAGTACTTAACCCTTCCCAGGACTGCAAAGCCTGCTCATCCGCAGAGGAATGCCACTTAACATTGGCACCGGCTTGGTATTGTAAACTACACTCGGATGACACCTTCAGTCTACTGCAGGCAGAGATTCACCACTCCTAAGTGTTTTTTTCCTGCATGCTCTTGCACTGACCTTTGCAGCCCTTTAGAAAATGAACTGTGACTGTGGTTTGAAACACAGCTTTTAATTAAGTCAAAGGAATTCTATATAGCAACATGTGCAGACCACACTGGTAAACTATATAGATGCTGTTGAGTGTTTCTAGATGTCCTGGGCAGTCAAAGGAACATTCATCAACAGAAACTCTGGCACATGGAGGTTTTTCCTGATTTATACCCTGCCCAGTTAACATTAGCCTTTGTAACAAACCCATTTAAGACAGTAAACTCCTAACCATGCCTACGCTAAGGAATTGGGATTCAAGAGTGATAGATGCAAGATGCATATGGAGAAGATGAAAAGTAAGTTCCCACTTTGTATCAGTATCAGTCTCTTCATCTCCTTTCCAGCAGTTCAGTACTTAACTACCATGATCCACTTTTCCATCATTAGCATTTAGTTATGAATTTTATAACCCTACCATAAAATTTCTCTCCAAGCTGCAGTAAAGAAAAAAGAAAGTAAAGCCAGGAAGGTATTTCAGGGCTATGAGTGTTCACAAAAAAGAGGTGATTTCTTTCAGAAACAATCCTCATTTAAAAAAAAATAGTTTTGAAAATACTACATTTCACAGTTATTTAATCATTGATGTGCATTGGATGCTCTGTATCAGAAACAATCCTCATTAAAAAAAACCCCAAAACATAGTTTTGAAAATACTACAGTTAACAGTTACTAAACATGCAAATGTAAGCAGATGAACAATGTATCTGGAAAAGCATTTTTTACATATTCTGAACCATTTCAGAGCCTTGATAATACCATCAATTTGCAACACTTCACTGTATCTGAGTTTAGTGGAAGCAAGTTGCACAACCAGAAGAACTCTCTCATGTCAAGCCATAAGCACTATTCTAAAAATTTGCTTTGTATAAGACTTCATATTCTATGTAATGGTATTCAAGCAGAGAATTAGAATGAAGGGCAATCAAACTATAAAAATGTACAGAGGGATGACATCTAATAAAAAGAAATAAAAATATTTTAATAAAGGGAATTGTCATCAGCTTGTAGCTGCTTTGTGAGACTAGCTCCAAGTTTGGTTAAATTTAAGTATAATACAAAAGCATTAAAATTTCATTTTTTGACTCTTCTGCTTAAAATGCTACCAGCTTACTATACAGTATGTATTTCCTACAAATGGAAAAATTATTTCATAAACTCCAGTTCTGCAAAAGGACTCTTCTTCCAGAACTACTTTTGGACATTAAACATCTTCAAGGCCACACTATTCCATGCAGGTCACAAGAAGTTTGTGTATACAATCCCACTTGAGTATCAAAGAAAGTATCTTCTATACTTTCCAGGAAAAAAAAAAATCATTAAATAATTCTGTAGCAACAAAATTAAATACAGTTTTCCTGGTGGATGAGACCAGCCCATTACTATAATTGTGTGAGATATTTTGAAGTTATTGTCATTTTTCCAGTTAATCATCTGCTGTTCATGAAAACAGTTGGGAGAGATTAACATTAAAAATGCTTAGTGTTTTTAGACCAAAACAGAAAGTACTGTAATGTTTGATGTGTTAGGCTAGTTTGAAAACAGTATTGTACAACAAATCAAGGGTCACATAACTGTAAGTCATATATTTTAGTTGAACATCACACTATACTTTTAAAAAAAGAAAGCATTATTTCTTTGTATCTCAATAATATATATCTAAATGTTACATACAGTGGAGTGCATAATACTAGAGGGGGTTTTTGTTGCAATTACTTGCTCCAAACATGTTTATTCAGGTATTTAATTAGTCTGAAGGTTTTTTTCCCCACTAATCTGCTTATCTGAAGTCAACCAAATGCAGAGCTTAAAAGAGATATTTAAAAGGCAGGTGACAAAAGGCCATTTATTCCTTAACTAAGGCACATGAATGTTCAGACAAAAATAATAACCAATGTAGGCTGTAAGTCCCAAACCTACAAGGGTCTAAGTAACTGTTAGAAGTCTTTCTTTAATATCGTGAGTTCCAATTTTGCAGTATTTGGTTTTGCACCAAACAGAAAACAAAGCAGGAAACAAAGAATGTGAATCAGAACTCACAAAAATTGACTTACATTAAAGGAAATATCAAAGGACGTGACTACTTCTACCTATGCTAAATAAGAGCCATACAACCAGTAAGGATAGAATAGAACAGAACAGTATAGTTCAGGTAGAAGAGACCTACAATGACCATCTAGTCCCACCACCTGACCATTTCAGGGTTAACCAAAGTTAAAGCATGGCTTTAAGGGCACTGTCCAAATCCCTCTTCAGGACTGACATGGGCTGGGCATAGGCAGGGGAGGCATCAACCATCTCTCTAGGAAGCCTATTCCAGGTTTTGGCCACTCTCTGAGTCATGAAATATTTCCTCATGTCAAGTCTGAACTTCCCCTGATGGGAGCAACTTTGAGCCATTCCCCACGTCTCCTGGCACTGGAAGAGGAAGAAGAGCTCAGCACCTCCCTCACCACTTCCCCTCCTCAGGAAGCTGTAGGGAGCAGTGAGGTCACCCCTCAGCCTCCTCCTCTCCAAAGCAGACAAGTCCAGTGCCCTCGGCAGCTCCTCAGAGCACATTCCATACCAGCATCAGTACCCTTCTCTGGATGTATTAGAGTCACAGAAGAAATATTTAAACATTTAAAAATTAAGCAGTAGTAACAGTAATTGGAGAGAAGGAAAAATAAGTTAGGGAGAACCACTGGTATGTAAACCCATGAAATTTAAATAGGAAAAACTATTTTATTTTCTGCTGCTAAGATCTACCTGTGCTTTTAGATGGACAGAAATTTTAAGACTAAAACTAATTAAAAAATTAGAAAATGAACTTCATAGAACAACCTTGTCTTATCATAATACAGAAGGATTTTTCAGTGGCATGATCCACCTGTAGTATCTAGGTTCTGAGATTATGTAAAAGGCCAATATCAATTTCCTTTGAGGACCCAGTTATGTCAGAGACCTACTGGAAATCCATTCCCATAAAGCTAGTAGCATAATTTCTCCATAAACATATATAAACTGGATTCACTTAGACTTTTCTTTTTGCTAAAGAACTAAATCTGTATACCTGCAAACATTTTATTACTCATGCAATTTAGTTTAGATAAACAGAAGAAAAATATTTTTCTAACATGTCTTTATCCTCTACTTCAATCATACATCTGAAGAAATATTCTTTTGGAAAAAACTAAGCTTTTGTTCATTTATTTCTTAGTCTCCTGAATACAGCTGACAGTATTCAACACAAAGCTGGTTTTTGAAAGATGATTACTGTTGACCCAACTCAGCCAATTACAGAAAACCAGAAATTATCAAAACACAGTTGCCACATAAAATTAATTGACAGTTACTACTGTTATGGACTGCAATGGAATATGTAACCTGGAGAATTAGCAAAGACAAAGGGAGGATTTCTCATTTAAAAAGGAGCTCACATTGTGGGATTTCTTCTCTGCCATGCATGTATAGGATGATTTTGGAAATGATCCATATGACCCATATTCACTTCACCTACCATTAAACACTTGACTGAGGATTGCAAGATGGTAAACACATTTCCCTCATATAGGCAACAGAGAAAGACACATCCAGAGGGTGATTATGACTCTGATAATTGACTACAATTATCATTACTATAATTATGACATGACTCAGTTAACAATGGAGTTACAATAAAAATACTATCTCAAAAATCTCACGTAAATTCTTGGTTTAGTACTGAGATGTATCCAGGACTGTGTTTATCAATTCCTCATCAGCAAAATGTGAGAAATAATATTTCCACAATTTTCAGAAGAATAAAAGGCACACAGGGCACTAAAAGATACAGATAGGATTCAGTATTGGGCTGGTTTCAGTTCAGTGAACATTTGTCATCTGCCTTCTGATTTACAGCAGCAGAGGTGAGACAGGCTGCCAAAATGAATCCTCACTATATAATAAAATCTTCAGTATTTCTGGGATTCACTGTCACTGATACCACAGATGTTCCTTATCAATTGTTTCCTTTTTACATATAACAGAATATTCACAGGCTTAGAGTCAATACTCCATGGGTTGAAGGAAAAAGCAGTAATGCAGTCAACAAATGTGCCCTGAATAAGTGGTAAGTGTCTAAAGTGTTAAAGGACAGCTCAGATGTGTGTACAATCCAGTTTTCCCTTTCAGCACTGACAAATGCTCAATCTTCAGTCAAGCTCTACTTTACAGGCAGTTGACAGTTGGGGCCTGCCTGCATTCTCCCTTAATCCATCAACACATACTTGAAGAGAAAAGAGATAGTCCATCTCCAGAAGAAATCCAGAGTTTTTTCAAGTAGGCTTCACGTAGATATAGCTTACTTATTTGTCTTGCATAAACACATCACTCAAGAACACATCAAAGACCTGTCATAAATCTGACGCTTGCTTTTTTGTTGTTATTATTATTGGTCAGCTATTCAAAGCAATGAAGTCTTGGCTGAACTTCATGAAGCTAAATCATGCTAAGCTAAGACCATTTTCAACTTAAGAAACATGATACCACCACAAAAAATTAATTAGAAATGTCCCATATATGTAACTGGCACTCAACTGACACTCAAATGTAACCGCAAGATATTTAGCTTATATTTACCTTGTGTTTGATTATTAAATTGTAGGTGTTTAATTTTGATTGAGGTCTTTTAAGGAAAGAAAAGTCATTGAGTTAGAATGCAGCCTGCTTTCTCTGTGTTAGCTCCACAATGTGAACCACAGCAAAGTAAAAGGAGATTTTCTTTTAAAGACCTAAAATGCTTAATTTTTACTGTAAGTAGGTATAATTTTACAAGGAGACCTATGTTACTGGTGATCTTTACAAGGAGCTGTGTAACACTACCTCTGGTTGTATATTGATTAGCTAGCAAGAAAACAGATTCTGCTTCTGCTGATGCAAACAGCAGTCACAGTAAAACCCAAAACATGTTGGGAGACTGTTCAGTCAGGTTTTGCATGTTAGCTTGTTGATGACAAATAACAGACAGACATTTATAGTTTTTTCTTGCAAAATTTGATTAGTAAATACATTTTTTCCTTTATCATTCATCTAATTAGCTGTAAGTTCTAAGTGACAGGCTAAATGCATCCTTCAGGCATGTAGAATGTTTACTTTGTACTGCTATGGTAGAGATGTTGAACCAATGTGATTTTGTCATGGAAGCTAGCTGCCTGAACCTTTCTCCTGAAACTTTTCTGTTTGTAAAAGCTGTCAGAGTTTGAAACTGGTTTTAAGTTCATAAACAACTGATATTTCAAATTTGAAACAAAATAACAGACTTGAAAATATTTAGTGCTTTAAAACCATCAATTTTATTTTAGAAAATACATGTAACCTCAGAATTAATTGAGATGCAAGTAGAGTGAACACAGAAACCCTTCCAGAACTTCTTCTTAGTCCAGTTCTTTTTCTCATAGTAAATTACTAACAGGAACCTAAGA
The DNA here is from genome assembly GCA_013400515.1 of Erpornis zantholeuca. Classification (NCBI taxonomy): domain Eukaryota; kingdom Metazoa; phylum Chordata; class Aves; order Passeriformes; family Timaliidae; genus Erpornis; species Erpornis zantholeuca. The sequence goes on from VZTN01020818.1 coordinate 10,612, forward strand.
GCAAAAAAGTCTTCTTTTTATACCAGTATAAATCGTACAGTTTTATTTTTCAAATTTACAAAACAGTATTGTTTTTGATGGATTATGGTCCAGGGAAATGTTATTCTATATTTTGAAATCAGATATTTATATTGTAAAACACATGACACACAGTAGATCGTCAACCTCCTGCTACTGTGCAATACTGAGATGTCTTTATAAGTGTATTTTTCTTTTGCTCTTTAACACCAAGATTTGCAAATTAATTTGACAACAACAGGAGAACCATATATTAAAATTTGATGGTTGTGATCAAATGACAATAGAGATCGGTTAGCTTTCTCTTTAACTTTGTAAATATGTCTCCAAAATACTTCCCAAAACCACCACAAAGATTAACAAAACTACCTATCACATGTAAAGACAGAAGTCTAGAAATCAGCAATTAAAATTACTATCAATAATGCTGTCAAGGAAGAAAAGTAATACAAAAAAAAAGTCCTTAAGCTTCAACTCAAAAAAGCAGTAGTATAATTCACACTTTAAAATTAAGAAAAACTAGTTCTACTCAAAAAAGTTATCCCTATTAGCTTTAACTTCCCTTTATTGTGACACTAAATGGAAGCTTCAGAATATCATCTTCTATTTTTAACATTTTTCTTCATCTTTGAATATCATTAAAGAAACCCTAAATGCTTCACAATCCTATCTTCTGCTTCTATGTGCTGGTATCTCAAAGTAAGAATTCTTTTTAGTTTTACTTGATAATGACGGAAGAATCCTCCTCCTGTCACTAGTGATATGACAGCAGACATAGCATTAGGTGCATGGTCCTCACGGCATGAAGTGCTTTTTGGTGTCTCGGTTTAAACTCTGGTCATAATGAAAGGCAAACATGAGTGTTGTTTTCTCATCAAGATGTCAGCAATCTAAGCATAAGAGTTCAACTCCATAATTTCTAAATACACTGGTTGATTAATGGGTTCTAGCAGACATGAAATTTTTCCTGGAATACTCTTAAAAATTTCTTGATACTTTTTCTGTTATATACTTGAGATTTTATATATAGCTAAATGTGTATCCTTGTACGCAGAGTTTCAGATTCATAGTTTTATGTATAATGTGCTTAAAAGTTGCATTTCAGCCTTAAAAAAGCATTACTAGAGCCATCATTCTCAGTATTTGCTCCCTCAGCAATCGGAAAGGTCAATAAAAGATCTGTGTCATTCTGCAGCACTGAAATGATGAGGCCTGCTGCCAGTGGTTGACCATGACAGCAGTGGGTGAGCAACTGGTTCATGGGTGGGGCACAAAGGGTCACAGTGAATGGGGGACATCCGACTGGCGACCTGTTACTAGTGGGGCTCCACACGTGGCCCTGTGCTCTTCAACATCTTCCTAAATGACTTGGACACAGGACTGGAAGGGATACTAAGTAAGTTGGCCAATGCTATTAAATTTGGAGGAGCTATTGACTCCCTCAGAGGCAGAGAAGACGCACAGAGAGACCTGGACAAATTACAGGGCTGGGAAATCAACAACCATATGAACAAACACAAGTGCTGGATTCTGCACCTGAGATGGGGCAACCCTGAATGTATGGACAGACTGGGAAATGAGAGGCTAGAGGAAAGAGAGGAATGACAGGCCCCAAGGAAAGGGACCTGGGGTCCTGATTAATGGCAAACTGGATATGAGTCAGCAGCGCCCTGGCAGCCAGGAGACCCAAATGTGTCCTGGGGGGCATCAGGCAGAGCATCACCAGATTGGCAAGGGAGGGGATTGTCCCGCTCTGCTCTGCACTGGAGTGGCCTCATCTTGAGTGCTGGGGGCAGTTTTGGGCACCACAATATAAGAAAGATACAAAGCTGTTAAGAGAGTGCCCAAAGAAGGATATGAAGATGAGGGATGGTGTAGTGGGGAAACCATAGAAGGAGCTGCTGAGGTCATTTGTATTGTTTAATTTGGAGAAGAGGAGGCTGAAATCTACAGCTTTCTCATGAGGGGAAGCAGAGAGGCAGGCACTTCTCTGTAGTCACAGAACCCAAAAAATGGCAAGAAGTTGTGTCAGGGGAGGTGTAGGTTGGATATTAGGAAAAGGTTTTTCATCCAGAGGGTGGTTGGGCACTGGAACAGGCTCCCCAGCGAGGACCAAACTTGACAGAATTCAAGAAGTGTTTGGACAATGCTCTCAGGCACATGGTGTGACTCTTGGGATGTCCTGTGCAGAGCCAGGACTTGGAGTTAGATGATCCTTGTGGGTCCCTTCCAACTCAAGTTATTCTATGATTCTAACGAAGGTGGCCCTCTCTGAGGGACACAACGAGGATCTAGAAGAAGAGCAGACATCCCCATGTCTTCTGATTATGCTTATGCCTGCTGATAGTTTTATGTGCTAATGTAAGGTCATGACGTAGAAAGTCTATGGTTGTTCAGGAAATGTTTTCCTCTTAGAGAAGTTTCAAATGACATAAATCAGGGGAAAGATAATATGAAATTACTTTACTAATAAGCAATGAATACATTATTTCTAAATGTGCTGACATTCAAATATTCTATAAGAAAAAGCTCAAAATCAAGACTTCTCTTCTTGCCCTAGCTCAATGTCAATAAAATAAATATTTATCAAATCGTAGTGCTTTGCATATTTGCTTTGCTGCTTAAGTTAATTTCATTATGGAGAATTAAAATCCTAATTTTGGAAACTCCTGAATAGACAATGTACATACATGCTTTTTAACACTTTTCATTGCCATACATCCATGACAATTTGACTGCAATTCAACTTCTTTAGGAAGAGCAGTACTTGTACTAATGGACCCTAATTAATAAGAACCAGAATTGACTCTGCTAGCTCGATTCCATCAATACTTCCAAGGTTTTCTAAAGCACTGATGAGAGATTTGAATGGAGGGACTAGGAAAGGAGTAAAAATTGAAGCAGGCACATGGTTTTCATTTGGAGTGGAGAAAGACTGTTACAAAAATTACTTGACTGCTGCAGGCAATATTGGAGATTAAATGGAAACTGGCTGAACCTCAGCTTCCAGTTTATAAAGAGCATTCACTCTATAAAGTTTCCTTATAGCACCTTTTTACATAATGAGCTTTAACTAAATTCTGTCAGCACGGAAAGTGGTTCATATGGTTTAAGATGTGTCTTACTACAGGAATTCAGAAGATTTTCCTTTCAAAGGCAGAGAAGAGCTGTAAAGGATGGCTTGACTTTTGAAGCAGTAGAAGATGTACCTTTACCATTTCTCACATTCTCAACTACATGCTTGAAAAAATCTATGGCAGGATGTTGATCTTGTCATCTGCAATTATCTTTCGCCTGATTATTCATATACTATTTTTCATCATTCTCAGCCCCTGGAAAAAGGGATTTTTCCCGATAGCTCTACAATTGCTAAGGCAAACAGGAAGGACAGAATATATAAATTGATGCCATTTACATTTAATTTTCTTAAATTTCAAGTTTTTCCTTCTGTTCTGGGCTCAGAAAAAAATTATCAATAATGGTTATTTCTGAAATCTACTTTCCTTATCAAGGTGGCTCCTTTTCTTTCTGCTTCTTTGACCTTCAGAGAACTTCCAGAAGCCTCAATCCACCAAAAGTACTAGTTATGAGGAAAAGAACACAAGAAGCATCAGGATTTATCTGCCCTTGTTTTATTTGTTGATGTTGTTATGAACTAAATTCAGCTTCTAAGCATTTTAAATAAAAATGACAAACAATATTTTGTATAGTTGTGCTTAGAGAGTATGTTGTTGCTGGCACTGTGCAGCCACAAAACCTGTGTTGCCATTCCAACTAGATGCAAAAACTTAAGACTTAACCATTCAAAACTATTAACAGCGTAGTAGTTTTATCCATGCACAATGTTCCTGGAAACTCAAACTAGTTATGCCAATCAAACATATGATTGCAACTGACTTTGTTTTTCCATAACACAAATTTCTAAATCAGTAGAGTTAAATTCTATTTTTTCTAGTGAGATATTGTGAAGATTTTGAAGTCATCTAGAAGAAAGGGAGTTTTTTTAACATTATCCGTTTGCAAATAGTTCCTTTTTCAAACCATGGTTTAAGCCAAAAGGATAAAAAGAATGAATTCTGGGGTCAAATGTGTTTGTTTCAATTGGAAGCTAAGTATTGGTATTCATGTTCGAATAATGTATAAGTGAATTTCATCTCAAAACATTATTTGAAAGGAAAGATAAAAAAGTTCTAAACCATCCTATTCCAAATGTCTGCAAACCAATACTGTGCCTCCTTCTTCTTTTTCAGATCTATTTAAAAATTTACCAAACAGTTCAGGTTGAAAAATACCATCACCTGGGAAAATCAAGTACTTATTTCAACTTTTCAAAGTATTTTCCTTGTAAGCACTTATTCAAATAAAAGACTTTATAAAGATTAGGGACTTATTGTCATTTGATTGAGAAATATAGTAATGTCTTTAGAAAGTCAAGGAAAGGCTACAGAAAGGTAAAATATAGACAAATATAAAATTTGATTCATATTTTATCAATACATATGTCATAATGCATCAGAAGTTAAAACTAATTGAACAAAGGAGTTGCACAATGCAAACAGGTGGTAAGTGAAGATGGCATTAGCCAAAGAACATGATACTGACACATGTATTAATTTGTTGATTTATAATTTTGGAGCCAGAATTATCCCCTTGAACTCCATACACAATAAAAAAAATTTTTGGCATACTTACTCAAAGGGGAAAGAATCAATTTTACAAGTGTAATATAAAATGTGATATTTATACTGTTTTCCGGTTGTAATCAGCACTGTCTGATGTGCAAGTAATTTGCTGAATGCCAAAGACATTCATGTCTGGCTAACAGTTGTTGGCTGATTTTTCTGAAAGCTGTGTGTCAGAACAAGAATCTGTTTGTGGTAAAATGGTTCGTGCAGGAAGGTAGGCAGCCTGTTTCCACATACTGCGCTAATGATGCCTCTTCACAGCAACCACATTTTCCATTTTGGAGCCCTGCTCTAAGTCATCCTGAAGTCTCCACTGGGAGAATGTAGGGGAAAGAGGGTATATCCTCTCCTCAAAGCCTCAGTTCCCAAATTCATTTATTTACCAAAATGAAAACAAGATGAAAATAGCTCTCTCAGCTAAATTAGTAATTGTTTCTTTTAAGCAAACTAAAAACCGTACCTTGTCTTTCTTTCCCAAAGAGCTCAATATTTTTGCACTAGATAAACAAGCCTCAGATGATGTTAAGTATTACCTTTTCCAAATATTTTACTGGGTTATGAAGAGACAGTGAAAGGAAGGGATATGAAACAGAAGAATGCACTGCCATGTGTGCTGCTTTACAGAAGCCTTGAAAAAGAGCTATAGAACTAGCTGAATCACAGCTCCTCTTGGCAGCCCTTTAACTGAGGTGGGGGTCAGCATGCAGGATGGAAAAACTCAGCAAAGATGAGTTCCAAGCTCACTGACCACTTCCCAGCTCAACTCCACCTACTGAAATTGAAAGAGAAGTACCAACAACAAATCCACTAATGCTCTTGTCTGCCTCTTTCCCCTGATAGTCAACCTGGCCCAGTGATGAAGGGAACACTAATATAATCGTCCTGGTAGGGGAGCTGCTTTATACCCTTCAAGAATGTCCATGTAATGTAGTGCAATACAGCCCTCAACTCTCTACCAGTGGCCACACAGGAACTACATGGCACAATCTGGGAACAATCCCAAGTTTCCCAGTAGAGAGACCTTACTCTTGATCATAAACCTATACTTTCTTTCTCCTTAATACTTTATTTTTCAGTAATAGATTCTAATCCCTTCATAAGCCCATTAAAGTGCTGCATGCCAGTCCCTTACCCATCATCAGCAGACCGCCCTGCAGGCCTGAAACCACTTCAGATGGCAATTTTTCAAGCCACATTAATCAAAATGAAATATCTCTCAATTAATTATCCCTCTACAACCTGCATTCCAATCCCACTCCATAATTGACAATTACTTGCCCATTCTTCCTCACAAAGCCTGGAGTAAATTGGATAATTTTAGCATTTGTTTTATTTTGACTGTTCCTAAATTTAACGTGGGAAACTCTTTGCACCCACTCCCCCTTCCTGTTTTGGTAAAACAAGTTAGTTAGAACTGATGTCTTCACAATTAAATTTTCAACAACACATCAGGAAGGGCTTTGCCTCAGCTCTTTATTGATCTCATTATTACAAAAAGCATGTGGTTATAGCTATGTCTGGCACTTTATACTTTTTCTCATGACCTTAAAAGGTACTAAACAATATATTCAAAATTTCATATTTAATATAAAAAATACATATTAAAGCTTCTGCTCCAATTTCTTCCAGACCAACACATTGCAAAGTATTTCCCGGTTCATATTAAACACACATGAGAACATTTGCACTTACGGTTAGGAATCAGTTCTTGACCTTCTAAACTTGTATTGTTCCCTGATGAACACTCTGGTTCTAATTCCCTAAAAGGCCATGACCTGGTGTGTATCCAAGGTCAATTAAAATGAAGTCCTTAAAGCTTTTTCATATGAATTCTAACATGTTTTCTAAGAATTATAGTCTCAGACCTAACCCTCTGCTGTATAAGATTTTTCCAATATGAGTTTCTGATTACTCTGAGCAGCTGAGTGTGCTGTATTTTCTATCATTCATTCCCTGCACAAAACAGCCCTTCTGGCTTATCACCTTCCTCTTCATCACTCTGTCTTGGAATCAGAAGAATGAGAAGCATTAAAAATCTGGTCAGCTATCAAGGCCATTCTCTTACTTGGGACCACCTATTTCTTACAAAGCTGTTCATGCTGAAGTTTTCCAGTCTCATTTGAATCTCCTATGGTTTCGTTTTCAGGGTAGTGATTGATATTCAGCAGCTCTTCTCTTGCTGTTTGGTCTACGTTTTCCCTTTAAAAACCCTACTTCATCACCCATGACTTGACCAAGTCCCTTCTTATGAAGGCTGCTTCTGCCCAATGAGTTTTGCTGTACTCAATAACATCCCTATTCATGCAACCCAAGACGACAAATAATGCAGTAGATAGCAAGACAAAGAAAAGACACAAAAGGCAAATTATGAAACACAAAAGACAAGGCACTAGAAAGCTTCTAGCTGGGTGACTTCAGATGATATCAAGGGAGAAAAACTGCTCCCCCCCCCCAAAAATCAGAACTCAGATTTCAGACCAGAATTAGCAAAGACAGTCAAGAGGGGACTGCCAGAATTGACATACATAAATAACCCAGTTCAGATTAATCACCAACAGGTGATTAAAGAGGAAAATAGTCAGATGACTGTGGGAATGGGTTGAGACTCTTGAAGAAAGGCAACTGGAGATGAGAGATACAGAAGGAGTGTATGTAAAGTAGAGCTAACAGAGAGAGGAGGCAATAGCTTGGATGATTGCTGTCAAATACCAGGACTCTGGCATGATAAAAATTTTTCACTGAGCACACACGTAAAAGAGTCAGCCAGGTAAAGCTCAATTGCAACTGCTATCAATCCCATTTGACAAATCAGGGGACTGGAACAAAAGAGATTTCTATTATTCTAGTGAGATTCAAAGGCAGAAACACTGCCTTTGATTATTAGGTGCTCTTAGAATAACAATGTAGAACATGGAATGGTAATTATTACATGCAGCAGGAATCGGAAAGAGAGGGAAAATCTTTTATTAGCTCAACCGACATAGCTAGAACACAAAATCTCACAAGCACACCAGGCCTTTTTTACTGTTTTTTTTTTTTTATTACTAACTCCTTTTTAAATTGGTTTATTAATAAGTTCTTTCTAGTGTTACAGCTATTATTTTTAAAATGGTACCTAACTTGATAAAAGTGTTATTTGACTCATCCTCTTTGTAGATTTTAGTTCACATTGTAGCTAAATCTTAAGCCACTGGCCTGACATGGTTTTCAACTAAGTTTTCTATTTCTATATGGATTTTTCAGCTCACTTAAAATCACCAAAATACAGCTTTTGACTTAAGCTTATCCTGGGCTAACTAATCATCCTAAAAAACAGCCAGAATAGCTTTTCACAAAGTGAAATTAGGGGAATAAAGAAGATAAGCAGGAACACGCTGTACTTGTCAGTGTAAATAACGTATTTTACTTGTAGTGTACTAAAGTATCAGGGATATAATAAAGTAGTGATTTAATAAGCTAGTTACTTAAGTAGTCAGATTCATTTTTTTTAATCTGTAAATTAATAACATGGGAGTAACAACAATCTTACTGCTCTATCACACTGCAAGTTTGTTACAAGTCAGGCAGGCAATAACACTCCTGATATTCAGGAATGTCTGCACATACTCAGCTGGCATGCAGGTGTTCAGCTAATAAAATAGAAATAGAAATTTGACAGTTAGGCAGAAAGTTACCACATGTTTCTAAGAAATAATTAGGAGAACAAAGGAGAGAGATGCACTGATATTGCTAAAAAGAAACACCCATCATCTTTGCTTGTCTGGCATTTTGAAAGTTTACATGGTAAGAAGAATTCCTCTTTCCATTTAAAAACCAAAAGACTGTATTTGCAGCATATTGTATGCAGTTTTAGGAGAAAGAATGTAGGAGACCCATATAAAACATAACTGTAGAACTGCAGCACTGTAAGGCAAGTAATTTTAAAAATGGGCAATTAAGATGGAGGAAAGTTAATGGCTCAGTTTGAAATGTGCTGAGTAATGAAGACCAGTTGCTTTAGATATTCAACCACGGTAACCACAAGAACAGCAGATTAACACAAGTTTTCTTGGTAAATTGGAAATAAAAATTTAATAAAACCTAGCGTTGAAATCTGATCCCATTTCTATGCACACAGTAATAGAATAACTCATTTGACATCTCTAAAAAAATGTACAGCTACACATTCCCAAGTCCCAAAATTCAGCTACAAGTACAATTTGCAAGAACACAGTTTTTATGCAGTAGCTTTACCAAGCTCTTTAAAGCTTATAACTGTGGTCCCCCAAGCACGTCTGTTGTTTCAATAACCCTGCCTTTATCAGTCCCATCAAAGCTGCTGTCCAGCATGAGGTTGCTAGGAACTATAATGAAGTGATGCTGCTGTGGATTTCCTTATAGCTGAAGATTTTCCACTACTAGGCAGGTGACTGCAATTTCCATCACATCAGGACAATTACTTTTAAGAACGGAAGGAAGCTTCACCCTCCCTCCTTTTCCTCTACCCCTCCCAGCTTAGGTTCCATATCACGATCCACAAACTTTCAGAGAATACTTTGCTTGTGATTCTCAACATAACCAGTACTACAGGAAATTGAACTGCAAGACAGAAAAGTATTTTTTAAAGGAAATTCTCTTTGTAAACCGAAGGCTGGGAAACAGATCACGGAAAATACTGTGAAAAAGCTTTTTGATTTTACCTTTTGAACAGGCAGATGATACTGTGGGTCCCTGTAAAACAGGTTTTCAGAAACAATCCTTACAGCACACCAAAAAAAAATCATAATGGTTTCATTTAGTACCAGAAAAGGCTGAAAAACATATTTTAATTTGTGCACAACTGCAAATCTCCAGAACACCATAAGGTTTTCATCCTTATGACAAACCTTAAACACATAGAAGACTTCTATTTTATATTGTGAACATGGTAAGCAAAAAGATTAAACAGCAAATCCACAACTGAAATAATTTCCTTCATGAAAGAGAAAATGAAGTAAAACTGTGAAGGCATAGGAATCCAAACTTGTGGCAGGCACAAAAGTGTTCAGATTATCAGATGTAACTCTTTCTTTCTTTGACTTTTTGAACCACATCATGACTTTAAAGATTATAATGATGGCTATCCAACAATGGTAAGAACAAATATGGTGCCATTCATCTGCTCTGTTTTCATACTTGTTCTAAAGAAAAGGAATTACCACTGTCTGCATTAGTGTAAGTGATACATAAAGGGCAATGTGGCATTGCAAAATATGAAAATTACCGCATTGTAATATTGCAAAAGCATATACAGCTTCAATAAACTGTTGTCATTATCTGACTCCACATCATTTATTTATACTGTATTTTCTTTAAAGGCTAAATCCAACACCTTAATTGCAGAGCACAGTAACCTGGCAAAAGAATATAATATCTTCGAAATATGCCTACATCAATGATTTTTTTTCTGGAAGTCCACCTTCAGCACAGTTATCTGACACAGGTTATCACTGAAGCAGTGATAGAGTCACTCCTGCTGATGA